>CANSNZ010001286.1:1200000-1551273 GCA_947646795.1 Beta lomatogona
AAGAGAAATTTATGAGCTCTTGAGAATAATGATTTTATGGTCCCCTCAAATGAAGGAGGTGAGGTCTATTTATAGGGAATGAAGATCCCTTCATGGACTTGGTAGTTTATGTGCTTGGGCCCGTTTATGACTTGAAAGTCTTTTTACCTTTGCCATTTGACCATTTTATTCGGACTAGTAATATGGACTGGCCCAAATATTTTACAACCCAAATTATATTTGTTTAATTTGGCTATCTTATTTGAGTGGGCTAAATTAATTAAATTAGGCTAATTATATTTATTTTAGCTCAATAATAATTAATTCATTTTAATTGTAAAACACTAATAAATTTTTAGTGTCTACATGGAGTTAGAGGTGTGGCAAAACAAAAAATCCGGATGGAGTGATGATTGAGAAGTGCAAGGAGCTTGTGATGGAATTAGATGAACTGAATCGCCTCCAGGAATCATATTGGTTTGCGAGCGCAAGAGCTAATGAAATGAGGGATGGGGATAAAAATACTTCCTACTTTCACCACAAAGCAAGTTAAAGAAGAAGCCGAAATTTCATTAAACAATTGCAAGACAAGGATGACGATTGGCGAGTGGAAGTCGAATGAAGAGGAGGTGGGGAAAGTTATTGCGGACTATTTCACTAACATATTTTCTTCGTCCATGCCGTCGGATTTTGAGGCTGCGTTGGCAGGGATAACGACAAGATTGCCCACCACAGCAAATGAGGTGCTGATAGTCGAGCCTACTGGTGAAGAGATCCGTGAAGCTTTGTTCCATATGCATCCCAATAAGGCCCCCGAAATTGATGATATGCATGCTTTATTTTATCAAAATTTTTAGCATATTGTTGGTGAAGATGTTATTGCTTATATAAAAAGTTGGTGGAAAGGGGATGTAGATATTGAACTACTGAACAAGACTTGTATTGTATTGATTCCTAAATGCTCTCAGCCTAAGGAGATGGGTGATTTTAGACCCGTTAGTTTATGTATTGTGCTCTATAAGATGATATATGAAATGATGGCAAACATACTCAAAGCTTTTCTTCCGGCTCTTATTTCAATTCAACAAAGTGCTTTTGTGCCAGGGAGACTTATTACAGATAATCCGATGATTGCTTTAGAGATCTTTCACAACATGAAAAGAAGTAATGAGGGGAGGATAGGGACAATGGCTTTCAAGTTAGATATGAGTAAGGCATATGACAAAGTAGAGTGGTCTTTCCTGGAGAAATTGATGTTAAAGATGGGTATTTGTGCAGATTGAGTTAACAGATGATATGTCTTTCGACTGGGACATACTCGTATAAATTGAATGGGAGAGTAGAGGGCCACATTATTCCAGGGAGGGGACTTCGGCAAGGAGATATGTTGTCCTCGTGTTTATTTCTCCTATGTGCTGAAGCTTTTTCATCTTTGATGTCGAAAGCTGCTGATGATGGTTTGATACATGGAGCTCGGGTATGTCGTACTGCACCTCTTATTTCACACTTATTTTTTTGCTGATGACAGTATATTGTTTACTAGAGCTACGCCTCAGGAATGCTCTGTTGTGGCTAATATTCTCAGTACGTATGAAAGAGCATCTGGTCGGAAAATTAACTTCAATAAATCTGAAGTGTCTTTTAGTAAAAATGTGGATGATAATAGAAAGGAAAATTCTCAATGGTAACCTTGAGTTCTGGCTTTTTCTCTTTGGTAGCAAAACTTAATTTCAATTCTCAATGGTAACCCCGTATTTATGATTACACTTGAAAAAGTGGTGTTATTAACAATTTTTCGTTATATACAATTGCTATAAGGGTTGTTTTCAAAATAGGTAAGTATTTTAGAGTGTAGATAGGCATAACTTTCTTATAAAAAACACATTCTCATTCATCTCTTTCTAAATACTGGAATTAAATAGGCTTTCAAATGAGAGGAAAAGGAAAATCAGTTTTTTCAAAGGGAACTTATGTCATTCTAGTCTAAAGAACCTTGATTAGTTTATAAATAACCCTTTCACCAACTCTTTATAACAACAAATGGCTATTAATACTATAACCATAAACACGGGGTTACCATTGAGAATTAAAATTAAGTTTGGATACTAAAGAGAAAAATCTATAGTTTAGGTTACCATTGAGAATTTCCCTAATAGAAAACAGGAGATTCTTGCTTTGTTTGGTGTTAGGAGGGTGGAACGACATGAGAAGTATTTGACTCTTCCAACTGTGATTGGTAAGTCTAAGAAAATGGTATTTTACAGTGCTTAAAGAAAGAATTTGGAAGAAGTTGCAGGGATGGAAGGGAAAAATGTTTTCTAGAGCAGGCAAAGAAGTATTGTTGAAATCTGTTATCCAATCTATTCCCACGTATATGATGAGCTTATTTGCAATTCCGGAAGGGATTTTGAATGAAATTAATTCTATGTGTGCGAGATTTTGGTGGGGAGCTCAGGGATGAAGCGTAAGATGCATTGGATAAGTTGGAAGAAGTTGTGTTTGCCAAAGTCACATGGAGGGATGGGTTTTAGGGATATCCGAATTTTCAATCAAGTATTGCTTGCCAAGCAGGGATGGTGGCTCATTTGTGATACGAATTCATTGGTGCATCGAGTGCGGAGTGCGAGATACTATCCTCATGATACTTTTTTTGAGGCTCGAAGAGGGTTTGATCCTAGTTTCGTGTGGCGTAGCATATGGGGTGCCAAATCCTTACTTTTAGAAGGCTTAAAGTTGCAGGTAGGGGATGGAGAGAAAATCCAGGTGTAGGAAGATGCTTGGCTCCCGGGGGATTCTTCTTCTATTGTGCCTACTCCTAATATTGAGAGTCCTGCTGATCTTAGGGTAGCAGACTTGATTAATGAGGAAGGAGCATGGGATGATGCGGCTCTTGGCACGCACCTCACCGCGGCTGATGCGACTTTGGCTCGCGAGATACCGCTTAGTGCACGACATCCGAGGGATGTGCAGTACTGGTGGCCAAAATCCGGATACTGATTGGGTAGGATTGGCCACATTCAAGGATAGGTGCAGCGTTTTGTTGGTGATAATGGGGAAGCATGGAGGGCGGTGTGGAATATAGGAGGACCCCCAAAGCTTAGCCACTTCCTATGGCGAGCTTGCACGGGCTCTCTTGCTACGAAGGGGAGGCTTATGGATCGACACATAGTTGATGATGGCTCGTGTGTTCATTGTAATGGAGGTAAGGAGACTATACTTCATGTTATTTTCCATTGTTCCTTGGTGCACTCTATTTGGGATAAGACTCCCTTCTTGCAATATATTGTGGATGGCCCGAATTCTTCTTTCATGGACATGTTTATGTGGCTGAAGTCTAAAATTGATGTTGAGGGGCTGTTGATGTGCATGGCTCTTGAGTGGGGAGCTTGGTCCTACCGAAACTCTGTTGTCCATGAGGAGTCGTGGCATAATGCTCAGGTAGGTGCAGCTGGTTTTTTTATTCTTGTCAATGACTACAAGGGGTATGTAAGGTTGGTGCACCGAGCCCCGTTGGTGTCTCCAGTTCAATCTCGGTCCAGCCGGGTAATGCGCGGGAGGGGGGGAAGGAGAGTCAAAGTTAACACGGATGCTGCTATATTGGGGGACAATGAAGTGGGAGTGGGGTGCGGTGGTGAGAGATAGCAGTGGGGCGGTCTTGTTGGTGGCGGTGCGAAGATTTCAGGCTCGATAGAAGGCTCCTCTAGCAGAAGTTGTAGCTGCAAGATTCGGGTTGCAAATGGCGCATAGACATGGCTTCGAGGCTGTTGAACTGGAGGAGGATGCATACAATCTGTCGAAGGCTATTCTCACAAGATGCAAAGGAAGATCCATGTTAGATCTTGTGGTGGAAGACATATGGTTACTTGGGGATAGCTTAGTTGATTTTACTATTGCACATGTTACCCGGGGAGGGAATATTGTTGCTCATTTAATTGTTAGAATTCGCCCATTTGATGGGGTAGAACAAGTATTTGTAGATGATTTCCCGCAAGGTATCTTAACCTTAGCGGGGTTGGATGTTTGCTAATAATAATTTCTCTCTCCATTTCCCCTCAAAAAAAAAAGAACTTATAAAGTATATTTTTTTTAGTATCATAATGTATAATTTTTTTTAGTATCATAATGTATAATATTTTTTTAGTATCACCATGATAGGCTGTCGTACACCTGTCAAAAATAATTCCTGCAAAACCTTCTAACAATGTAGTAGGGTAAGTAGGGTCGAATCCACAGATAGATGGTTGTTTTAATCTAGCTTCTAATGCATGGAGAAACTAAACAAGATCGGGAATAATGAATTAAAGTTCTAAACTAATCAAACTACGAAAATCAAGCTAAAAAGGATCTAGGGCAATGGTTCACCATGTTCATAAATATAATCTATCAAAATATCATCAATGATTCAATTAATCAGATATCTAGAGCACATGTTAATCCTACGGTCGGGCCATAACGCTCTCAAATCAACATATGCTAGTACGATCGCTCAACATAATCAGATATGCTAATTGTAGGTAAGCTTCTAAAGAGTACTATCTCTCGATCTATGACTCGATATTAGCAATATTTAATCAGACAATTGATCAGATTGCAAGATTAACAATAAAAACACTAATCAATTAGAGATATCAATAACTAATCAAACCATTAATAAATATCAATCAAGAGTCATAGCATATAAACATGGATTCCCAAACCCTAGAATATAAACTACTCAATCATGAAATAAATAAAGAAAGTTAAATCTACAAAGAAAGGCATGATCAAAGAAATCAATGAAAGAAAAGAGATGAAAATTATAAACTCATGAATTAATGAAGAAAAGAGAAACTAGGGTTTGCCATGAAAAACTAGAGAGGAAAGGAAGAAGGAAACTAAAGCTAAACCTAAGAATACAAAATATAACGTCAGAAAGGACGTCCCGGGGGAGAGAAAGTGAAGACCTATTTATAGTTTTTACAAAACCGGCTAAAAAGGCAAAAATTAACATTCCGGAAAAACCGCCCGGTTGACCGGGCAAAACCTCCCGGTCGGGCGACGTTGTTCTGAAACTACGACAAAAATGAAATTCCGCCCGGTCGGGCGCGCAAGCACTTTTGGAGCCACTTTCGCCCGGTTGACCGGGCAAACATGCCTTGTACTCTGAAGAAATTTTCGTCTCGCCCGGTCGAGCAGAAAAACTGTGATTTTGCGTCAACTTGCGAGGCTGTATCTCTCGAACCAGAAGTTCATTTGGGGTGTGTGACCTATCGTTGGAAAGAACTTGAAGTGTAGTTTCCAACCCAACTGAAATTTATTGATTATCAATTTTCTATCAAAAGTTATGATCAAAATAGTAAACAGGTGTCAGTATTGGCACTTCTTTCACAACTCTTTGCTTCATTCTAACTCGAGATTGTCCCAAACGGATGCATTGTGATCCTTGTGCAAGCTATCTTCATCGTCAATGATTAAAAGGCTTGATCTTAGATAATCATAATCAATTTGCATCAAAATAACCTAAAAATCATCGAAACACGCAAACAGGGAGTAGTAGAGCACAACTTACGTAATTCATGCCATTATGCACCTAAATGCTCTAAAAGGAGTTCTAAATGCAATCAAAATGCATCTAAAAACTATATATAAAAGTGACATAACAAACTCCCCCAAGCTAAACCATTGCTTGTCCTCAAGCAATAAGACATAGACATTGGAAAAGAAAGACAACCTACAATAGGACTATAGGGTCAAACACTCAATTGAAACACACGAGAGATATAATCACTACACAAACCAAGCATCGAAACAATCTCGAACAAAGCCGCATAGCATGTCATGTATCACAAAACTCTCCAATCATACCACATACCATCTCTCGCAAGCTGGATTTAACCTAACCTGACAGACCTCACTATAGTCATGTGCGCTCAAATCTCTCATGTGTTTAAAGGATAAATGATGACATTCAACCTAAAACAAGTCAACTCAGTTGAAACATATACTCTTTAACTTTGACTTTTTGACTCACTTAACACTCAACAATACAATACACAATGATCAAGAGGACTTTTAAATGTTGCAATGGGGCTGAGGTTAAAGGTATGGAATAATTTGGGAATTGTGGTGGAAAAACCAAGAAGGGGGAGCATCATATAACTGAAATCATGACCAAGAAAGATCACAACAACTCCACGCAACAACCAACAATCTCCAAATATAATCAACAACCTTATACACTCAAGAAATTGAATCATAACCCTTTGTATTTCACTTTATTCACAATTTTTTTTCACTTCTTTTTCATTTCATTTATCACTTTTTTTTTCCTTTTTTTTTCGAACTTTCAATTCAATTTCAAAGCTCACTAAACATACTTTTCCATCCTTCTAAACCACAAATTAAGCACTTTAATTCAATACAAGCCAAACCAAAACTAATACTCGTTCCCCCAAGCTAGGCTTAGGACTAATATTAAATGAGGCCAATGGCTTGTAATGTAGGTAGCAATCAAACATAGTCATAAAGGCTCAGCGGGGCTAGAGGAAGGATAATATGAAACAAGAATAACTCTGGAGCTAAGATCATTAAATAGAATGCCTCAATCATATCAAAATGTATGCACTATCAAATATCAAAGAGTACCAAGTCAAAATCAAGATCAATGCGACAACTAAGGAACTAATCACATATGAAAGAACATAACTAACACAGATACGTCAGTTTATAGGTACAGAAGCTCACTTAGTTTAAGGTGTCTGCACAATAAGTTAAATCGAGCCATAGAAAGATCAATCAATCTTACCACAAATAATAAATTACGAAACAATCGTGCTATGAAGAATCATGAACAAGATGAATTATGCTTAGGAATTGTAGTAAAATATCAGCAGGGTTCTCAATAAGTTCTAACAATAGTCCCATAGATGCAACTAAAATGACATGAAATCTAATATGAGAAGAAATATGCCAATTCAACTACGAAAGCAATAAATGTTTTTGGTTACACGTAAACTCCCACTCCTAGTGAGTGGTACAAACCGTGCAACATCCTACGAAAACAATGGAAAAAAATACTCTAAATGCAACTAACATGCGCTAAGTAATGATGATAAACATCCTCCCCCAAGCTGAATGACACATTGTCCTCAATGTAAACAAAGAGGAATTAAATGAGGGAGAGGTACAACTTACAAAAGGGGTAGGTAATCAAAGGGAGTGTCAAAAAGCATCGACACCTCCACCACAATCGATAGTTGTAATGAGGCAGTGAACTTAGCCAAAAAAATTGGTTATGCTTGTACCTAGCAAAAGACTTCATCACACATTAGCAAAGTTAGTCAAACTGAAAAAAAAAAGAACAAAGTCGGGTTGCCTCCCGAGCGCTGATTTAAGGTCTTGCATGACCGTTTAAGACTAGTAGAGCACTCATAATAGTTCAATGCTCTAAGAAGCTTATCATATGTTCCAGCAAACATCTCAGAGCATATTATATAAGAGTGGAAAGGAAAAATGAAAAAAATTAGTACTAAAAAATACTAAAACTACAAAAAGAAAAATCAAAAGAAAAATTATATTTACAAGAAGAAGAAAAATCATTAGTAATTTTATATGACTCAAAAGGAAGAAAAGAAACTAACTGTACATCATTTACATTATCATGAGAGTCATGCCAAAGGGGAGAAAGAAGGAACGATGGAGGATATAATATAGGATAAGATGGAATAAGGTCAAGTTTTTGAGAGAAAGGAACATGAGATTCAAAAACAATATGTGGTACCGATAAAGACTCATAAATCACCTCACTCTCAACTTGACTTACCTCCAAAGAGGAAACTTCAACCATGGTTTCTTGCTCCTGCAAAACATCCATCATAATAGTCTCTCTCTCAATCTTTTCATTATCTCAATAGCTCTCATTTATTATCCAACCCTCCTCATCATCATAAATAAACGGTTTGGGGCTAGAATTTTGAGCAAATTGACATTCATATTGGGAAGAGGGGTTAAAACCATAAACTAATGTCACATCATACGAAGAAAAATCATGTGAAGTAGACTGACAATTTGAACAGTAAGGGGTTGGTGTCATGTAAGTTTGGGGTGAAAGAGCAGATGAAAACATCTCCCACTCATAAGTATCCCTAGCCAACCACACAATTAAATCCCAACAAGAATGATAAGTACGCATTATAATATATTTATGTCCCCTTATTTTATTATAATATGTGTGTTTATATTATTATTTTGATGCATTTTAGATATTTTTAATTCTATTAGATATCATATGTTAGGTTTTTATTTTTATTATTAATATTACTTAATTATACGATTTTTGTTTAATCTTGGTCCAAGGAAAGAACTACAAGACAAGCCCAAAAGTGCAACCCAATTTGAAGACAAAGAAGAAAAGAAAAAAAAATAAGGGAGAAAGAAAACTAAAGAAAAGAAGCACGTGTAATTTAAAGAAAAGAAACGAAAAAATGAAAGAAAACAGAACAGAGGAACGACGTTCCTCGTTCCTCCATCTTCCTCTTCGTCGTTCTTCCTTCACCTTCTACACCGCCATTCATCTTCTTCCTCCACATCATCTCCACCAATCAAAAACTACAGCTTGCAACTTGCATCAATCAACCAATCATAGCACAGTAGAAAATTCGGCGCCGCAAAAAGAGAGAAGAGGCGGTTCAAGGGCCGAAAACTTGGAGGCCAATTCTCTTCTCTAATTGGTTCGAATTTCACAACTAGGGTGGTGGAATTGGGTATAAATACCCAATTGAGGGGTCCGAAAATGGATGCAAACAATTCCACAGAAAATTGAGTGAAAAAAAATCAGAAAATTTTGTGAGGTTTCGGGACTAATTTGGGGTGCTCGAGTTCGACGAAGAAGACAACCTTTGGTTGGAGTCCTAGCACACAACCGAGGAGAGTGAGTTTCAAGCCTGGACGTAGGTGCGAAATCCAAAACCCGAAGGCGAATCTCCACGCGAATCATAAGCTCTTCTCTCTTTCTCTTGTACTTTCAAATTAGTTTTGAAGTTTCCCAATTATACTTTTGAATTTCATAGTTTGTTTAAAGATTGTATTGTTTATTGTTGTTCGGATTGTATTGCTGAATTTTTAGTTGAATTCAAGATTGTTTGTTGTTAGATACTCAAGTTATATTTGATTGTAATGTTTATATTTCAATGTTATGCTTAATTTGCTATCTTATTAAGTATAAAGTTGAGATTTTTTGCTAGTTATATGGTTTAGCCTAGTCTAGATTATATAACAAGTAGTAACGAGTTTAATTTAGGCCCGCAAAGATGGTTTTAAGTTCAAACTAGAATATAACTTAGACTAGTTATTTAGACATAAGAATATAATATGTTTAGATTAACTAGGGATTAATGATGTACTTCTAGTTCTATAATGCTTCTAGTTTAATCGTCGGAAGTTGCGAAATACTTGTGGCGATTAGATTAGTTTAGAATCGATAGTCGGCCTAGTTCACTACTGTTGATTAAAAGTATGGAAGTATAGGGGAGTTTGGCTACTTGAATTCCTACAATTAATCTATCTAATCAATCTTGGATTTATGAAATTGAAAGTATAATCAAGGTTAGGAATTTATAAATCTCTAAAAGAATTATGAGTTTAAAAATGGGATTGTTTGTCATCACATGTAAATATTAGGTTAGATTTATCTTTAGTAGTTTTTAAATTCGTATAAACGTTTTCCAACCCCCCAAAAACAATGTGAATATGTATATAATAGTAAATAACATGTATATAGTAGTTAAGCACTTTTAATTAGTTGAACTTGGATTTTAGGAATATATTAACATCTCCGTGGGATCGACCCTTATTTATCGTTGTACTAAACTTAAATAATACTAATGTGGATGAAATAAGGTTTTTAATTTGTACGCATAACGACACGTACCAAATTTTAGCGCCGTTGCCGGGGATGTTTATGATATTCTTTCCATAAAGTTTAACTGAGATACTAATTTTTGTTATAGAATTTAGTTGATAAAATGACAAATAGTACCTATTATCTTGGTTTTCTAAAGAAAGCTTGACTAGGTTGAGGTTTTTTTTAGCTTATAGTATGTTTCTTAACTTCTTTTTGCATACTATGTGCTTAGTTATTTCTTTCTCATTGACTTCTATTTGGATTAATCAAGGTGACAAGGGTAACTTCTAACATTCTAATAGTACTTTCATTGATTTTGTTTCATAATATTATTGTTTAGTGAATTTCTTATATGTACTTGAGTCTCTGAGTAACTCTTTAATTTAGATGTCATGCTATTACTTGAAGAGAATATCACTTGCTATTGCTTGTTATACTCCATGCTATTCTATACTAGGATATGAAATCTATCTAGCCAAGTGTCATGTGATTTTGAAATAACCTGAACTTACTTTGTTATGACCTTCATTTTGAGCAATCACCTACATGCCAATCGATTTATCCTGTTATATCACAATATCATAGCTTAAATTACATGGAGCTGTCTGACTAGAGTTTATGAAGGCACTGCTTGATGTTGTATGAACTATTAGGCCATCTGAAAGTTGTGGCTCAAAAGTTGCTGAAATATTCTTATTATATCTTATATGTATGATGCTATTTGATAAAGTTTCACAAGTCATTCTTTTATTGCCATTCTTTTATTGTCAATGTCAATTAGCTTTCTTGATAAGATTTAACTACCTAGAATGATAAAAATTGAATCTGTAGCTGTGAGTTAGTAGTGTTAGATCTCAATATTTTAGAAACATAAACATAAGTTTAACTCAGTCATGAACTTGCTTGATTGTACTTAAATGGTGTTCTAAACTTTGATTTGTAAGTAATATATCAGCTGGATATAAGTTTGTTCATGAATGAACCAGAAAAGTGATACTTGTTTAGACGGAAAAGTTTGATGTATAAGATAATATCAATCATCGCGTGAGTAGTTTGTATACTTGTTTAGTTGGCACTTCTAAGCCGAACCGTAGAGTATAATATGTTGGCTACTGATCATAATATAAGATTATGCATGCTAGTTAAACAAGTAAACAAAGTTTATGAGACCATCTCGTGGTATTATGTGTTACAATTACGAAGAAAACATGTCATACAATGTGAAAAAGCTAATGTTATATGTATACTGAGATTAAGATTAGAAACATAAATTGGAGAAGGGAAATAGATTATCTAGAAAACTACAATTTGTGCAAATGCTCTATAATGGAGTCAAGTTCAGTTTTTCGAATAAATTAAAGCCATGCTTTTTCTTGTTGGGTTATAGATTATTAGAACTTGATTCTGAAAACCAACTGAACCCCAATGAACAAATTGTATGCTTAATCTGTGTGTTAATGGAATTAGTTTGCATATTGAAATATTATTGAAATTATTGACTTGTAAGAAAGGGGAGCTAAAGAGCATATGATGAGTTGTTGATGATTCAATTCTAAACTATATATAACTAGCTTAATGATACCATAAATAATCTGCAAATAACTTGAATTACTTAATAATTTTGAATGTCCTATTTTCAGGTGCATGAACACACATCTACGAAAGGAAGAGTTGTTGTTTGATCCTAAAATCGAAGTCTAGGGGTGGCAATGAGTCGAGACAACTCGCGAGCTACTCGAGATCGACTCGGTCAAAACTCGGTCAAAGCTCGACTCGAGTGAGCTCGAATCAAACTCGAGCTCGACTCGAGATGCTGGTGAGTCGAGTTGAGCAACTCGATACTCGACTCGAAAACTCGTGAGAAGCTCGAATACCCAATTATCAATAGAAAAATACCTAAATTCAACATTTTTCACCTTATTGTTGCTTTTAACATGAGACACTTGCAAGCTACTCGAAATCTACTCGGTCAAAGCTCGACTCGATCAATGCTCGACTCGGTCAAAGCTCGGTCAAAACTCGACTCGAGTGAGCTCGACTCAACTCAAACTCGACTCGAAATGCTAACGAGTCGAGTCGAGTTAGCTCAAACTCGAACTCGACTCTCATAATCATTGCCACCCCTAAATCGAACGGACAGCAAGGAGAACAAGGAAAAAGTTCTTAGAAAAACAAAGAGAAGAGCGTCTCTACATTGAGAAATTGTTCGAACACGAAGAAGAAATGGCAGAAAGAACTTTGAAGGAGTTAGCTGCGCCAAAGCTAGATGATGAACCTTTAGGCATCGTTTTTCCAACATCGGAAAAACCGTTGAAGCTAAATTCAGGTTTTCTCAATCTTCTTCCTAAATTTTATGGTCATGGAGGTGAGGACCCTAATCAATTCTTAAAAGAATTTCTTGTTGTTTGCTCTTCCATGAAACCTGAAGGCATTAGTCCAGATGATGTTAAAATCCATGCTTTTCCATTCTCATTGTTTGATTTAGCAAAAGATTGGTTATATTATCTTCCTCCTGGATCAATTACTACTTGGGATGCACTACAAAAGGCTTTTCTAGAAAATTTCTTCCCCGCAAGTAGAATTGGATCCATAAGAAAGGAAATATGTGGTATAAGACAGTACCCTAGCGAGTCACTTTATGAATATTGGGAGCGATTTAAAAGGTTATGTGCTTCATGCCCTCAACATCAAATAAGTGACCAATTATTAATTCAATGTTTCTATGAGGGTTTATTGCCAAATGATAGAGGAATGATAGATGCTGCAAGTGGTGGGCCATTAGTGAATAAAACACCTAATCAAGCTAAAAATTTAATTTCTAACATGGCACAAAACACACAACAATTTAGCACTAGGAATGATGCTAGGAGAGTAAATGAGCTTGATGTTACCCCCGTTCATAATCAATTAAAGGAAAATGCTCAACAGATTGCTAATTTAACTACTATAGTATCTAAAATTGTTGGTCATGAGTCAAAAGCAAAAGTTTGTGGTATATGTGCTAATGTGTCCCATGTTACTGATGCATGTCCAACGTTGTAAAATGAAGATGTAAATGCTTTAGGAGGTTTCATAGGTCAACCCCAAAGAAAATACGACCCTTTCTCATCAACTTATAAAGAAGGTTCGAGAGACCATCCTAATTTGAGATATGGACCTAGACCACCATTTCAACAATCTAATCCTAGACCATACTTTCATGCTAATCCCCAGCAACAATCCCAATCATCAAATACATCTTTAGAAGATCTTGTTAAACATCTAACTAATCAGATTGGACAAGTTCATTCACAAGGTGTGAGTTATCAAAAGAAGACTGGTTCTCATTTACAACACCTAGACACTCAAATAGGTCAAATCTGTACCTCATTAAGTAATTTAGAAACTCAAATATCTGGAAAACTACCTTCTCAACCCCTCCCTAACCCTCAGGAAAATGTAAAAGCTGTCACACTTAGGAGCGGGAAAGAATTAAAGGACCCTAAAGCCAAAAACAGAGAAATTGAAGATGAACTAGAGGTGAGTCCTAAGAATGGATTGACTGAAGATGAAATTAATGAAACAATCTTAGAAAATCAAGAGATATTAAAAGAGAAAGAAAAAGAAGTTGAAGAAAAGGAGAGTCAAACTAAAAATTTAAAATCTAATTTTGATTTTTCTAAATGCAAAGATGTGACTCCTTTCCCTTCTAGGTTTTCTAAACCTAAGAAAGATATTCTTGATAATGAAATCTTAGAAACTTTTAGAAAAGTTGAAGTGAATATACCTCTTCTTGATGCTATAAAACAAGTGCCTAGATATGTTAAATTTCTAAAAGAATTGTGTACTCATAAAAGACAACTTAAGGGCTCTGAAATGGTAAACATGGGTGAGAATATCTATGCGGTAATTGAAAGGAAACTCCCACCTAAGTGCAAAGATCCTGGAATGTTCTCTATTCTGTGTAAAATTGATAGTTGTAAATTTGAAAGACGCATGCTCGACTTAGGTGCTTCTATTAATGTTATGCCCAAATTTGTTTATGATTCTCTAAATATAGGCCCACTTTCTAAAAATGATGTTGTAATACAATTGGCTGATAGATCTAATGCATATCCTATTGGAGTTTTAGAAGATGTTCTTGTGCAAGTGAATGAATTAGTTTTTCCTGCTGATTTCTATGTGTTGGATATGGATTCTAATTCTGATTTTCTAATGTACCCTTGTTGTTAGGAAGACCATTCTTAAAGACTTCTAAAACTAAGATAGATGTGCATGAGGGTAATTTAACTACGGAATTTGATGGTGAAATAATTAGATTTAATATTTTCGATGCTATGAGGTACCCTAGTGACATCAATGATTTGTGTGCCATTGATACTTTTGATGTGATTGATAATATTGCACAAAATTTATTTGATCAAGGTCAATTATTTGGAGATTTACTTAGCTATGTAGTTGATGAAATTGCTGCATGGATTGATGATGCTGAACTAGTTAATGACATTGAAACTTGAATAGTTGATTGTTCTTTTGCTGAAAAACAAAGTTTAAGTATACCATTATCTACCACAAGATTAGTGCCCTCAATTGGTAAAGCACCTGAATTAGAATTGAAAATACTTCCTTCGAATCTAAAATATGCTTTTCTTAGTGATAATGGGACTTTACCTGTTATTATTTCTAGTTCATTAACTCCATCCCAAGAACAAAAATTGCTAGAAGTACTTAAAGAACACAAAGAGGCTATTGGATGGACATTAGCTGATATAAAATGAATTAGCCCGACTATGTGTATGCATAGAATTTTCTTAGAAAACAATGCAAAACCTGTTCGAGAAGCTCAATGCAGACTAAATCCTTTAATGATGGAAGTTGTCAAGAAAGAAATTCTAAAATGGTTAGAAGCAGGAGTAATTTACCCAATTTCTGATTGTAAATGGGTAAGTCTGATTCATGTGGTTCCTAAAAAGTCTGGAATAACAGTCGTTGAAAATAAAACAGGAGAACTTGTTCCAACTAGAATATCTAATGGATGGAGAGTGTGTATTGATTATAGAAAGTTAAATCAATCAACTAGAAAAGATCACTTTCCTTTACCTTTTATTTAGATCTGGGCATGGGTCGGGCCTGTTCACGGGCTCGGCCCGCGGGCTTGGGGAAATGGCGGGCCGTGCCGTGCCGGGACTGGAATTTTCAGATTTTGTCCACGGGCCCGCGGGCCGGGCGCGTGCCTCCTGTGGGCATGGCCCGTGTTTTATGTTGTTTTTTTGTATTCTTGGCAGTTTTAGGCTAAAAAACAAAGGAAAGGGGCGTTCGGCCCGTGGGCTGGCCCACGGGCCATATAGGTGGGATCGTGCCGGTGCGGGCCTGAAATAAAATTTCTTGTCCATGACAGGCCCACGGCCCACGTAGCGGACAACGGGTCGGGCCGGGCCTCGAGCGGGCTCATGCAGGGCCGGGCCGGGCCTCGAGCGGGATCGTGCCGGGCGGGCCGGCCCGCGTGCTTGGCCCGGCCCATGCCCACCTCTACTTTTATTGATCAAATGTTAGAAAAGTTAGCCGGATAGTCCTTCTTTTGCTTTCTTGATGGTTATTCCGGCTATACACAAGTTCCCATTGCTACTGAAGACCAAGATTAAACCACATTTACGTGTCCTTTTGGTACATTTGCTTTTAGACGAATGCCTTTTGGTTTATGTAATGCTCCAGGTACTTTCCAAAGATGTATGATGAGTATATTTTCTGATCTAATTGAGCAAAATATGGAAGTATTTATGGATGATTTTACGGTATTCGGTGATTCATTTGATAAGTGCTTAGATAGTTTATCTCTTGTTTTAAAAAGATGTATTGAAACAAACCTTGTCTTGAACTTTGAGAAGTGTCATTTTATGGTTGAACAAGGTGTTGTTTTAGGACATGTTGTTAGTGCTAAAGGACTAGAAGTTGACAAATCTAAAATTGAAGTCATTAGTTCCTTACCGTATCCTACTTGTGTACGTGATATTCGCTCATTTTTAGGACATGCTGGGTTTTATAGGCGTTTTATTAAAGACTTTTCTAAAATTGCATCTCCTTTATGCGCTTTACTTGCTAAAGAAGCTAACTTTGATTTCAACGATAATTGTAAAATAGCTTTTGATGAACTAAAAGAAAAATTAACCACTGCCCCTGTTATTAGACCTCCTGACTGGTCTTTACCATTTGAAATTATGTGCGATGCTAGTGATAAAGCAATTGGTGCAGTTTTAGGACAAAAGAAGGATAAAGTACCTTATGTAATTCATTATGCTTCAAAATCACTTGATTCTGCTCAATGTAACTATACTGTAACTGAAAAAGAAATGTACGCTGTCGTTTTCGCATTAGAAAAATTTAGGACATATTTGCTTGGAACTCATGTCATTGTTTATTTTGACCATTCCGCACTTAAGTATTTATTGAAAAAGAAAGAATCTAAACCTAGACTTCTTAGATGGATGCTCCTCCTTCAAGAATTTGATTTAGAAATTAGAGACAAGAAAAGGTGCTGAGAATCATGTTGCTGACCATTTAAGTAGAATAGTGCCTGGAGAGGATTGGCCTATGGTAATTGAATTTTTTCCGGATGAACAATTATTATCTTTGTATCAAGTAGAAACTCCTTGGTTTGCTGATATTGTTAATTACTTGGTTACAAGAACATTTCCCTCTACTTTATCTAAGGCTCAAAATGAAAAGATTAAATCTGATTCTAAATATTATATATGGGATGACTCATACCTTTGGCAAAACATGTTCTGACCAAGTTATAAGAAGATGTGTAGATAAATCTGAATTCTCCTCTATTCTGAATTTTTGTCATGGTCTTGAAAGTGGAAGGCACTTTGGTCGTCAAAGAACTGCACACAAAGTCCTAGCGTCTGGTTTTTATTGGCCTACATTATTTAAAGATGCCTATGAATTCTTTAAGTCTAGCACTAGTAGAAAAACGACGATTTGCGTCGCCGCAAGTGCGTCGAATGTAAAGCAAAACGACGCAAAAGGGTAATTTGCGTCGCACGCAAAGAAGAGTGCGACGCACATCATGGGTAAATGAGCACTAGTCCGAGCTATATGCGTCGCACGTACTATAGGTGCGTTGCAAAAGCCCAATGTGAGTCGGACCACCTGGCACATACGACGCATATAGCTCCTCCTTGAAAAAAGAAAATTCCACTATCTGCGTCGCATGGTACTTTGGTGCGTTGCAAAATCCCAATTTGCGTCGAACCTCATGCCCATCCAACGCAGATCTGCGGCCCACCAGCCAAACATTTAACCTAAAAGCTCCTTAACATTCGCCCCTTAACATTCTCCCCTCAACCGCCCTAAAAGCTCTGAAATTCTCTCACTCTCAAATTCGCCCCTTCTCACATTCTCTCACTCTCAAATTCTCCTCTCCCACTCTCAAATTCTCCTCTCTCTCTCACTCTATGAATCTTTCGTTTACTCTCAAATCTACTCTCACTCTCACATCATCTTTCGTTTTATCTCTCTGCGAACGGACGAATTTTCCGGCGACTTCACTGACGACTTGCCAGCACTAACATATTGGCGGGTTCGCTTTGACTTCGCCGCATGAATTTTCCGGCGAACGAATTTTCCGGCGAATTACATCATCTTTCGTTTTCTCTCTCGCTTTGATAGGTTCGAATTTCCATATGTTTTTTCATTTTTAGATCTTATTTTCCATTTTAGTTTTAAAATCTGAAAATTCGTTTTTCATTTTCAGATCTGAAAAATTGTAGCTTAGTTCATGCAAATGAAAAATAAAAACATTAATCCTTTCGTTTTTAGTTTTAATTTTTATATCTAATTTTTTTGTTTACTTTTTGGCATTTTTATGGTTTATTTTCAGATTTAGAATTTTCTTTTTAACTTTCAGATCTGGAATTGGTTCTTCTCGAAGTCGTCTCCCTCGAACACATCGAAAAACGTCGGCCGTTGCAATGTTCCTTTATTAGATTCAGTTTTTATTTTACATTTTTTTTTACATATTTACAATGTAATTTGTTTTGTATATGTTGTATGTATTTTTTTTACATATGTTTGTATCTAATATTTACATATTAATGCAAAAATTTGTTTGTATCTAATATTTACATATTAATGCAAAAATTCGATTGCGATTTTACTTAAGCTGCGAGTAATACTGTGAGTGAAATTAATCGTTCGTTCTAAGCTGCGATATAGGTTTGCACTGTTATCTACTTAACTTGCAATACTGTGAGTTTGAGAGGAAAAAACAAAAGCTTAAAATAAAATAAAAAAAATCAAATTTCAGTAATTTGCGTCGCACCTTGTGCCACATGCGACGCAGATGACTGAAATTTGTGTCGCATGTGGCACTAGGTGCGACGCAAATTACAGCTGTTGGGCATTGGCGTATCTTCCATCTGTGTCGTATGTTGGGATATGTGCGACGCAGATGGTTAATAAACTGCGTCGTGTCTTATCCGACGCAGATGGTTGTCTTCCCATCTGCGACGAGACCTGTGCCGTCGGACTAGGGTCCGACGCAAATGGGGGTCCTAGGTCCGACGCAAATTGTCATTTTTGTACTAGTGTAGTGAACAATGTCAAAAGACTGGAAACTTAACTAGAAGAAACGAAATGCCACAAAACGGTATCTTAATTTGTGAAATATTTGACGTTTGGGGTATTGACTTTATGGGTCCGTTTCCGTCTTCTTTTAGTAATCTTTATATCATTCTTGTTGTTGATTACGTCTCTAAATGGATAGAAGCTAGTGCAACTAGAGCTGATAATGCTAAAACTTGTAATTAACTTTGTTAAAAATAATATATTTTCTAGATTTGGAATACCTAAAGTAATTATTAGTGATAGAGGCACTCTTTTTGTTAACAAGACGCTTGGTGCATTATTTGAAAATTTTCATGTTACACATAAAATTTTTACTGCATATCATCCACAATCTAATGGACAAGCTGAAGTTTCGAACAGAGAAATTAAATCTATTTTGGAAAAAATGGTGAATCCTAATAGAAAAGACTGGAGTTTAAGGTTAAATGATGCATTATGGTCTTATAGGACAGCATTTAAGACTCCGATAGGGATGTCTCCTTATAGATTAGTATTTGGTAAAGCTTGCCACTTACCTGTAAAGATTGAACATAAGTCATATTGGGCAGTAAAGCAGTGTAATTTAGATTATGATAAAGCTGGAAAAGAAAGAAAATTGCAGTTGCAAGAACTTGAAGAACTAAGGTTAGAAGCATATGAAAATGCTAAGATTTACAAAGAAAAGACTAAGGCCTTTCATGATAAAAAGTTAGCTAGGAAAACATTTCATGTTGGTCAGAAGGTTTTATTATTCAATGCTCGATTAAAATTATTTCCTGGTAAACTTCAATCTAGGTGGCTTGGTCCTTTTGTCGTTACTAACCTATTTCCTCATGGTGTAGTAGAGATAAAAAGTCTTGACACTCAAAAGATTTTTAAAGTAAATGGTCATAGGTTGAAGACATATCATGAATTCCCGCATGTTATGACTATTGAAGAAATTGAGCTAGAAGAACCTTAATTGGTACACGTCGAGCCAACGACGTAAACCAAGGCGCTGCTTGGGAGGCAACCCAAGACAATATCAGATTTGCTTTCTTAAACTCTTTGTTTAGTTTGCTTTTATTTAGAGTGTGTTTTTCATTTTATTTTGAACTTGTGAATGGTTTTTGAGAATTTTCATGATATCTTCCACATTTCCAGTGTTACATTGAGGACAATGTAAAGTTTAAGTGTGGGGGAGAGGTTATTGTTTGCTGTTACATGAAGTATGTGGAATTTGATGAAATTTTTTCGAATTGAATTGCTATGGATGATGGAGAATATTGTAGCTGGAGTTGAACGTTGGTATTTTTGAGGAAAATGGTGAATGTTGGTGTTGGAATATTATATGGATAGTATATTGTTCTGAAACAGGTTGAATTGGATGCATAAAATTTTTTGTTTGTCCATATTATAGGGAAAATGCTGCCAAAATTTCTGTAGAAATTTCTGAATTTGGACTAAAAATAATTATTGAATTGTTGTTTGCGTTATATAAAAAAATCATGAGCATGTAGTTTATAGGTGCATTATAGTTTTTTATGTGTGTTATGCATTAGTTTCTTATAAATAAAACCAACCTCTTAGTTTCTTTTTGAAAAAAATTGAATAAATGAAGAAGTTCGTCAAGAAACTCTAATCTAACTATGTTTTGAAATAAAATTTGTTTTCGAAAATAAAAAGTTTTGGGAATTGTTAACATTTTTAGTTCAAGAATAGTCAAGTTTGAAGGATTCATAACACGATTAGATAAACAATCTCATGTTTATAGCTAGTTAGTGTAGTCATTCCCTTGGTTGTAACTATGACTAGATAGATAGACCAAAATAACATGTGAGATTCTGAGCCTAACAAACTGAGATATACATATTAATCTCATATTTTTCTTTCATGTGTGATGTTCTTCCATGGTAATTTCTCTCTATAACTTGCATTGATACTCTTCAAAATTATATTGACTCATGTTGGCATGAAGAAAAAGGTATTTCTTTTGTTATAAACTACATAGCCAAATAGCCACCCTATATTATATTACATCCTTTCTGAACCCCTTTGAGCCTAAAACACTATTATTTTGCTTAGCCTTCATTATAAACCATAAAAAAAAAACATAAAATAAATTCATGACCCAAAATTTTGAGCTAATGGAGCATGGTTGTTGATTGAGTAAAAGCGAAGTGTGGGGCTGTTTCTATAAAAAGGTGTTGTTATAGCAGTTGAAGTGTTGATCGTCCATGATTGTATAATATATTGTAATCTTGATATTCTATAAAAACAAAATGAGAGAAAAGAAAAAAAAAAGTGAAAACAAAAAAAAGTTGAAAAAAAAATGAAAAAATATATATCAAGCGTGATATGTAGCTACAATTGATGATGTAAATGGGCGGTTTTGTATATCAAAGTCAAAATACAGTAAACTGTGCTGATTCGCAATGGCAGAAGGTTGAAGTACAATGTGAGAGTTATTTTTGCTTCCTCTTGTCCGGAAAGAGAGGAGTTATTAAGTTTTTGCTCCACTTAGTTCAAAGCCATCTAGTCCACATATCTTTAAAAAATTTTACCTTTAAACCATAACCCTTATATAACCTAAAAAGTCCTTTTGATTTATGTCTGACATGTTGTTTAATAATAGTGGAGAATCGAGAAGATATGCAAGCTTATGGCAGAGTTTTGGCCATCGGAATTGAACCTTGAGTGAAACACATAAACCCTTTCAAACACATGAGTGACGAGTGATCATTTATCCTGTGAGGGTCTATTTATTAAAATCATGGTTCTATCAAGTGAATACTCGCTGGTACCTATCAAATGTTGAGAGAGTATATCTATGATATGTTATGACTTTTGATTATTTGATTGTTCTAAATTGATAATGTGACATTCCTGATAACATCTTACTTGAGTTTTTACTAACTAATATAAAACGTTTTAGTTTCTTGTTCGACTTTTCATTAATTCAGTTTTAGAGTTAAGAAACAGAGAGGTGGTGTTATGTGTTATAGTTGCATGTAGTTAGAGTTTGATCGAGGACGATCAAAGAACTAAGTGTGGGGGAATTTGATAAGTGCGCATTATAATATATTTATGTCCCCTTATTTTATTATAATATGTGTGTTTACATTATTATTTTGATGCATTTTAGATATTTTTAATTCTATTAGATATCATATGTTAGGTTTTTATTTTTATTATTAATATTAATTAATTATACTATTTTTGTTTAATCTTGGCCCAAGGAAAGAACTACAAGACAAGCCCAAACGTGCTGCCCAATTTGAAGACAAAGAAGAAAAGAAAAAATATAAGGGAGAAAGAAAACTAAAGAAAAGAAGCACGTGTAAATAAAAGAAAAGAAACGAAAAAAAAAAGAAAACAGAACAGAGGAACGACGTTCCTCGTTCTTCCTTCTTCCTCTTCGTCGTTCTTCCTTCACCTTCTTCACCGCCATTCATCTCCTTCCTCCACATCATCTCCTTCCTCCACATCATCTCCACCAATCAGAAATTACAACTTGCAACTTGCATCAATCAACCAATCATAGCACAGTAGAAAATTCGGCGCCGCAAAAAGGGAGAAGAGGCGGTTCAAGGGCCGAAAACTTGGAGGCCAATTCTCTTCTCTAATTGGTTCGAATTTCACAACTAGGGCGGTGGAATTGGGTATAAATACCCAATTGAGGGGTCCGAAAATGGATGCAAATAATTCCACAGAAAATTGAGTGAAAAAAATCAGAAAATTTCGTGAGGTTTCGGGACTAATTTGGGGTGCTCGAGTTCGACGAAGAAGACAACCTTTGGTTGGAGTCCCAGCACACAACCGAGAAGAGTGAGTTTCAAGCTTGGACGTAGGTGCGAAATCCAAAACCCGAAGGCGAATCTCCGCGCGAATCATAAGTTATTCTCTCTTTCTCTTGTACTTTCAAATTAGTTTTGAAGTTTCCCAATTATACTTTTGAATTTCATAGTTTGTTTAAAGATTGTATTGTTTGCTGTTGGATTGTATTACTGAATTTTTAGTTGAATTCAAGATTGTTTGTTGTTAGATACTCAAGTTATATTTGATTGTAATGTTCATATTTCAATGTATGCTTAATTTGCTATCTTATTAAGTATAAAGTTGAGATTTTTTGCTAGTTATATGGTTTAGCCTAGTCTAGATTATATAACAACAAGTAGTAACTAGTTTAATTTAGGCCTGCAAAGATGGTTTTAAGTTCAAACTAGAATATAACTTAGACTAGTTATTTAGACATAAGAATATAATATGTTTAGATTAACTAGGGATTAATGATGTACTTCTAGTTCTGTAATGCTTCTAGTTTAATCGTCGGAAGTTGCGAACTACTTGTGGTGATTAGATTAGTTTAGAATCGATAGTCGGCCTAGTTCACTGTTGATTAAAAGTATGGAAGTATAGGGGAGTTTGGCTACTTGAATTCCTACAATTAATCTATCTAATCAATCTTGGATTTATGAAATTGGAAGTATAATCAAGGTTAGGAATTTGTAAATCTCTAAAAGAATTATGAGTTTAAAAATGGGATTGTTTGTCATCACATGTAAATATTAGGTTAGATTTATCTTTAGTAGTTTTTAAATTTGTATAAACGTTTTCCAACCCCCCAAAAACAATGTGAATATGTATATATTAGTAAATAACATGTATATAATAGTTAAGTACTTTTAATTAGTTGAACTTGGATTTTATGAATATATTAATCTCTTCGTGGGATCGACCTTTATTTATCGTTGTACTAAACTTAAATAATACTAATGTGGATGAAATAAGGTTTTTAATTTGTACGCATAACGACACGTACCAAATTTTGAAGAATCAGGTGATCGGAATAGAAATTCCCCATTAGACATAGATTCTACCACCATCTTAGTTTCTTCATTTAACCCCTCATAAATCACTAGGCACATATCCCACAGTTCAATTCCATGATTAGGACCAATATAATCACCAAGTCTATGATAGTATTTCCAAAACGCTTCATTCTCATATTGAGGAAAAGAAAAAATTGCTCTAGAATTACTAGCATGTGCATGGGGTTCACAAAACATATGAGGTAATTCAGGAAAACTCATGCAAAAATTGGGAGGATTTTGATATGATGCATCAAAACCGTAAATATGAGAATCCCAAGAATTATTACTATGTTGCCTAGCAAAAGAATTACCCCCATCATCAAAATAGCATGACTCCATGATACAGAAAAGTTATTAAAAAAA
Source organism: Beta lomatogona (assembly GCA_947646795.1). Taxonomy (NCBI): domain Eukaryota; kingdom Viridiplantae; phylum Streptophyta; class Magnoliopsida; order Caryophyllales; family Amaranthaceae; genus Beta; species Beta lomatogona. Next base: position 1,223,662 of record CANSNZ010001286.1, read on the forward strand.
ATAATTACAAAGGGAAAAAAAAAAAACACTAATAAAAACACTAATATTAGATAATAATTGTAGGTAAGCCTCTAAAGAGTACTATCTCTCGATCTATGACTCGATATTAGCAATATTTAATCAGACAATTGATCAGATTGCAAGATTAACAATAAAAACACTAATCAATTAGAGATATCAATAACTAATCAAACCATTAATAAATATCAATCAAGAATCATAGCATATAAACATGGATTCCAAAACCCTAGAATATAAACTACTCAATCATGAAATAAATAAAGAAATTTAAATCTACAAAGAAAAGCATGATCAAAGAAATCAATGAAAGAAAAGAGATAAAAATTATAAACTTATGAATTAATGAAGAAAAGAGAAACTAGGGTTTGCCATGAAAAACTAGAGAGAAAAGGAAGAAGAAAACTAAATCTAAACCTAAGAATACGAAATATAACGTCAGAAAGGATGTCCCGGGGGAGAGAAAGTGAAGATCTATTTATAGTTTTTACAAAACCGACTAAAAAAGGCAAAAATTAACCTTCCGGAAAAACCGCCCGGTCGACCGGGCAAAACCTCCCGGTCGGGCGACGTTGTTCTGAAACTACGAAAAAAAAAAAATTCCGCCCGAGCAAGCACTTTTGGAGCCACTTTCGCCCGGTTGACCGGGCAAACATGCCTTGTACTCTAAAGAAATTTTCGTCCGGGCGGAAAAACTGTGATTTTGCGTCAACTTGCGAAGGCTGTATCTCTCGAACCAAAAGTCCATTTGGGGCGTGTAACCTATCGGTGGAAAGCTCTTGAAGTCTAGTTTCCAACCCAACTGGAATTTCTTGATTATCAATTTTCTATCAAAAGTTATGTTCAAAATAGTAAATAGGTGTCAGTATTGGCACTTCTTTCACTAACTCTTTGCTTCATTCTAACTTGAGATTGTCCCAAACGGATGCATTGTGATCCTTGTGCAAGCTATCTTCATCCTTAATGATTAAAAGGCTTGATCTTAGATAATCATAATCAATTTGCATCAAAATAACCTGAAAATCATCGAAACACGCAAACGGGGAGTAGTAGAGCACAACTTACGTAATTCATGCCATTATGCATCTAAATGCTCTAAAAGGAGTTCTAAATGCAATCAAAATGCATCTAAAAACTATATATAAAAGTGACACATCACACCACCACCTAGCCACCCTTACCACCACACTGTCGGCCACCCCAACCCTCCGCCAACCCCCACCCCACCCCCTGCACCCCCACCCCACCCCCTGCACCCCCACAGCAGCCCCCCAACCCCACCCCCAGCCTCCCCACACTCGCAACCCCCTTCCCTCTCCTGTCGCAAGCGACGCCAGTTCCTCTCCACTCCCTTCACAAGCGCCGCCAGTCCCCCCTCTCCCCTCCCTTCGCGCCGCCCAGTCCTCCCACTTCTCTCCCCCACCCTTCGCGCCGCCCAGTCCTCCCTCTCCTTGTTCGCGCGCACCGCTGAGACCCCCGTCTCCTCTCCCTTCGCAAACGCGTCGCCCAGTCTCCCTTTTCTCCTTCCTTCGCGGCTCGCCGCCCAATCCCCCCTATCCTCCCCCCTCGCAGCCTCCCCCCCAGCAAAGCCCCCCCACCGCTCCTTCTTCCTGTTCTTCTCCATTCCTCCCCTCTCTGAGATTTCATCTCTTTGTTTTTTTTTTCACTGTATTTCAAGGAACCTGAGGAATATCATAAGGTTATTTAATTTTGAAAAACATAATTATTTTAATATTCCAAATACATCAAATAATTTAATTTAATAAATATAATTTTGGAAGTTAGTTTTCGTATAATATAAATTGCCTTAAATACAAATATAAAAAATAAGAAATATACCATATTTAACATCATCTATTGTATATATACAATAGCTGATGTGGAGTAATGTGAGGCTCCCATTAATTCATTACTGTAGCCTTTTTTTTCCAAAAAGCCATCATAAAAACATCCTATTTTCCCGTACTCTTATCTTAAAGAAATTAAAGATGAAAGTGATTATAATTTTTTGGTTTAATTAACAGGTTGAGATTCTTTTTTGTTTCTAGGTAAGAGTAACTGGGACATGCGGCGAAGACCCTCATGTGAATCACTTGAGCTCATGTAACTTTTTCTTCTTTATAAGGAATATGCACGAAAGGTTATTAGCCTATTTGGGAGGCCGATAATATTAGAAAAACTTGACTTGGTGTGGCTCTAACTTGTAATATACTATTGACATAATGTTCAGTTTTTTCTCTATCCCTTTAGACGCTTAGCTAAGATTTTATATATTCATTTGTTATTTTACTTGTAATTGACATCTATATATATATGAGAGTGATTTTTGTGGTGTACAAGGTAGGGGTGTGCACAAACCGGTCCGGACCGGAGATTCCGGTCCGGTTCCCGGTCCGCCGAAAATCAAGATTCCTGTCCACCGGTCCGGTCCGGTCCAAACCCGGAAAATTCCGGTCCGGACCGGTTGGACCGGAATTTCTATTGTTTTAGTAAAAAAAAAAAATTATATGTTAAAAAAAAATTAAAAGGTAGAAAGTTAGAAACTTAAAAACCTACTATTTATTCTTTTAGGATTATTGACATTAAAATTACGAGTGAGGAGTTTGTGTTTATTTATGTTATAAAATCTATCTTAATAACTTAATATATTATGGTATTGTTTGGTTGACATAATAAGTGTTAGTCTTACATGCACGCGATGCATGCGAAATCATATAAATTTGTTCATATATAATAGAGATAGAGATACAGTTATCTTTTTTTTTTTTTTAATTAAACAGGTAGTTAACCTTCCTCAGGAAAACCCCGGATTCCGGTCCACCGGTCCAGCCGGTTCCGGTCCGGTCTGGTCCTGGACCAGTGCACACCCCTAGTACAAGGTGCAAAGTTGTATATATGTTCAAAGATGGTAGTATATTGTAGTTTGCAGGCCCGACCCTGTGCCGGTCCAAAGTGGGACTCAGCACAGGGCCTCATAATTAGAGGGCCTCAAATTTGGAAAAAAAAAATTGTTTAAACTAATGGGCTTGTTTTATTTGCACAGTAGTATAGTATGATAGTCTGATATTTTCACTCTCTCCTTACTTTATGAAAGCCCCATATTTCTCTCTCTCCTTACTTTTCTCCTCAACAACTGGACTTCCTCCTCCTTTTCTCAACCAGAAATGAGAATTCCATATTACCAGGCGGTAGCAATGAACAACTCAACTCTCACACGCTATAAATTTACATCATCTAAAAATTCAGAAATTCAGGTAATTGTATTTTACTTAGTTTAATTTTTATTTATTAAATTCGTTGGGAATTATGACTTTTGCTTGTTGATGTTGGTTTTTGTTAATTTCTGATTTATCGGTATCACTTTATTTCTGTATTATTTTAGGGAAAAAATATTGGTTACTGATTTCAACTTTGGTATTTGAGAAGAGCAGTAGCAATATAAAGTGAGAAGTTAATTGAGTCTGGAAGTGCAGAAATGAATGTTATTGGAATGCTTCAGTCATTAACAATATGAAACAATTGGTTAGGATGAGGATTAGCTAGGTGTTACCACAAAGATTTATGTGCAGGATAAGAACTGGTTTTGGGGTTTCGGACCAACAGGTAGGTAAATGTATCATGTATGTAGTAGTAAGTAGAGGAGAGAGAAAAAATAGGGGGTGACAAACTTAGAAATTCTTACTATTTTCATTGTTTGGTTTTGTTAATATATAAACACAATACATGAGTACAACAACTAATAATAAAAAAGCATCAAGAAATATGGTTGCAATTATAATTTGGTGAAACAAATTTCTTAATTCAAGAATTGCAACTTGAAAACTGATCGTAAATTTGGCCCCATCGAAGTTCTAAATTTAGAATTGCGACAAGAAAGTTGGACGTAAATCTTGTTTCTCTAAATCTCCAAAATAGTAATTGCGACGAGATTCATGGTTGTAGATATCAAACAATTGCGACAAGTATTGAACCTGGTCGTAATTGGTCGTTAAGTTTTTTTGCGACGAAGCCTTTTGCGACTGACGACCATGCGGATTTCTCGTCGTAAAGGACCTTTTGCGACGAGAAATGACTCACTTACGACCAAAAAACTCGTCGTAAATGAGGCGTTTTTCTTGTAGTGTTTTTCGGTGAAAAAGCTGGCGAATCACGCTAATAGATGCAACTTTTACTTTTTTCGGTGATTACAGTTGTACTTTTTGGCAAAAACCAAAATTTAACACACAAACATGGTTTGATATATAAGGGTGAGTTTATCCCTCAAACTCAACTCCAAACTTCAAACTGTGCTACATCAGCTTTTCCACTACCTTTTAATTCTACAGACTCACTTCAAACACATTCTAGTTTTATACTTTATCCCTCATACTTTCTCTAAACTCACCCCACATTACTTTAACATTATGTTGTGAACATAATTACTTCAATAAAATTGAAAAGTTACTAATTTGAATATTTAAAAATAATAATTAGTTCAATAAAAAACTTTATTTAATTATTTATTTTAAGTATTAAAATAACATTAATATTATAATTTTTTGTGGATCCACTAAAAATATATATAATAGATGGATGTATTTTTAAGCGGGGAAATGATTATAAAGATCAGAGACCAATTCCAAGATCTCGGATTAAATCGATAGATAGAGCATTAAAAAAAATTGGTACAATATTATTAGTGGCCTAGAAAATAGTCATGGGTGGAGTCTTGAGTATCCAAACCTACCCCAAGACTATCACCACTATGTTTCATGAATCATGAATATCTCCAAGTCTTTGCCAAAACTATCAAAAACTTCCTGTAAGATTATGCTCCAGACTTGGCGATAAAAACACCCTAACAATTGCATCAAACACATAAACATGGGTTGGTGTATAAATAACAAGAGTCTTAAATACACAAACAATGGTTCTTATAAATAACCGGCCAATTGTACTTTTTGGGGAAAAAAACTGGTGAAATACGCTAATTATCGATGCAACTTTTACTTTTTCATATTACAGTTGTACTCTTCGACAAAAAGTAAGCTTTAGCACACATAAACATGGGTTGATTTATAAATAACAAGCACATAAACAGGAGTTGGTTTATAAATAACAAGTGTTTTAGACCCACAAACAAGGGTTCTTAAAGTTACTTTTGTTTTTTCCCTATCTTATACTAAATTCTATTGGATAATACTGGGTGGGATAATTTTTTTAATTCAATTAGTGTAATTTGTTTACCTTTTTGTTTGAATCCTCCACCAATTTTTTTTTTCAAAAGGGTCCTTGATGGTGGCTTTCGATTAGTTCTTTATCATTGCTCCAAGGAGAAGATGCATAAAAGCTTCCTAAAATGATTGCTTCATTGCTTGCCTTGTACTTGTACCTGTACAGCTGCACTTATTGTAGAGACACAATCAAAGAGAAGAAAAAGGCTAAATTACAAATTGTTAAGTGGTGAATAAAACGGACGAAAAGACCATTATGCCCTTAAGTCTAGGTAGATTTAAAAAAGTCAACTATATCTCCTATTTTGCACAATTGCACACATGTTATGCACATCTCCCCATAATATTTACACCTAATTTTCATCTCAAACTACATATTTGAAATATTTCACTTAGTTCAAAAAAATTTATATCAAATAACATTCAATATCCTCTTGTATCCTGGGGGCCAATTACACATTGAGGTAGAAGTAGAACTACCAAAATCCTAAATAATATACATGTCATATACTGTATATTAATCAATATGTACCATCTAAAAGATGCCGCAGAAAGAACGAAATATATAGGCATGTTTTACCTTGTCAATGAGATCTTGATATCACCTTCGCTAGCTTACAAAATGAAGTCAATCATTGGTGCAATGTGGAATAGTCAGAAACATTTGTATCCAGTCACTACTTAAATCAAGAGTGAAGCTGCCTAACTTGAAAAATCAATTATGCATTTGCAAGTCGACTAGGTTTAACAATTGACTATACAATTATACATATGGTTTCTTGTACGTACTCTTTAGTCTTCAACTCGTGTTTAAATTCAAAGTCATCTTAAGACTTACTCGTTTGCTTGGTATTTTGAGGAATTTAGAACCAGTCGTCATAGTAATTGTCAATAGACATCAAGCGCTGAACACTTATATGATTTCTAGCAAGTAGCAACTGCGCATCAATAAGTATAACCAAACACAAATTAGGCATGAAGTTTTTAAAACTAGATACGAAGAAGTGCTATATCAGAACAAAACCTCATGCACAGAGGTTAACTTAGGCCAATTTAATAGTTTAAATCACTTAGGAATAGAGTATTCATAAGCATCTTTGACTTGCATAATTCATTAAGAGTACATATCAATATCATATTCACATTCATATAAAGTTTCAAAGCAGACATGCTCCATGAACTAATGTAGCAATCAGAGTCCAACAATAATAAAAGTAATAAACGAAGTAGTTTATAAAATGAATAGAGTAGATTAATTAACATAATAATGACAGCCAATATACAATTTTACTACATTGACATACTAATCTTATAAGTTAACATATAATCAAATCAATGAATTATGAAAGTAGTCCTACAGACTACAGTAGTAGTACTCCTAGTAAACCTCAAGTCCATAGAGCACACCAGCATGATATTCAGGGACATTATTTACAAAATGAATCTCCACCAATTTCTGAAATGCCTGCCAAGTCAGCAAACTATCAGAACCAGCCTGATGACACTTCCCAACCGCGCGTTTAACTTGCAATGTCTTCGCAACACGATCCAATCCCCCATACAAACTCTTACAAAACCGCATCATATACTTTATGTCATAAACTCTGTTCCCAAAAAACACCCTCACAATCGCCAAAAACTCATTTAACCCCGAAGGTAAACGACGGCGCGTGAGAATTTTAATCAAGTACCCAAAATCATACGCGCTGTGAAACGTAACCCAACTTACTGAGTCATTACAAACCAACCCAGAAGACATCATTAAAACAGCAAATCTCTCAGAATTTATCCCTTCTTTTTTGTTCCTAACAAAGTCAATACCTTGTTTTCTCAGTAACTCAACTGAGTCAAGCGCGTGAGGGTCACGGTCAACGTCAAAGTCAGAGAAGTTAAACTCCCAAATGAATTGATTCTCAGTACCCAAATCAGGGAGATTACCTGACACGTCGGATAAAGTGAGGCCCACTTGGATGAGATTTAAATCGTCCACGTTGGATTTTAGAAATCTGTAAAGATCTGAAGGTCGACCATGGGAGTAGGTTTGAGGGCGGTGGATTACGCCAGGAAATTCAGTATCCATTGAGATATATGGGTAATTATCGATTAAGTTGCTCATTAATTGAAATTCATACTCCAAATTAGCAGCCCATACTTCCCTAATCACTATTGGTTTTGAGGAATTAGAATTGCGTTGGAGATTTTGAGTATACATGGCTTCAATCTAAAATAAAGATCCAATCTTTATGTTATGTATATACTATATGAGTAATTTTGATGTGAAGAGAGAGAATAAAGAATTGAGAGAGCATAGAGGGTGATGAGGATGAAGAAGGGGATAAGGGAGTGAGATAGTCTATATAGAATAAAGGAGGCTGCTTTGTTGCTTCGGAGAAAGGGAGAATAATATTCTCACTCCACTTGAAGAGAAGAAGAAGGGAAAAAGGTAATGGTGAATGGTCTAATTTCAACGCGGTCCACTTTTGACCATGTGTATAAATTATAATAATATAGTCCTGGTGGACTGTAACGAAAAGAATTAGTCCACACCATCTTATGAAACTTCATTCAATGATTATGAAAATTTGTTTTTATCTATTAAAAAAGAAAGTTTGATTTAGTACACACTTGATTGTAGGCTAGGCTATTTAGAAATTTGATGCACGTTTTATGTTCATAAATCACGCATTCTACTCTTCTTTTTTGTATATAAAATGACGGCTGCCGCGGGTTGTGATATTGGCAACTGGGAAGTGGAAATTAACTGACAATTAAGAGTATAGATTCAAAGCAAAGCTCATGTCTGCAATTCCCCACTTAAATGTCCATCTAAAGCCTAAAGGTAAGGATTAAGGCCACTTGCTGTACTTGGAGTTTTACTCAAGTCTTATTTCAATTTTCAATCATCTAGATTCTAGCCACTAAAAATCTATATGTGGATAGATATGTCAACTATGTTAATGTTAAGTGACCAAAACAACACACTTTTCTCATGCCTTCTTTTCTATCTCATTGTTTATGAGGTCTAAATAGGAAACATAATCCACTGCTTTTTTTTTCCTTTTTAAAGGTCAGATGAAGTCTCTTATTAGTCTCTTACAAATAAGGAGAAACTTGAGAATCTATCTTGTAAGAGATAAAGATCAAACCCCTATGATGAAAATGAAATTCTAATCCACTAGGTTAGCTTAATTCTCAAAAGGCCGCTAATTTACTACGCATGACCATTTATATCCCAATGGAAATTGTATTTGTGTAAAATAAGAACAAAAGGTATCTTATCTAAGAAAATGTAAAATTGTATTACACATGGACACTATCCTCATCCCAACCCTAAACTTCTTTTTTGTTGGGGTATAAATAGAGGCCCAAGTCCCATAGTTGATCTTATATCCTTTACTTTCTTATAAGCCTACTTGGCAAGGAAGGACCAAAAGGAGAAAGGCCCAAGGCCTCTTAAGTCTCAAGAGACATCTACAAATACTCCACTTGGAACAAAGGTAAAGGTTTATTATCTCTCCTACATACAAACTTATTTATTGCTAGACACATATCTACTTTGTTTACTTATCCACTGTCTAACTTAAGCATCGCAGAGGGTCTACTCAGACAACCCCGGACCAGTTTACTTATTTTGTAGGTGACCATCCATCAAGGAAGTTTCAACCCAACAAACTCAACACTCTTTGGATCATCAAGATCCACTTGGAAGATCCAGGACATTCACTTGTTTATGACAGAAACCTAATCTAATAGATTGAGTTTCCAACATTTTTTAGATATTCTACCACCAGACCTAGTTAATGAATAGTAAACAAAATAAAAGATCACACAGGGTTATTGTTAAATAGTCTTTTAAGAACATGACTTGTTAGACGAGGTCAATATTAGGAAAAATAGTAGGCCAAGAATACTACAAAAGATGAAAAGATATAGTTCAAAAAGATAAGGTAAATTAAAGCTTTTACGTGTGAACACTTCTCTTTCCAAATCCTTCTTCCCCCTCTATTGCTACTGATCCATAACAAAGTAACCCCATCATTGGCCCACGATAATATTATGTGTGCATAACCCACTTATTTAACATAGTGAATCTTACTATACGATTACTATCTACCATAGTGACCGTTTTTTTTAATATAGTAACTCTTTCTCACATTAGTTTATCATAATGAAAATTTTATTTTGTGACTTAGTAATCTTTTTTTTCACATAGTTAAACTCTACAATCTATATCTACTCATCTTTTATATCTAATTTTTTTATATATAGTGACTTTTTTTCCATAAATCACATTTAATTAAGACTGCATCCACACTAATTTAGTGTGGACCAAGTCCATATAAGTTTTCCCTTGCTACCGAACAGCGTCAATTCAACCCACCCAATAACCAAGTCTATCTACTATGGGTCCAAGTTCCAATCATTGTGATTAGTCTATCCAAGTTTCCAATCATTGTGATTAGTCTATCCAAGTTTCCAATCATTGTGATTAGTCTATCCAACCTCCAATCAATGGACAATTCAGTGTATATATTACAGAAACAACGGCCCATCCAACAACGTCCACACCTCAAAGTTGGAAGGAAAAAAGAAAATATTAGAACACACAGTGGAGAAACTAATTCCACAACATGAATAAGCACGCAGTACCAGAACTTTTTCCTTCCAAGCTTCCCTATCAACAGTAGACATAATCAAACACTATACTGAATTATATAACCTTACAAGGCCATTCAGGCTGTGGTGTTTAAGCCTTCCCAACTTGGAAAGATTTTTTTTTTTGTTGGGGGGGGGTGCTAATCAAATAGGTTCACCTAAAAATAGGTTCCTTCTGGAGGTTGAACGAGTCTTCGGTTGTAGGGTGCAGCCATTTCTTTCCTTAGCTGAGTCAGAATATCCTCCATAGTGAACTCTCTCTGCCAATTTGCAAGCATCCCGAACTTCTTTGGTTCAACCTGACACTCGTCATTGCTCATAAGAACTTAGCATGCACATCATAACAGCAAAGATGATAAAACCTAGAGCTCATCAAAAACATTATCACCCCACTTCTACATGAAATTTCATGAGAGATCATATGCAACTAACAGATATACCTGCTCATCTCAATGAAATTCAAAAGTAAATACCTTCTTTATCTCAACAAGAAAAATCATGAGTAAGCGTGATGATGTATTGATGTATAACTCCGAACACATTAATTACACATCTGAACCATAAACTTATGGATGCTCTGTAAAAAATTTAGTCAGACCAGATGGATACCATCAAACAGCCACTCTACTAAAGGGCTTGATTCAAGCAATTTCACCAACAAACTAACAAGCCAAGTGCTAAGACATCAATAATGAACAAGTGGACTTAAACAACAATAACCATGTAAACTGTGATTCACCACAATAAACCAGACAATTAACTAGTTGTTCTATTAGGTATATGCTCTACTCTCCCAATTGCAAGGACCTTGCAAATCGGTCATATCATTATAAAGATTTACTTGCTTAAGTTAACATCCTCAGCAGAGTGGTAAAAAATTAGGAGAGAACAACATATTTTTTCCAAGTTATTCAGCAAAAAATTAATAGCAATACCATTCCAGTCTCGGGATGCACACAAGTCATGTTGATCCGTGTGTGGAAGCGAACACTTGGGGGGTTTCTCTGGATAATCCTTGTCACAAAAGAGCTTCAATTGATAGATTCGGCCTTCATGTACGCTCTGATACAAAACCAGTGTGAATTTCCCATTAAAAAAGAAAATGAGCCATGGAGTACAGCTAATGTGCCATATCCAGTCATCAATCACTATAGTAGACCAATAATTTGCATGAAACAAGAATATACTCCCATTACAAACCCGTATAACTGAAAAGAAGAATCAGAAATACAAGTTGTAAAAGATTGATAAACACGCAGGCAAGGAGGTTAAAGCAACTAGACAATAACTGAGAAAAAGCTTAACACCATGGACAATAGACAAAAAAAAAAGAGTTTCTTCCTCTAGGAACTTAAAGAATCTTATACATGAAATATTCAGAATTGATTTCTCAATATGTGAAAAGACTCAAGAGGACATCATCAACACAAGTACACAACATTCTATCCAGACTTTGGATGGACTAATTTTATTCCCCTGATACTCTCCAGTTAAATGGCATAATATTTTATGCAAAAAGCTGCCTGAAAAACTTTTGTTATCACTATTACTAGGGAACATGTACCTACTAAAATAAAGTCATTGATCTTAAAGCCAATAAAGCATTAATCCATAGCTGCATCATCTGCAATGAGACGTGCTCATGCACAAAGCAGAAACAGTGATTAGAAAAACACAACTCACATTATGAGGGCCAATTATAGTACCCGTCCAAGAACGCATGTAAATATCATCACCATCATCCATACCGTAGCTGACACTCCCATCTCCAATCCCTTTCTCACCACGTTCAAGTTCTTCCAGCAACCTGAAGTTTCTGGGAACTGTATGAACATAGCAGTAAAAGTATAATCAAGTACATATAATACATCCCAGGTACAAGTGCAGCGTTCTAGATACTACCAACTAAAAGAAAGTTAAATAATATCCAAATAGCAAACGCACACCCACAAACACTGTTGTTGAAAGAGGGAACAAGGAGAGTCAATCAGAAATTGTTGAAAAATATGTTTTTGCACAAGGACAAGCATAAACTCCCGTCAAAGAAATCACAAGCCCTCAATGAAAATCACTATTGTCAAAAGAGATAACATGGAGAATCAATCGCATTGTCAACAAATTGATGATGGATACATTTCAGAGAAGCCTTAACTTAACCAAATTGATGATGGATACATTAAGAGTCACTATTTCCAGAACTTCACCACTAGGGAGCAAAATGCAAGATCTTCTTTAATGCATCCTCAATAAAATGTTGAGTGTACATGGCTCCTCCTCAATCACGGATCACCACTTTATTCAGAAAATGATCAGATTCATCCTCTATATCACTAGGGATAAAGCACCCACAAAGAGCAATTTAGAGACAACCAAAAGTAACATTTCAAGAAGCTTGACAATGTTCAAAAGTAGTGCTTATACATATCTATACTTTCAGCACATTCGTTGTTGAAAGCAGCCTATCTTAGACACTACTAGCTCCTAATGTAAGTCAGAGCCCAAAGCAATATCTTACTATAGAATTGGGCACCAGTATAAATACTCGCACATTAAACTTTCTTCTACAAACACTGAAAACATGCTTCGACAGCAATAACTTAATGGTGTGTTTGGATACATGAAAGGCCTTTTAAAATTCTGGAATCGGGTGAATTTGGTGTTTGGATATCAACAGAATTCAATATTGGGAATTGCTCCAAATTCCAAGATGTGTATGAAAGGCCCATAAATTAAGGATTTGAAGTTAATTCTACTGCCATATCATCTATAATTTCCAATATGAAGCCCAACCTACCCCACTCTAAACCATGGAAGCTTCTCTCATAGATCATCTCTCATCTCTCTTTGTAATTCCAACATTTGTAATTTGGGTTTTAGGCTCAATTTTTATGTCTCTAATTTTTGCTGAATTTAACAAATTTTTGCTGAAACTTATTTTTGCTGAGCTTAAATTATTTTTGTTGAACTTGACTTAATTTAATAAGCTGAGGAGAACAAAGCCAAAGATGAAGTAGAAGAAAGCAATCAAATGATGCATATACTGAACAATCATCCTCGATTTGACATGATCATCTCCTTCATCTTCAAGTTCCAGACGATTACGATTAGCCCAATCAATGATCCTCACTCCAACGTTCAAATTTATGGCAAGAACTACTATGAGGCAGCCTAGTTCATAACTAATATGACACATTCTTTGTTCATAAAAATTATTAAATCAGTATATTCAATCACAAATGTAATATATTGAATCACATTGTTATGCATTGAGAATCATATACCATCCTCTTGATTGTCAGAAATGGAAGCAAATAATATCCAAAACCCTAAGTTATTTAATAAAAGCAGAGGCAAGCTGAAGCTAACCCTAAATTCGATGAGCTCCTGTTAATTGAATATACATAAAAGATAAAACAACCTACTTACCTACTTTAGTTCCTAGCATGCAGATAAGCTCAAATCTCACATGAAAAAGCAATCGATGAAGCAAATAAACAAAATCTTGTACACCAATTAAACAAACAAGGATAATTAACCTCAATTAAACGACGAAAAAGCAATTCTGAAGCAAATATTCGATCAGTTGTATGAATGAATCAAAAGATGAATAGAAAGGGGGAAAATCGTCGTACCGACGACGCTTGAACCTCCGGAGCCGATCGTCATTTTAGGAGAACAAAATCGAAAGGAGAGAGAGAGAGTATTCGTGAAATGGGAATTCTCTAGGGAAGATCAGAATGAGAGCCACCACTAGGCAATAGTCATCAAACGAGTATTTATTTTTGGGTTAAATTGTAAGAGAGCCGAGAATGGTAAATCAAATTTACGAATCAATAATGGTTAAAAATGCTCAAGGTTCAATTTTTGTGCGACTCTCTATAGTCTCTACTCCTCCTGTCCTCCATATAGCTATACTCTTATCAAACTGGCACCTCTCTAGCTCTCTCAGGCTCTCACATACTCGAAATATAATACTCCCTCCGTCTCAGAATATAGTTCTCATTTTCCTTTTTTCACAGTAATTTATGCAAGTAGAATCTAAGAGGAATAGTAAAGATTTTTTATTTATTTAAATAAATATTGTATGGGAAAAGATGATTTTAGGAGAGAGAATGGAAAATAATTGGTGAAAGAGCATTAATTGTAACACTTGGGTTGAATAAACAAAGCAAAAAACAAAATGGGACACGGTTTTTCTAGACAAATTACGGAAAAATGTGGAACTAAATATGGAAATGGGAACTATATTTTGGAACACCCAAAATGGAAATGGGAACTATATTTTGGGACGGAGGGAGTACTAACTAGTTTAAAGCCCGTGTAAGAATGCACGGGATGCTAATTGTTTGCGTTCATAAAAAAAAGTTTAATAGTATGTATGTGACGTACATAAAACAAACAAAGTCACATATAACTATAAAAAACGCATTATCGTATAATATGTAACAAAGTATACGACATGACAACTGTGAGTGACTATATGAACAAATTGAAAGAAAAACTAATTACATAAATTAAAAGTTTTTGTAATACTTATTACACATTCTAAGATACTTCTTTATACATTACATTTGTGGTAACATTTGAGTTCCCACGCTCTTTATCACAGATTAAAATTTTCAAACCCTCTTTGCTTGTAACTCTTGATACAGCAACATACAATTTTCCGTGGCTGAATACTGGCCGAGGGAGATATAATCCTACATAGGCTAGAGACTATCCTTGGCTTTTATTTATCGTCATTGCAAAATATACAACCAATGAAAACTGCCTTCTCTGGAATTTTATCGGGAACTTTGTTGCGTCTGATGGTGTAAGTGTCATTCTGGGAATGAAAATTTTATCCCCCACATTATTGTCAGACACAACAACAGCCTCAATAATGTGATTGCCAAGATGCTTGACTACTAATCTCATACCATTACATAGCCCAAAAGTCTGGTCAATATTCCTTAATAGCATTACCGGTGCCCCTACCTTCAATCTAATGTTATGATTTGACAACCCCCCGCACTTGACTGTATTTAGAAATTCGGTAGAATACATCTCATGAACTCCGAAATTCCCTTCCTCAACAGAAATTGCATCTGAACTCAAATAATTCTTTCTTCACCTGGCAACCGAGAAAAAACATGTTCATTAACCAAATCGGCAATATCATTAGTTGGAGCAAGAATAGCTATTTCCTTGTCAATGTCTTCAATGGTACCAATATATACACATATTCCAGGTAAAGCAAAGCATAATAGTTACAAATTTAGAAAAGTAGCATATATAAAATAATAAGTGAAAAGGAAATCTTAACCATTAGGGAGGCATACTTGTTCACATGATAGAAGGTATATGTCTTTGATTGTATCCTGTTTTAGAAATTTATTAGTATCGGTTGATATCTCACTTCGTCGTGCTGAAAGTGATCGTGATTCTCCTACACTTTTCCTATTAAAAAAGTAAAAAAAAAAATCGTATAAGTAATTTTATGTCAATTTGGCTATTACAAAAATAAATTCGTTACTATTTTAACATGATTATTATAAAATATTAAATGTAACCCAAATGAAAACATGACAAGCAAATGATATAATTGACCATAAGATAGTTGGCCCATAATGTTAGGAGGTAATTAAAAAGAGCATTTTATTAAATGATTAATGATATCATTAAATACAAAATGAAAGGCTCATACATGTTACTTAGAAGCTGTCATAATATATAGGTTTTATTTAATTAATTTGGGTCGTAAAAAGCAAATAAAGTGGGCCGAATGTAATGTTTTTTAGTTGCATGGTTTAACTTTAGTATTTTTAGAATCATGAAAATTGAATAGAATTTTTTTTTACTACATTTCAATGTTATTTCCGACTTTTTGTATGCTTAATTTTTGTTTTTTTTTAACATTCAACTTCTTGTTACAAAGACATTCCATATATATTTACTCAATTTATTCTTACTTCGTTTTATAATATAATCATATAGTTCTCTTATAATAATTTTTTCAATTTCCATTAAGTTTAAAAATTTTTAACTTCGACTTTTACATTTAAAATTTAGAGTAACAAAAAAGGAAAACAATGAAATACCTTTATTTGAACTCAATAATGTCAGGAATTCCAGAATTGATGAATATCTTGCTTGCATCGCTTATTGTTGTAATACGAAGATCACCTATTAAGATTACACAAAACGAATTACTTATAAAACGAAAATATATACAAAGTAAATAAAAGGGTACATATATTTTACAAAATGATACTTGCCTTGATTGTCACTACATGTGCATTTGATTATCATGTTTAAAACCCGTGCAAAAATGCACGGGATGCTAATTGTTTGAGTTCATTTAAAAAAAATTTAAATAGTATGAATGTGAAATACATAAAACAAAAAAAGTCACATATAATTATAAAAAAACGTAGTTATCGTATAATATGTAACAAAGTAGACGATAAAACAATGGTAAGTGCCTATATGATCACATTGAAAGAAAAACTAAGTACATAAATTAAAAGTTTTCATAATACTTATTACACATTCTAAAATACTTCCTTATACACTACATTTGGATAACATTTAAGTTCCACAATCTTTATCACAGATTAAAATCTTCAAACCCTTTTTTGCTTGTAACTCTTGATACAACAACATAGAATTTTTTCATCAAATCAAATAAAGAATACAGTTTTTAAACGTTGAAATGGTGCAATCATGTAAAGAAAATATCAATTCATCTATAATAAGAGTGGATTTAATCAGATTGAATAAAAAACGAAGATAAATGAAACGGTAAGTAGATAAATATTATGCGTATTGATTTCACATTTTGAAATATTTCCTTGTACACTATATTAGTGGTAACATTCAAGTTCCCGTGATATTTATCACAAATTAAAATTTAGGTGTCCACTCAAGTGCAAATTGCATGGGAAATTTTTTGTTCGATTAGTATATTTATATTCCAACTTTATTTAATGCATTTTTATAGAATTTACAATGTTTTTCTTATAAACATGTTGTAGAAACTAATGAAATATAATTTACATAAAAGCAATGGCACAATAGTATAATTACTACTATAATCTAATAAAATGGAGGATGAAATACGTTTTCATTTTGGGTAAAAATCAAAAATATTGAATAATCATCTGATTAAATAGACAATATATTTGCATATGTATTTTATATTAAATTGTTCTATAATAATTTGAGATCAGTATTTCGAGTACCAAATTAGAAACTTTAATATCGTTACATAGCAAAATTTATTTTAGGAGAAAATAAAATAACTTCATAATTTATATATGTAGGCGTGTTTTTATTTCGCCTACGCGGTGTGAGCGCGTATTTGATTTGACTACCCCACTGTTAAGGTTTTATTGAAAATTGTTTTGTATTGTAAGAAGTCGCCAACAATTATTTTTAGGAAGAATCATAAACCTAATTGGATATAGGAGAATCATAGGGACAAATTATCCAATGTAGATTTCCCCGTCATGACTCCATATATGATCAAAGTGAACCAGAGATTGAGTTCGGGGGTGAGGGTACGAATATAGTCATAATGAACCACATTCGCCCAAAGTTGGCCTCTACTAAATATCGATTCATTGCAGAATTTATGCCAAAGAATAATCAAATAATATTTTTATACGCCCTAAAAATATTTAGTCTAAATTGGTTCAGGAAACACATAAAAAGACTAATTTTAAGTGACAAGTTATTATGCAATCAATATTACAGGGAACATAGCAAGTTGTCCAAATTAATCTGATTAATGTTAGAACATTGCTTTAGGTCTTTGATTAGCAAAATTAACATGTGGGTGATAAAAGCAATAAAATAGGATAATCATGTAATATGCGTATAATGATCAGGCAGGCATATAATATACAAAGGCATGAATAATAATAAAATAAAAATAAAAGAAAGTATAGAAAAAGGGTTAGAATATACAGTATAGCGATTTTACATTAAAGATCTACATCAGGAAAGAAAACTGTTAGTAACTTCAATATAAAAATAATTTATTTAAGGACCCTCAGGATTATACCGTGGCTTGGGTCTGCGAGATTGACAACTTTCAGGACAAGCAATCGTGAAACCTGAAAATCTGAATGATGAAAGTATGTAGATTGAATGTATTTGTGTTTGAAAGTATGAGTCTTGTAGGGAAGTTTTGTAGCTCGTAGAGAGGATTCGTAAAGTATTCGTCGAGTGTTATGTGAAAAATCCGTCTTTAAATCTGTACGGAAATCAGGCCTATTAATAGGGAAAACGGCACTGCGCCTCACGCGCCTGCTGCGCTAGGCGCAGCTGACGTGGCAAGCATATGACGCGACATGACCTGTAAAAAGCATACACGTGGTACGCGCTTTGAAAAAGATAAGAAAGAAACCTGCGCTTCACGCAGAGCTGTGCGCCAGGCGCACGACACAGTGTGTGGCACAGTGTATGGCACAGTGCCACGTGTCAGGAAAGTTGCGCCTGACCCAGCATGGTGCGCCAGGCGCAAGGCTGTGCGCCAAGCACGGTGGTGGGCCAGGCGCACCAGCTTGGCTTTTGACACGCCATTGCCAGCCTTTTTTAAGACGCGTTTTACGGGAAAAAATATGATTTTAACTAAAAATATATCTTTTGAAAATATTTATTTATTAAAATAAATCAATTAATTATCAATTAATTGGGCTTTTCAAAAAATTGGGCTCAAATACAATCAATTATCATGAATAATTAATTGGGCTTTAAAATAGCACTTTAACACTTTTCGAAATGGTTTTGAATAGCTTTTCAGACTGCTCTGCCCCTGGATCGGACCAATTAAGACCACTGTATGTTTCATTATCGGATCCTTAAATGGGGAGACACGATTATGTGTCTACAGAAGCCTCCACTTTGACTGAGGTTCAGGAAACCGATAGTCAAAGTATACGGTGTCGGGACGGAGAACGATTCTAAATGCTCTGCAGTTTAGAACTGATCTATATACGTCGGCCTCTGCAAAACAAAGTTAGTTTGGAGGACAATAACTACAAGCAATCTGATTACCTGCAGGGAAAGATGTTAGCAGATAGGTGCAAACAACTCAGATAAAACACATAGTGATGCAAATGATGCAAACTTAGACTCACTAAGGATGCACAAGACGCTATGCAAGGATTAAGGTTATGCAAAGCTAAGGGATGAAACGTCATGCAAAGGTCAGGATTATGCAAGACTAGAATGTATGAAATGCAAGGTTAGGGTTTTGCAAGGCTAGAATGTAAAGTCAGGATTTTGCAAGGCTAGAAGATGTCGATATGTAGAATGATAGAATGATCAGAAATAGATAGAATGATTTTCGAAAATCGTTTTTAGTAAATAATCGGGGTTCGTAAACGTGGTCCGTGGATTACAACTCTTCGGGAGTTTGATTTGAACTGGAGGAACCACCACACGTATGAAGCCCCTACTTTGTGTGAGCTTGCCGTGAATTAGGCATTATGAGCCTTGATTGAAATGTACTTGATCTGATATCGAAATGTAGTTCATCTGTCTTGAACTTTGGAAGTTTCCACTGGGGATTGCGCTGGTGATTCTTATTTGGGAAGTTGATATAGGCAAAGTCATATATCGCCAGAAACCATGGAATAGTCGGAGAGTCATTCAGGGACAAGGAGAGCTTGAATTAAAAAATAAAGGGTTCAAATTTGTGACTCAAATGAATGTAGGTGGGAAAAGGCTTTACAAGGCTAGGTGCAGACTCGAGTCTATGTCGGGATCTAGAGAAAGTATGCTCCTAAATTCTAGAAAGTCAAATCATTAGACCATCACTAATTTTATTTTATTGAAGCGGTCGGACCTCGAGATGAGGATTCCTACGTATCCTTGCGGAATCAGACCATTCGTAGTTCTGGATCTGATTTTTTTCTTTTGTGCCCTAACTTTTGCCTAGGGCGCCCTTTCGGGTTTTCAACCTAGCGGGCTTGGACATACCTTGAAAAAGGAGTTATGGTTGATGAAAAGGTTGAAAAGTTTAAGGCTTTGGGTTTAGATAAAGGTTGAATTGGTTGGGCTAATGGATGATCATGGATTTGGATTGTATGGATTAAATTTTATTATGAATCGAAGGGATTTGAATGAGGGGTAGAACTTGTGTGCAAGCCCCCTATCTTGACTTTTTATTTCTTTGCCTTTGGCTCTTTCCTTTTTTGCATTTTTTCTTTTTGTCATGTGCGTTTCTTTTGCTTTTGCTTTTTGCTTTTTTCGCATTTTGAATTTTTTCACTTTTTTTGTTTTTGCCTGGCATTGAGATTTTTTATGTAGTAAGGCTTGCACACGAGTTTGGTTAAAGGTATTGGAAGGCTTGAAGGATATGTTGGAGCTTTGAGTAATGGAGGGATTATTTGGCTAAGTATCATGGAGATGATGGTTTAAAGGATTTTTGTTTTTCCTTAGTTGTATGATCAGGATGGCTTATGAAAGGTAATGGAAGGGAGAGAGGAATAACACCTGATCCACAGTATGTCCTCTTTTTTATTCTTCTCTTTTTTTTCAGATCTCTTTTTGTTATTATTAGTCAAGTTCATCAGGTGATTTATGTTTCATCATTGAATTAGAAGCATAAATAATATGATGGAAGGCCAATAAAATGAAAAGAAAAATAAAATGAATTGAAAATAGAAAGGCTATATTAGATGAAGTCCTATAGTGACATAGACTCGATGAGAAAGGACAGAAATGGCTTAGGGTAAGGACTATCTGACTCATCCTAGGAAACTATAAATAAAAGACTAAGCCTTCAGATTGAATTGTCAGTGCACTGCACAAGGGGTTGTTGATGATATTGATTCTCGTTGCAACAAGTATTAGAAGTCTGTTGTCATTGATCATGTTTTTGCAGCGCATTTGATGGTTTTCGACACTAGATGTCAGATGTTCATTGTTCTGTTGGAATTCGCAGTAGAAATGTAGGTTGCACCTTTTGAATTTTCTTTTAAATGCAGGGTTCAGAGTAGACCCTATGAAAGTGATCGCGCCTCTAATGTGAAGGCGGTAGACCCTATGGAATTGATCGCACCTCTATTATGAAGGCGGACAAAAGTAATCACATGACTCTAAATTAAGTCAGGGTGGTGATAGTGCGATTGATGAGCTTTAGAATAGGCTCAACTGTTGATTTCTCCATTAGGCGCTCCTAAGTTGTAATCTCTCGGCCGGTCATGAACAGAATCGAGTGGACCTCGCTTGTAAGTTTTAAGATAAGATTTTCGAAATAAGAAATAGAAATGAGATATGAAAAATAGGAATGGGAAATGAAAAATGAGAAGTGGAAATGGAAATGGGGATTGAAAATGATTAGAAATTGGTATGGTTTTGGACTAGTATGGACTTGACCATGATGGAGACATGGGCTTAACTATATGCAAATGCAGACATGGACTGGACTATGCAAGCAGACTAGACTCCACGATTGGGTTTGGGAGAGACTAGACTTTGAACTTACTGGTGTGCAAGCAGGCTAGACTTTAAGGAAGCACTAGTAGAATAATTGCTTATTGCTGCGGTGATATTGCTGCGGTTTTACCCATACGCAGCAATATATCACGTAAAAAGAAAAGGTAAAATATAAAATAGCCATATTGCTGCGGTTTCGGCCGAAAACCGCAGCAATATGGTTTCAACGGAAAAAAAAGTTGACTATTTGACCAGATATATTGCTGCGGTTTCTAGCAAAAACCGCAGCAATATATTAAAATAATATTTAAAAAATAATATTTGAACCTATTGCTGCGGTTCTTATATAAAACCGCATCAATAGACTTTTAAAATTACAAATAAAAGGGCCCAGCTAGGGTTGGCACGCATCACTACTCCTTCCTCATTTCACCCGCCGTTTTCACTCCTTCCCTCATTTCACTCCTTTCTCTCTCCTCCTTCATCTTCTTCAAATCTGCTCCTCAGATAAAATAACAGCGACAGCGCGAACACCGAGGCCGTGAGAGGTGAGGAAAGAGGTGAAGAGAGAGAAAGAGAAGGTGGGGATGTCGACATTCACATTCGTTTTCTTTTACCGCTTCTACTGCTTCCGAGGATGTCGAGGTATGATCAATGTGTCTTGATTTTAATTTGATACTAGTATTTTATAACCCATTTTGAACATAATGGAATACTCTTAATTTTCCTGAGTTTTCAATTCTTTTCATTGTTGATTTTTTGTGATTTTAATGGTGGGTTTAATGTTGTGTGTTAGATTACATATGGATCGGTTGTGAAGTTGATGCATGAAAAAACCAAGTTTAGATTGCATTCTCATGAGTTGCCTTATGGCTCTGGTAGTGGACAACAATCTGTTACTGGTTTTCCAACTGGAGATGACGCCAATAGCTATTGGGTAAAATCTCTCTTCTTTTAGATATTTTTTTGCATTTGGGTTTTCTGAGTTTGCAATTTTGTACTTCATTTGGAAATAGGAGAAATGACATGTACTATTTTTTTTCATTATCATTGTTTCTGGCAAGTAATAGGTTCGTTTTTTTTAACTTTTTTTTTATTTTTTTTGAAGATAATAACGAAGAGGAGATTCACGATCTTCGGCAACTTGTGCAACTTGAACATCCATTGTGGGCTGCATTTTTTTTAAAGGAAGGAAGTTTTTGAGAGGATCAAAAAATTGAACAGTAACTTGGAGATTATATATAGGAGAGGAAGAGATGAGCAGTTGCAGATGATATCTCGGAAGTTAAAACTCAAATGACGGAAGTTTTCGGAATTAAATTAATTGCTAGTTGGTGATGTACTATGTGGCCTTAGTTGGTGGGAGTATCGTGTAATAAGGAGTTGATTTTTGTTTTTATGATTTAATCACCAGAATTATCATGTAATGAGGAGATGAATAATTGCAGTTCATATGATGGAAGTTAAGAGAAATGATAGCAGTTTTCAGAATCAAATCAGGAGTTTAATTATGTTTTTTCCGATTTAATCACCAATTTTTTGTGTATATGATATGTTAATATACAAATATGTTTTTATCATTAGTTCGTGTTTTATTTTTTTTCCCACATCTTTTTTCTTTCAAATTTGATGGTAAAATGAAAAAAAAAATTTTTTTTTTCACCTGCACCAGTACCTATTGCTGCGGTTTTGGTCAACAACCGCAGCAATAAGTCTACCTATTGCTGCGGTTCCTATGCAAAACCGCAGCAATACGTTGTATTTTTTAATAAAAAATAATCCTATTGCTGCGGTTTTGGCTAGAAACCGCAGCAATAGGTAGGCTTATTGCTGCGGTCAAAAACCGCAGCAATAGGTTAATTACCTATTGCTGCGCCTTTAATTGCTGCGCGGCCAAAACCGCCGCAATAGGCCACTTAATGACCGCATCAATAAGCATTTATTCTACTAGTGAAGGTTTGACAATAAGGGAGACTAGACTCTTAACTTAAGGCAATCAGGCTAGGCAACTAGACTTTGAACTTACAGGTGAGCAAGCAAGCTAGACAACTAGACTTCGGAACTTACATTAGACTAAGCAGGCTAGACTCAATAATCGCCTATGGACTTATGGAATGCTAGACTTTGAACTTACGGGTGTTAGGGTTTTATTTTAATACCGCAAGTGAACGGTGTCGTAGCACAGACGGGTCGAACTCAGGGAGGTTTAAGACTAAACACTAGTTGATTTTAGACGATGAAATAGCTACACAATCCAAATATCAAGGAGAATCTATAAACTAATAACAAAATATGACAAACTCAATAAATATGATAATTAAAACACTAAGATTAAGCATCACCACTAATACGAATTGATCAAAATATAACTCACATCCCAGTTATTCAATTACAGTTTAGGTGAGATTGACATTCCCTTATGACTCGGTCATTCCTCAATACTTAGAGCTCACTTTCGTGATAGCAAAAGGCCTAACTAACATGTATGTCTCCTATTTTCATGGCTTACACACATAATTAGAAGCATTAAGAACCAATGTCAAACAATTCCCAATTCTAGTTCTCACCTATTTTCATGGGAGAATTCAAACCAATGACAAGATTATCTAAATTAAGACCCAACTTTCGTTGATGAACTCAATTAATAATTAAAATGACAATTTAACATCAAATAAATATTCCTAATCTCAACTCCAACTTCTATTGTTCTAAAAGCCTCCTGAGTCCTGACCTTCATTTCTTTCTTTTTTCACGTCACTCCCCTTCAATCCCTAAACCTTAACACTCCATCTCCCTCAGCTGACTTTCAGTCTTTCACTTTTCTTCTCTCTCGCCAGCCTCCTTGTGTGTTGGTGGTCAAGCATCTTCAAGCATCTCAGGCGGCGACGACGTGTTCGAAGTTACTCGGGTTGCGACGACGTGTGGTGGTCCTCCGTCTTTTTTGTTAGAAGTAACTCGGGTTTTCGTTCGAAGTTGGTGGTCCTATCTTCAAGCATCTCCAGCGGCGACGACGTGTTTCAGCGTTGCGGGCTTCGTGTGTGTATTTCTTCTTCCCCTCCATCGTGTCTCTCTTCGTGCCTCCTTTGTTTGGCAAGTCGCAACCTGCAGTGCACGACCTCCACTGCCAACGGGTCTCTCTCCCCCCTTCTCTCTCTTCGCTCGGGCGACCACCAGCGGCACCACCATCTACTATCAGCGGCACCACTAGCCGTGAGATCTGATTCTACTACGAATTTGGGAATTTGCAAAGTTGTTTCTTTAATTTTAATTAGTGTAAGTTTTTAGATCTAATTCATTTTTAGAGTTTCAAATTGTTGTAAGCTTGTTGAATTAGCTGCAAATTTGAAGTAAAATTATTGATTGTTGATTTTTTTTTTGAATTGGGATTATTTTTTATATGAAAAGTAGGTAAAATAATACAAATTATGCCAGATCCATTTTGGACCCGTCGGATCTGGATCCGGGTCTAACATTCTCGGACCCCCTGGATCCGGGTCGGATCTGGATCCAACGTATGAGAGCGGATCTGGATCCGGGACCACTGGACCTGGTCCAGATCCGACCCGTTGCCATCCCTACAACAATGTAATATGCATAATTGAGGTAAATAAATCACTTTAAGTTTTGGATAATAAAGAATATGTATCTATGTTAATTTGATTGATGCGGAAAAAACTGAGTACTACTATAGTTACTTAGTTAGGCATATTTGATGATCAATCTATATTATGCATTTTAAATTTGACATTTATTCACCATCATTATATCCTTTAATTTTGTACATCAATGTCAATTGAAAAAATAAATTACATATATAAAGTGTAAAAAATCGGCAAGGATGATGAGTAACTTTATCAACTTTAAAAAGTAAGTAAGACTTTTTTGTCTTGCAATAGTATTCTAATGTATTCCAAGATTAAAAATATGCTACCCATATGATTAATTTCTCAATTTATGTATCTATATTTCTATTGTAGAAAGTAATCAATCAAGCTAGAGGAATCAACAACCTTTTGTATTGATTATCTCCTCTAACTTTTGTATATCATGACCAATAGCAAAAAAAAAAATTATATAGAATCATGAGGAACACCAAAAAAAACATGATTAGCACAACAATTGTGCATATGATGTATTTTTTACATATCTCATAAATCTTCATATATTAATCCCACTATCGAAAAAAAGAAAATTAAAAATTATTTTATATTTGTAGTACAACAATCAACATACTAACTTATAAAATAAGATTATTGATAATATTTCAATAATAGAGCAAAGTTCACTGTTTGTTGCAAATAATGCAAAGTTAGCTATTCTCTTCTCTGACCCATGGAAGACAAATCCCTCAACCTCGCCAGCTCCTCGGCCAGCTCTGCTCGCCGGTCAGCCCCCTGTCCCTCTCTTCTTTTCTCTCTCAGTGCTTCGGCGAGGCTAGTGCCCTATTTTCTCTGTTCTCTCTCTTCACCTCGGCATTGCTGTCCCCTGTCCTTCTTCTCTTCTCTGTCGGTGCTTCAGCGTGGCTGGTGTAACACCCCGACCCATCCGGAGTCGAGTATATTGTCACCAATGCGCATCAAGGGCCAACAACTGTCCTCAATAACCAACACAAGTGCTTCCGGCACATTTTGTCCTCACTCATGCGCACCCTGAGAAACTTCCCACGAGGTCACCCATCCCTGGACTACTCCCAGCCAAGCATGCTTAACTGTGGAGTAACTAAGGAAAAAAGCTCCCTAAAAGAAAGATGCATCTTGTTGGAATGAGTAGCCTGCTAAATCCCTTTAAAGCAATCATGAGGGGTATTACATACACCCCCACTTGAGAACAGCAACGCCCTCGTTGCGCCTGAGGACTCCACATATTCGGCCACAACGACCTGTGGGTCGCCCCAGCCTGGAAACTGATCGCCGGAGACTCCAGATATTCGGCCTAACGACCTCTGGGTCTCTCCTTATGACAATGCAGCCCTAGAATCCTCCCCCACTAGGCGCCTGAGGACTCCTAATATTCGGCCCGATGGCCTTAGGGTCGCCCCAAAACGCGGTCGTGGGGTTGCTCTGATACCATTTGTAACGCCCCGACCCATCCGGAGTCGAGTATATTGTCACCAATGCGCATCCAGGGCCAACAACTGTCCTCAATAACCAACACAAGTTCTTAGGTGCATTTTGTCCTCACTCATGCGCACCCCGAGAAACTTCCCAAGAGGTCACCCATCCCCGGACTACTCTCAGCCAAGCACGCTTAACTGTGGAGTAACTAAGGAAATGAGCTCCCTAAAAGAAAGATGCATCTTGTTGGAATGAGTAGCCTGCTAAATCCCTTTAAAGCAATCATGAGGGGTATTACAGCTAGTGCCGCCGCGCGCTGGTATTGCTGCTAGGTGGTGGTGAAGCCACACCGTTGTGCTGCCGTGTTGCTGCTGCCTTGCTCTCCTCTCTCCTATTGTTCATTATTGTTGCTGCGCTATTCCCCCTGTTTCTCCATGAAAATTCAAAAAAGATTAGCAAAGAATTATATACTTCAAATCGGTCAATTGATATGTCGATGTATATTTACATAAATCAAAGGCAATTCAACAAAATAAAATTAAGTCATTCAGAGAAAGTCAAAAATTCTTTGATGTCTGCAACCGAGTTTTTTTCTCTGGTGTAATAGGCGCTCCGTCAAGTTTAAATTGTGCATGTAGAGTTTTCTCTTCTTTCTCTTCTCTTCATCTATTATAATCGACCCAGAGAAAACCACCAAAGGTGGAATCTTTTTCTTCTGGTTTTCCTCTCTTTTGCAATTTGTTGTGCTGCTACCATTGTTCCCATCGCTCCTCTAAAATCACAAGAATATGGCTAAAATCATATGTTAAGACAGTAGTAGTGGTATTAGAATTGGGAAGAGCGTAAAGGAAATAAAATGGTATTTGAAATGCTACTATTCCCTTAATGAAGCAATATTTGACAGCCAAAACATACGAGAAGAATCTTTTAATATATATATATATATATATATATATATATATATATATATATATATACACACCAAACTCCATAAATTCTAATCAAACATTGCAATAATCACGGGAATGATTTCGTAAGAAAATCGTGTATAATATATTCTAGGGGAAGAATATTAGAGTTTATGGAGTTTGGTGTAGTATTGCAATGCAAACATGATTAGAATATTTATAGTGCTAGAGTTAGGGTTTAAAAAAGTTACTCGATTTTTTTTTTTTATTGAAAAATAGTATAATAAAGATTGAATGCATCAATTCCTAAAATCACGTTTTGCAATTTAAGAATGATTGAGATTTAGGTGATCAACTTGCACATGAAAAGAAATGTAAAATAAATGTAATATAATTTCATTAAATCACGAATTTCCATATTTAAGAGTGATTTAATCAATTCCTAAAATCAAGTTTTGCAATTTAGGAATGATTGAGATTTAGGTGATCAACTTGCACATGATTTAAAATTGTAATTAATTCACATAAGCATGATTTAAGAAGTCTTAAAAAAAATTCGGCCATATGATTTGATAAGTGAGTGACACGTGGCGATTTATCCTAGTTGGACAACGTTTTAGTGAAAAAAGTTGACACGTGGCAATATTCTCGTGAGAGAATTCGATATGAGGGTTAATTCTTGAGTGCAATTTTGAAGCTGACACGTAGGACAAAATTATCAAGGTTTATAAATGTATATAGATACTAAACTGTTACCATCAGCCCAAGCAATATATGGTAACCAATTTCTATGTAAGCCAATTTTAAAAAGTTTGGTATTCCCCATAAAAAAAAGGAAGTTTGATATTCCCTGTAAAAAAAAAAGAAGTTTGGTATTCATCTAAAATACCTTAAATGTCATATATTTTAATTTATACTATTCTAAAATTTAATGTTAATGTATTATAACTATTGTACATATTTTTATAGCTATCAGACTCATCTCAATCTACCAAGGACCCTTGGGTCCAATGGTATGGCTTCCTATCTCTCACATGGGAGACCAAGGTTCAAATCTTGGTGGAAACTAAATTTCAATATTGTTGGGGGAAGAGGGGTTTGGGGATTGTTGAGCCTCTGGGTGAGTGGCCTTGTGCGAGGGCAGCCCAAAGGAAACTCATCTTACCACGGGTTCCCGAAAGGGGGCCTAAAAAAAAAAAGACTCATCTCAGCCTCCTAAAAAAAACTATTTTTACCTTCCCATTTGCATGCTCATTTCACAATACCCATGAAGTATACATTTCAATAATAAAAGACAGATGGTAGGAAATGAAAATTTATTGTCGAAGTGTTGCATTATTTAGAAATGAGGGAAATTTTATATTGGCGGGGGAAAGCCTAAGGTGATGTTTTTATACATCACTATGTTCATCCTTCCCATAATCATCATCCTCCTAAGTCCTAAATAAATATAAGAGTTCTCCCATCTCGATCCCTTTATCCCTATCCGCACCAGGGGCGAAGCTATAAGGGGGGCTGGCCCCTGCAGCCCTCCCTCGTGGCCCATGTATTATATAAGTGGCCCCTGTAGGTTTTTAACATATATTATATTAAATTGCTTTTATATCACATTAATGATCTTGCTTGAGTGGTAAAGTAGGTTGGTAAAAATAATTTTTAACATGAGGTCATGTGTTCAAAACTTGTAAACCTCAAAAGTCATAATCTTTAAAGCAAGCCCATTTTTTTCTCTTTCATCATTCTAATTTCTTAAAGAAACTTTTGATCATCATTCTAATTTCTTCCAATAAGCCACTGATTAATTCACTAATTATATTTCATTTTCTTAATCCATTTTCACACTTTATTTCCCCTTTTTTAAATATATGTATCTTATATTGTCTTTTGCATTCTTCAATAGTTCTTCTCTTCATGCCTCAAAATTTTATTTGTTAATATGTTTGTTGGGGTTTGTGTGAAGAGTGAATTGTAAATTTGTAATACAATAGATAAAATTTGTTATTTAATTATTTTTATACATTTATAATATGCTTATTAAAAGTTTCTGAGGTATTTTTGTTTTATAGAAAAAAGATTAGGCTGAGACTTGTAACTAATTATTGCATATATTTTTTGAAGCTAGAAATTGGCTTATCTTAAGTTTTTTTGTTGTGTTTTGCCTTGTAAAAATATAATCATAGTATTTTGAAAGAAATTCTTACTCCTATAATTGCACCCTTTCGTATACTAGGGGCCCAATTTTTAAGATTAGAACAGGGCGTTCAAAATATTTATTCTTGGCCTCGTTAACTTTCGATTCCTGGCTTCGCTCCTGATCCGCACCCCTTATCCCCTTAAACAAATACTGTACTTCATAACAAAAGAGAGTGAAGGTTGAAGTGAATTAGGTTGGGATGTAGATTTGCATGGAATTATAAATTATAATATTTGCTACTTCAATTTTATCATTTATGAGCCGTTTTAGAACATGTTTGGACCAATTCCATCTTCAAAGTCTTTGCGTTTCCAAACACTTGATTTATCTTACTTGAGTGTTGAGAATAAAAACAATAGGTGCTAATGAAGAATAGCATTCAAAAAAAAAATTGAATTAAGACGAATAAATAAATAAGTACATACAAGAATTATATGGAAGCCCGTGATGCGGAAGAAAAACCACAGTTACAGTGTTACACTAGTACTTTTAATATGAGATAAAGATATAAGAAGAATTTTCAATCTTTTTAGGTTCTCCAGCCACTCATGGTTAGGTTTAACCTATGTTACTTAAACACGCATTAATTGTTTACTCGGATACGGGTGTCTAAGCATGCAACTCAACTATTTTGTAGAAAGAGTCAAGTTTTTTGTTTAAAATGAAGTATCCAAGTGAAGTGTCGTGTCGGTGACACTGGTTTTTGAGGTAAATGAAGGTGTCGGAGTAACATAGGGTTTAACCTCTCACTCTCTCTCTGTATAAATGGTAAAATGTGAAAATAGCCTGACACATATTTGTATTTGTATAAGGGAAAAAATATTAACAAACACAAAAAACTGCATAAAAACAGGTTTGCAATATAAGAGTGGTAATGGTGCAGAATCATCAAGGTAAGTAGACAAGAGGTCAAGTCAGCTCATGACCTAACGAAGATGTGTCGAAACTCCAGCTTTCCTTTTTCTTGTCACTAGCTTCGTTTGTACGTTTTCCACGTAAAAAAAAAGTCTAGAAAACCAACCCGTATAAGAGCGGAGCCTCTAACACGATGTAGCGGATGCTCCATTCATCTGCATGCCCAAACACTTGCAACTACCCAGATCGAGCAGTTTTATCCTAGCTTAAGTTATCTATGTTTTTGTAATTGTTATGTAAGAGCGAGTAACGCTCAGTTTAGTTTTTTGTGTTTGTTTGGTTGTATTAGCATTAGGTTGTACTTTCGTTTTTAATTAATGCACATTTTCCCCATTGTTAAAAAAAAAACACTTGCAACTACTGCTCATCGTTGCGTCCTCATTTGTGTTTGCTCTCACTTCTTGGTCATGCTTAGTGCTTACTCATGTGCTTCATGAATAACCATCGCCTTGACGATCTAGGAGCAACCTTATTGTTATTTTTATGTGAATGATTTTATTATCAGTCCATAGTCTAATATATTCATTGTAGTTGACTACTTGACCTGAACTTTCATTGCAAAAGTAAATTATTATCAATTTCTCATTTATGGGATTTGATACTCTTCAAATTTTAAAATCATCAAAGAAACAAAGCCAATTCCAATATCATTAAAAAAAATCCAATCCCGAGGTGGAGCTGCATTTGAATCAAGGAGCTTAACTAATAGCTCTAAAATTGAATGCATGGGGATATCAATTGCAATTATACACTCTTTGTTTCCACTTTGATATACACTCCACTTTTTCCTTTATTTTGACCGGTCAATGATTGAAATTGCTGGTCCCCATTGTGGTCCAATTAAAGATGCCACACAGACACTATTATAACAGGCATTTTTTTTAAATCTAATCTTGAGTTTAGGATTTGGATCCATCATTCTATTTGATTGTTTTGGATATAAGAATTGATCCCTATAGCGACCAATAAGAAAAGACTTATTGTTAAAGAATATGCAGATATATATATACATGATGTACTATGAAAATGGCTATATATATAAATTTTAGATATTTAAAAATGCTTGAAATATGGTATTTTAATTTTAGTGAATTTTATCACTCTCTTATTTCACATTTTGATATCCAAAATCTAGATATTAATAGCTTTTCATATACTATGGGATCCCCCAATGATTTTTCTTTAACAAGTAAGAGAAAATTTTTAATTTATAAAAATCATACCTAATCTACTTTCAATTGTTTCCTTATTATAAGAAAGAAAATTAAATAAAAGATCTTAAATATTAAAACAAATTTTTATTTTCAAATTGTTAGCAATAAATGCAATTTCTAGAACCTAGGGTTTGCTAGTTAACTTCAAGTTCAACAATAAAATACAAAGTTCAAAACCTTAAATGAGAAATAGAAGCAATAAAGAGAGACAAATAGTTAACGTGGTTCGGTCAACCTTGACCTCATCCACAAGCAAGAACCTTGGAGTTTTTCTTTAGCCTCTCTAATAGAGGAATTACAATGGAGAAGAAGAGAGTGAGTAGGAGAGAGAGAGTTATATTTTGTGACTAATTTGAATCTTAGGGTTCTCAAATGACTTTAGGATGCCTTATATATGGCCTCATAAAGTTTACAAAACAACCCAAAACAAAAACCAAGTAAATCCGGAGAAATCCGGATTAAATCGGGCAAACGCGAAAACAGGGCCTAATAGCCCCCCCCGGCCAGACAGCCCGCCCAGGGCAGAGAATCCCAAAGTTCCTGCCTTGAGGAACAATTTGTAAAGACCGGGCATCCCCCGCCTGGGCTGCATCACCCATTTGGGCCTTCAATACGCTCGCCCGGGCAGCTGGGACTGAAGGAAAAACGCAGGAACAGCAATGCGTGTCGCGCACGCCACGTGCTTCTGGCACACGGCCGTGCGTCTAGCGCACCAGCTGTGCGTCCAAAGCACTCCCGTGCGTGCGGCGCACGTTCCAGCTTCAACCACTTCGACGTCTCTTTCCTCCTTCTTCCTCAAGAAATCAAGGCACCATTTACACAAATTCATCTAAGTTATTGTATACTCGAATTCGATTTTGGATCAGTTGTCACTGTTAGATGTGAGAACAAACAAGGGAACCGGATATCCACTCCAAGGCACGGAAACTACGCTTTCCTATTAGTTTAATTTCGCCCCTCTAGGATCACCGGGTTAACACGAAATAACTAATGAGATACAATAGATAAAACAATTCACTAGATGATCTTCTAAGTGAATCAACAAGAACTTTGTGTTTGATGTTTGTGAAGAACACTCAAGAGAAAGTAGCAAGTTTTCTCTCAAGCAAAGCAAGTAGATTAGGATCTCCCCAAAAAACTGATTTCTCTCTCCCTCAACTCATATACATAACAAGGGTGATAAATTATCTTCCCTCTTGATTAGAGCTGTTACAACATTCATCTCCCTTTAATCCCCTGATTAAACATACTTAATCATCATTAAAAGGAAAACGTATGCCATACAACGGTTATAAACCGTCCACGCAAAATTACACTCCCCAAAACAGACTCCACGTCGCGACCCGCGATACAGATCGCGAGTCGCTAAAGGCGCTGGTCGCGACTCGCGACGGCCACCTGGTCGCGACCCGCGACGAATGTCGCGACCCGCGACCAGCCCACTATCTTGCTTGATTTAATCCACGTGATTTTGCGCATTCTAATCTTAACATACTAGACCTCCTCCTCTTCTAGTATATACTCATATGAGCTAACAAAACCCATTACCCTATAAATGTTCCAACAATCCTCCTCCCATTTATAGGGTAATGTTGAAAAGTTTTCAACTTGCTATAAATCACAAACAAAACATGCTAATGCATCATGGAAATATCTTACGATTGAATCTCCACTTAGTAAAAGTAACTTTACAACAATTTCGATCATAATGATAGACAAAGCTTTGAATCATATAACCACCACAAATTATTGAAGATACTAATACACATAAGCATAAAACTTAGTTCTTAACCTCCGACACCTA
Organism: Beta lomatogona; assembly: GCA_947646795.1. Classification (NCBI taxonomy): domain Eukaryota; kingdom Viridiplantae; phylum Streptophyta; class Magnoliopsida; order Caryophyllales; family Amaranthaceae; genus Beta; species Beta lomatogona. The sequence continues at coordinate 1,257,068 of CANSNZ010001286.1, forward strand.
TGAAGCCTTGGTGTCCATATCCATTCATAAGCGTTCCAAGTCAAGCCTTAGACTTGGTGAAGCGGCCAAACCTCTAGCTTATATAGGTAAATCTTTACGAACATGCTCCTACAATTGAGCACTTATCAAAGATTTATTAAGAAATAAATTCAACCTCTTAACATTGTAGAAACAAGCACTAACCTTGGGATGATTTAAACAAGTGCTCCCAACCTTCTAGAGAAGTACTTTCCTCATTGAATTTGAGATCTAATGTTGTATTAGACATCAAATTGAGTTTTCCTTCACTATAGGTTGTTCAATAGGCTTAAGACCCATCCCTTTATTCATTTTGTTCACTAGTTCCCTTGACAACGGTTTAGTAAACGTATCCGCCAAGTTCAAACTAGACCGAACAAAATTAATAGTTATACAACTATTCCTTATCATTTCACGCACATAGCTATGTCTAACTCCAATGTGCCTTGACTTGCCATTGTAGACTTCACTATAAGCTTTAGCTATGGTTGATGCACTATCACAATGAATAGCAAGAGGTGACATAGGTTTGACCCACAAGTCAACCTCACTCAACACATTCCTTAGCCATTCCGCTTCTTGGCAACAAGATGCCAATGCAATGAATTCCGATGCCATAGTGGAATCCGTTATACATGTTTGCTTCTTGGATGCCCATGAAATAGCACCTCCTCCAAGAAGAAACACCCATCCACTTGTGGATGAATAATCTTCCTTGTTGGAAATCCAACTAGCATCCGAGTAACCTTCTAGAATAGAAGGTTCTCCTTTGTAAGTTATGACATAATCCAAGGTTTTATTCAAATACCTTAACACTCTTCTCAATGCTTGCCAATGCAACATACTAGGATTACTAGTATACGTCGAGTTTACCAATAGCAAAAGCTATATCCGGTCGAGTGCTAGTCATAGCATACATCAAGCTTCCAATTAAGCTTGCATACTCCAATTGTGAAATAGGAGTACCACTACTCGGAACCAAGTGAACACTAGGATCCATCGGAGTAGCAAAATGAGTCGAATTCGATTCATTAAACCTCTTAATCACTTTCTCAATATAATGAGATTGTGATAAAGAAATTGACCCTTTACCTCTCATTATTCTAATACCTAGAATAACATCCGCTTCACCCAAATCTTTCATGGAGAAGCTAGAAGAGAGAAAGACTTTGGTTTTTTCCATTTGTTCCAAATCAGTCCCAAAGATAAGCATATCATCAACATATAAGCAAATTATAACTCCATTACCGTTATTATCAAATTTACTATATACACACTTATCGGACTGATTTATTTTGAACCCACTAGACAAAATGACCTCACAAATTTTTGATGCCATTGCTTAGGTGCTTGTTTAAGACCATACAAAGATCGAACTAATTTGCAAACCTTAGTCTCTTGACCTTTAACCACAAAACCTTCAGGTTGATTCATGTACACTTCCTCCTCCAATTCACCATTAAGGAAAGCAGTTTTAACATCCATTTGGTGAATTACTAGACCATGAATCGCAGCTAATGTTATCAAAAGTCTAATGGTAGCTATTCTAGCAACCGGAGCATAAGTGTCAAAATAATCGATACCATATCTTTGCCTAAAACCTTGGACCACTAACCGGGCCTTATGTTTTAGTATGGTTCCATCGATCTTCCTTTTCCTTACGAAAATCCACTTACAACCTAAAGGTTTGCATCCGGGGGGTAAATTAGCTAAAATCCAAGTATAATTTCCCATTATTGAATCCATTTCATCATTCACTGCCTCTTTCCAGAAAGCAGAATCATGAGACTTCATAGCCTCATCAAAGGTCCTAGGATCCTCCTCCATATTGTAACAATATGAAAATTGAGTCACAATAGACTCCCTTGACCCTTCAACTAAATATAGTTGAAAATCCGGTCCAAAAGATTTCTCTTTTCTAATTCTTTTACTTTTCCTAATTTCCGGTGTTGTAGTATCATGATCATTGTTAATGTCATCCACAACATTGGAACTAGTACTGGGTATCATGTCCTTTGGTCTTGGAATCGATGAGAATATAGTCTCATCAAATATTGCATCCCTTGACTCTATCACAGAATGGATAGAGGCAACATCATTTGGCTCAATGACATAAAACCTATAGGCTTTGCTATGTACCGCATAGCCTATAAAAATGCAATCAATTTCTTTTTCACCTAAAGTTTTCCTTTTAGGTTCCGTCAATTTGACAATTGCCCTACAACCCCATACCTTAAGGTAATTGAGATTAGGCTTTTTGTTACACCAAAGTTCATAAGGGGTAGTCTTATTCCTTTTATTAGGAACTCGATTTAAGATATAACATGCAGTTAAAATTGCATCACCCCAAAAACCGTCATTTAGACCCGAATTAGAAAGCATGGTGTTAACCATTTCTTTTAGAACCCTATTTTTCCTTTCCGCTATACCATTACTTTGAGGTGAGTATGGAGCGGTTGTTTCATGAATTACACCAATGGAACTAAAATAGCTAGGATTATAGTATTCACCACCCCTATCTGTCCGAAGTCTTTTAACTTTTCCATTAAGTTGAAGTTCCACTTCGGTCTCAAAAATCTTAAACTTTTCTAGTGCTTCATCTTTAGTAAATAAAAAATATATGTAACAAAACCTTGAATAATCATCAATAAAAGTCACAATATATTTCTTATTTCCCAAAGAAGGTGAACTATGAAAGTCACACAAGTCACTATGCACCAATTCAAGCAATACCGTTTGTCTAGTCACACTAGGATAAGGATTCTTTGTAATCTTATTTAGCATGCATGTCTTACACTTCTCCAACTTTAAATCGAAAGAAGGTATTAAACCTAGCTTAGACATGTCATATAATCTACGATAGTTTACATGACATAAACGATTGTGCCATAGAGAAGAAACATCAAGCATGTAAATAGAACTAGTATCAATTTCATTATTAATACTAAATTTAAACATTCCATTACAATAAAATCCTTGTCCAACAAAAATACCACCCTTGGAAAATATAAACTTATCCGAATCTATCCACCAAGAATCATCAACCTGCACAAACATAATTTCAGAAATCATAGCCACAAAATTCATTTCTTCAATTACATGTTCATGTGCAACTTTACCTTGGTTTTGAACAACAAGAGGTTGTCCATTCTTTGTCTTCTTCTTCTTAGAAGGACAATCCCTCTTGAGATGAGGTCCATTGCATACCCAACAAGTGAGGGTCTTCCTCTTCTTGTTTGCAAAGTTGGTTTTAGAGTTGTTATTGTTGGATTTCTTGGTCCCACTAGACCCACCAACCTCTACCATATTCACGGTAGACTTAGGAATACTAGGAGTAGTATCCTTAACCCCATCTTGAGCCCGGATACCCTCTTCAATACGAAGATGAGTTCCTAATTGCTCCATGAAAATATCTTCCTTCCTATGTTTCAAGGAATGCTTAGTTTCTTTCCAAGAATGTGGTAATTTATCAATGATTGAGGCTACGGCAATAGCCTCATCCATCACCATACCATGTGATCTAATTTGGTTCAAAATATGATGAACTTCATGAAATTGCTCTATAATAGGCCGATCATTAGTCATTTTAAATGAATTAAAATTACTAACAAGAAATTTCTTACTTGAAGCATCTTCAGAAATATACTTGGCCTCAAGAGTATCCCAAAGTTCCTTTGCACTCTCCACATTTTGATAGAGATCGAACAAAGGGTCGGTAAGAGAGTTGAGGATGTGACCCTGGCAAATGTAGTCATCATTCTCCCACTTTGTCTTCTTCCTTGTAGTCTCCACGGACTCTTCCTCTCCATCTTTCGGGAATGGTGGCATGGGTGTTGATAGAACATACACCACATTCAAAGTTGTCAACAAGAAGTGCATCTTCTTTTGCCATCTTCGATAACCCACCCCCTCAAACTTGTCCAACTTTTGGAAGTTCATAGTCATGTCCTTGAGTGATTGAGCCATATCCGAAATGAAAAGAAATTTAAACTAATAGATTGTTAGATGTGAGAACAAACAAGGGAACCGGATATCCACTCCAAGGCACGGAAACTACGCTTTCCTATTAGTTTAATTTCGCCCATCTAGGATCACCGGGTTAACACGAAATAACTAATGAGATACAATGGAGAAAACAATTCACTAGATGATCTTCTAAGTGAATCAACAAGAACTTTGTGTTTGATGTTTGTGAAGAACACTCAAGAGAAAGTAGCAAGTTTTCTCTCAAGCAAAGCAAGTAGATTAGGATCTCCCCAAAAAACTGATTTCTCTCTCCCTCAACTCATATACATAACAAGGGTGATAAATTATCTTCTCTCTTGATTAGAGCTGTTACAACATTCATCTCCCTTTAATCCCCTGATTAAACATACTTAATCATCATTAAAAGGAAAACGTATGCCATACAACGGTTATAAACCGTCCACGCAAAATTACACGCCCCAAAACAAACTCCACGTCGCGACTCGCGATCTGAGTCGCGAAAGGCGCTGGTCGCTACCCGCGACAGGTGTCGCGACCCGCGACCAGCCCACTGTCTTGCTTGATTTAATCCACGTGATTTTGCGCATTCTAATCTTAACATACTAGACCTCCTCCTCTTCTAGTATATACTCATATGAGCTAACAAAACCCATTACCCTATAAATGTTCCAACAGTCACCATAAACATATTTCACTTGGATAGACATCTACGCATTTTATACCACTATTAGTGGTGTTAGGATCAAAGGCTCGCAGATTGTGTAATCACATAATGTACTAATACGGAAATAATTAAGGCGCCATGAAATAATAATAATAACAACAATACACAATAAATTTCCTATTCGTAACTCAAACCCGTGCCTCACCCCTATTGTGGAATGGATCAAGAATTTCCTTACCTTTTTCTGGAAAAAAGATGGACAGAATTCTCCGAGAGCTAAGGAGTTCATTGCCACTCTTTGGGCGATTTGGATTCATAGGAATAATATTGTTTTTCGTAACTCCTCAGAGAACACAGAATCTATTATAGTAAGGAAGGAAGCCCTTATCAAAGAGTCCGAGGAAAGAGATGTTATCAGAAATCGTGATCTGCACATAGATCGGCCAATTACTGTTCTTCATAATGAAGAGTCGATCATTGGAGGAACTTGTCAGGGTGAAGTCTGCAGTATTATAGGGGATGGAGCTTGGAAGAATCATAAGCGAATACCTCCCCAAGCAGGAATTGGTTGGGTGGCTTCAATCGATGGCCGCAAAGTTTTGAAGGCAATGCCAAGATCATGGCTGCGTCATCGCTTCAATCTGAGGCTCAAGCTCTCCTACGTAGTTTAATTGAAGCTCATAATAAGAGTTACAGGTGTGTTCAAGTCCTCACGGATTGCATAGAACTAGTCCGGGCAATTAATAGCCATCATCAGCCTTTCGAAATTTCCAGCCTAGTTCATGACATTAAACAGAATTGTAGTAAGTTTCTTTATTATGAGATTTGCAAGGTAAGTAGGCATGAAGTTCGAACAGCCCATAACCTAGCTATCCTAGCTATAAAAGGCAATGTACTTCAGTAGGTCATCTTGTCTTGTTTGTTCTTGTCGCCAAAAAAAAATACACAATAAATTTAAAGTCATGTAAATCCAATCAACGGGATGAAAGTATGAAACTAGGGCTGGCAATTAGGTCGGGTTGGGTCAATTTCAGGTTGACCTGATTTATATTTCAGGTTACTTATCCCTAACCTAAACCCGACCTAATTCTAATTTCAGGTTGAAAATCATAACCCGGACCCGGCCTTTCCGATTTCAGGTTGACCCGAAACCAACCCAAAATGATCTGAAATGAAATTCAATTATACACGCTAAGTTATGAAAGTATGGGTTAATGTCCCGAAATGGAATTTAGGTGATCCAAGAAATGGGCTTGGCCCAATTCAAATAAGAATAACAAAAGATTGGTTGTATAAGTTATGAAAGTCTGGATTAATTTCAGGTTGACCCGACTTGAAAATAACACGACTTTTAAATCATGTTATTCGGGTTATTTTCAGGTTAATATGTCAACCCGAACTTAACCCATTATATTTTCGATCGGGTTGGGTCGACTCATTTTTTATCTTAGGTCGAAAATCTCAACCCAAACCCGAAATTTTCAAGTCAGTTTCAGGTCTGGTTATCGAGTTGGGTCAACTTTTGCCAGCCCTATATAAAACCACCAAATTTACACAAGGACTTTAAATAATGATGTATGTAATGATGATAGGAGACTCTAAGATCTTTCCAGAGTATTCGATCTAAATCTACTTGTCTTCCTTGTCCCCAAGAAGGGGAATATTCAAGGATTATTGCCTATGATCTAGGAAAAAGATGGCGAATTTCATATTTGAAGATTGAAAAAGATGAATATCCAAGCATCATCGAAATATGCCATGACAAGCTTCAAATATCAACTTATCTCCTCTTAATGTGATGTGTCCATGTAGGGGGAGGTTCATGGTAAGGAAATTCTATTAGTTTATGGTTGAGTCTGCAATTTGGAAATAGAATACCAGGAGAATGTAACTTAAAAACCTCCAATTTTGTAGGTTGGTAATATCTATTAGTTCAAACATTGTAATACAAGCCAAATCTACTACTATTAATAGTGAGCATGAGCAAGAATTGCAGGCTTGCAGCCCACATACATGTTACCCCTTTTTAAACGTGTTACGTTTATATAAGTAGTTACCATTGTCCAATGGAAGACTTTGAAGTACATAAAAAAAATAAGAGCATGTTTGGTTCAAGTTATGGAATAAAAAGGAAATGAAATCAAATAGAGAAGTAGAATGGTAACCAGACTTGTTATCATTATTGGATATTTGGTTCAAGCTTTAGAATGAAAGGGAAGATTAAAACCATTACCACCAACAAATGAATTTTGTAACTTAAGGGAGGAAAGAAATGCAACAAATTAGGAAAATTCATTACTACCAAGTATTAGTGGTAACGGATTGAGGAGAGGTTTAACCAAAAAAGAAGAAAGAAAAAAGGTATTTGGTTTCGTTTCTTAGACCATGTTCCCTTGGGCACAATTTTTGTTCTGTTCAGTCAAGTCAGCTAGATTCCTCTCACAGTTTCAGTTCACTTCACCATAAAAGAACAGGGCTTAGAATTTAAAAATATCAAACCGAACATGCTCTGAGAGGTTAAAAAAATAATGGTAATAGTTGAATTTAACGACCTTACGATGGCCACAAGCATAAATTGTCATACTCATATCCTACAATGAATGTGATATTTATAACGAAAATGAGAAAGGAGTTGCTAAAAGTGAGGTACTACTTATGTACTGCTAACTGCACTATTCATCATTCATGTAGCATTAACATAGGCCAACATGCGACAGCTGAGAATCGTGAAATTCGTATGTGGCAAGTCCAACCTGATGTCCTTTGGGCTTTGTTTTGATAGGAGAAAATGTAAATTATAATACTCCAAAAAGAAATGTAAGCACTGTATTACGCGATGGATGGAGTAGATTTCAGAAAGGCAAGGCCCAAGGGTGGTTAATTGGTGGATCCCAGCAAAGTAGAGTATTAAAAAGAAGCCTTAAATTAGCTGCATCTTGGTTAATTGATGGTATCAGAATAATTAAGAAAGGCCTTTAAAGAAGGTGGCCGTAGCTTCCCCTTCCAAGGTAGAAGAGAGTAAATTTAAATTTAAAGCACCAATTTAATAACTGCCATCTCAACTTAGAATTGAACTTTCAACTTTGAAGTTTGAACTTTCAAGGAGTAGTAGTAAGTAGTAACTAGTAGTAAGTAGTGAGTGATGATTATAAATGGGTACAGCTACAGCTAGCTGCTTTAACTGTTAAGAGGCCTCATAAAACCGTACATGTGCATTGCCATCCATCCTTTTATAGTATTGCATTTCCATCTTAATAGAAGTATCATTTCAAACAAATCCATCCATTTTCTTTTTCAGAACCTTGTAGTATTATATAAGTACTCTATATAAAAACGGATTATTCTTGTTGAGGGTTGTGGTAATCCAACTCTAACATAATTTTTTTTTTTTAATGTTCTATTAGTAGTGAGTTGTCTACCCGGTGGGTAGGTGTAGGAATGTCCTTCTTTCATTGCTTTTCTTCTACAAGTATATAATATTATTGGTTGGAGCTTTAATTCCATTAATTAAAGTATTGATTGATCTTTAGAAAGTAAATACAAGTATTATATTGGAGGGTAGAAATTGAAGCAGCTCCTAGATCTAAGTTAGGGGATGAGTGTTCATTGTAAGCATTGATATTTTTTTGTAGGAAAGTCAAATAAGGGGGACTAATTTATTAAATCCTTCGAAGCATGTAAAACAAAATCATCTGGGCTATCATCAACCCAAAGACGTTGGCCAATTTCCTAAATTTAGAGATCGGCTAACTCATGAACTACTACTTTTGTTGTAGAATGTAATAAAAGACCAAACAACATTATCAAAACAATGAATTAAAGCTAAAATATCTTCCACAACTAAATGAAAATCACTAGTCCCTTAGAAGCTCCTTTCAAAGCTTGAATAACCAAATGGTGAGCAGTGATACTTGATATATAGCAAATTAAAGACACAACTCCAACTAATACAAATTTGTCTATATAAAGAGGATCGGAAGTAATATCAATTCATGGTGTGGTGGGTACGTTTTGCAGTTGTAAGCGAGAAGATGGCATTAAGAAGCTGGGTCACAAAGATTAATGCTCAAATTAAATGTTATGATAGTATGAATTTAAGATCCAATGCTATAAATTTAAGCAGAAGAATGGCAGAGCTATTAACATTCATTCAATATACCCCATGTCGACTACTTAATTCAATAAATTGCTAATTAAATGGTTGAAAGGAACTATATGTAGGAGAGCTAAATTTCTTTTTCGTTAAAATAGTGATAATAATAATACTGCTCCATTCTCATCTTCAATTGCGTATAATTATTATTGACCTGTTACCAACCTAGCAAATTAAAGAAAAAGATGCATCGATCAGACTTTAATTGATTCAACCTTCCTTTATAGAGGTGCCAAAACAACCTTTATTTGTTTGTCTGTGTGTGTTTACAAGGAATGCTATACAAAGGACAACAATGCAATTAACTTCATTCAACTACAATAGATTGTCTAATGGGCAAAAAAACCCATTTGAGGTAGATATTATACATAGTGGATTTCAGGCCCATCGATTTAAATTATCTTTTAAAGGTTTATACTTTATAGTGGGTTATCTATCTATTAAGTGGATGTATCATAATTCATAAATACCGCTTCCTAGCTCTTTAAAGGAATTAAAAAATTTAATGCGTTTTTCTACGTAGAGCACCTGTGTTTTACGAAATTCTTTATACCCGACCTTTTTAAAATTTCCATGTTGTACCCTAAACTTTCTAAATGTTACACAAAATAGAAGAGAGTTTGACCAACTTAGGAGGTTTCATACTAAAACTAATTTGTAATATGAGTAACTTCTCAAGTTTATTGAGTTGTTTATTCCTTTTCCTCATGTTAAATGTAGTACAATACTTACACGCACACGTGGGAATTATGCATGGGATCTCAACAAAAGTCATTAAGACTTGCTACAAGTTATCCTTTAAATTTTGATATTTGTCATTTTAAGGGATTGTCAACTAACAAATATTCGAGAAAACAATAATATCACAAAACGCCCACCCAAATTATGATTTAAACCTGGTGCAACATTGCAAAATGGAACAATTTATTCACAAAGTTTTATTTACTTGCAATTGGTTGTACTAATAAAATACATGGTATTCCTTTGTCTATCTAGCTAATGCAAAATCATCCCCTTTATACCAACCTGCGTTCTTAAATAAGTGTTACAGTCACTTTGCACATAACTCAATGCACTTATTTGATCATTACTATTTTTTTAGACGCATAAGTAAAAATTTACAAAATGTTGATATTTTAAAAGTATACATTAAGACTAATCTAAAAAAGATCTCACTTAACTATGTTTTACTTTGTCTAATAGCGAGAAAATAGAGTCAATGTTAGTTGATGAATAATGTCAGTCAATTTAATCAACGTAACACTTCTTTAGGAACGAAGGAAGCATATAATAACGCTCTTCAAATTTGCTTATAGCACTGTTTCTTTCATCAATATAATGGTAACTCCACCATATACTCATCATCATTGCCGTAGTTGGTCCTTAAATGAGCAAAAAAGAATACTTCGTAGTGTACAGTGACAGAGCCAAGATTCTCAAAGTGGGGGAATGGAGTACGGACTTCGGGCTTTGCAATAATAATTTTAGGAAAAAAAATGCTATAACATAAATTGTTTATTCTTATCGTTTTACATCCGAAATTCCAAAATGCTTATAGTCTCACTATGAGCGGGTGAACAACAAGATGTTTCTTGGGATTTCATTCTTTTAAACATGGATTGTCGAAGATCGGGTTGTTTTCCCTTAGCCTTGGACTTGTTTGAATTAGGTGAATGTGAATCACTTGACATTTCCTAATTAAATTGATAAACATGAATAAATTACATTGTCAAACCAAACTAGTCAATTATAAATCAACTCATATTTAGAAATTATAAATTACAAACCAAATAAACCTAAATCATGAATCAATAAATCAACTCAAGAAATCATGAAAAACAACAAATCAATTCAAGTATTCAACCATAATCACATCCAAACAATGATAACAATAACAATTTACAAGTCAATTTACTAACAAATATTACTTCAAAAAAATGAAATTAAAACTTAGGGATAGAAAATAAAATAACTCACTTGACGGCAACTGGTCAGCGTTCCGGGAGGTGACCGGACGGCTGGAGGCGAACTGCGGCTGCGGCGACCGTGGCTGGGTTCCGGCGGGCTCATGGCTATGGGTTCCGGCGGGGCGGCGGGTGACCAATTTTTCTCCTTCCTTCGTTTTTCAATTTCTTTCTCTTTGTTTTTTGTTTTGTTTTATCACTTTCAGGCGTGTTGCATGTGGTTTTTTTTTTCAAAGTGGGGGGACATCTATGCCCATGTCCCCCAGCTGGCACCGCCTCTGGTAGTGTACCATGCTCATGGCCGGTGCACCCAAATGTTACTCAAATATCGACCAATATCATGCAAAGCCAACAACATATATTTTATCGACAAAGGGAAGGAACAAGTTAGCACAACAAAACGTACAATATTTAATCCACAATAAGTGCATCAATTTTTGATCTTAATATCTTCAACGTCATAAAGAAACTAAAAGTGAAAATATTAAGCAATGAACTATTTTTTTTTTTGAAAGATAAGCAATGAACTATTAAGAACACTAATTGACTGTGATTTTGTCATAAGTTTCTTAATAAATACCATTTCAAGAAAATGTATATGATGCTTATTACCAACCATATTAGGGCTCGATACATCAAAACCGTTAATTTATTGAAGAGAATTAGTCGAGAGCATATGTTACTATTAACCAGTGTCCAGTGACCAAAAAGGAGTGGACTACTCCCAAACAAAAAGGAACAAAGTCAAAATCAGACACTTTCTTTGGTGGGCTCGCCATTAGAAACTATAGACTCCAAAGCTAAGGACAAAAAGAAAAGGTACGAGAGCATAGGAGAGAGTTATAATTTACGATTAGGGTTTATATCTTGGAGAAAGATCATGATGTACACCCTAGCTCCCTTGATCTTTAGCTGACCTTTTTACAAAAAATGTTATATGCTAGTTGATTGGGTTCCTTATAACTTTTTTCAGTTACATATTTATACACTTGTTTAATCTATGTTTTATACTCTTGCTTTTTATTTTTTAAAAATAGAAAATGGGTCAACTAAAAAAGAAATAGAGGAAGTACAATTTAGTGTCTTCGTTGGCAAAAGTAAAATTAAAGCTGAGGCCTTTTTATTATGATTTAATTTGTTCGTTGGATTAAATTGAAAGTGTGAGTCTGTGTGACAGAAGCAAATGAAAGCATTTAGTGAGAAATGACTCGACAAGCACCTGAGAGGTTGAGAAGAACACAGTACATGACTACATGAGGCTGAGGCATGAGCAATTGTTGACTTAACTAGTTCTTTCTCGAAAACTTCTTTGCACTCTCACTCACAAGTCACAATTATGTGCTTTCATAGTTTCATTGTATTCAGCCTATATACGGCCTAATTGACATTTAGACTTTAGTCTACCTTCAAAATATACAGCCTATATATCTTCAAAGACGCAACTTCTTTTCGATTGAATTAAAATGCTAAGGCATGACTTATACAATTATGTGACATAGACGACCGCACAAGACCCTCGAAAATTAAAAATTGACTTCTCCATTATTATATTTGAGTATTTTTTGCTGTAAAAATATGATATAATATGATTTTTTTTTTCATTCTATGATATTAAATTAATTTTTCTATATATTTATACTTTTAATCTATTACTAAAGGGCCTACTTTTACGTAGACTGCGTAGAGCCTTCTTAATAACTAAACCCGCCCTTCGCTTTTTAATAAAAATTTTAATATTTGTTGACATATGTAAGGTGAAAATTCAAAATACTAGCAGTAGAAGTTCCAGATTAGAAGCTTCCGACTTCCAAGTAGGTAGTGTTTGACAGTGTATCTGAGCTAAATTGGGCCTAGCTACTAGAATCTAGACTACTAGTTCTATGATGCAACTAATGGGGTTCATGCAGTGGAATAGTGGATTGTATCTGGTGTAAACTGAAAACAAATAGTACTATTGCTTCTAGAATCTAATTAATAAATTGGCGGGCCGAAGTATGCTTTATAGCTAATTGGGCGCCATTAATTAAGCAATGACGCACAATTAGTTAAACATTTATAAGCATTCACGTGTAGTGTCCCATTATTTTCTTCTTTTTAATTAATTCTGCTTCTGTTTGTATCTGCTAAATAAATATACTTCTTGTGTGTTGTGTCTAGTGAAAGGAGTAACCGAGTAAGTAAACCATTTGATCATTACCATATGATCCCTGCCCCACCCACGCAACTATAATTTCCATCTTATTAGTGTCTCATTTAATTTCTTTCACTATTATTACAGAAATATAAAATAAAAAAAGATGATCAAATTTGACTTTACAAACCTCAGCAATTATGTCACCCTCGTTTCATGCAAACTTAAAAACCCTTTATTTATGAAAAGTAAATGTAGTACTAGTACTAGTGATTAAGATTCAGGAGTGTTATAGGTTAACCCCAATTTGCATCCACATTGAAAAGGAAGAAGAAAAGAGAAAGAAGCAAACTTGAAGATAAACAACTACTAGTAGTCTAGTAGTACAACCTCATTAATTAATAAGATAACAGTAATTAATAGTAAGATAGAAGAAGAAAAATAAAGATTATGATTATGATTATAATTTGGTTGCAGAGAAGACGGGAAAATGATTTACATGCCTAATTAATCAGGAAAGTAAGTAACCTTTAGCTGAATTCCCGTCTTATAGGCAACCAAACATGGCTAGGACATTGAATTAATTCCATGGATTCAATAGAAGAGATAAACTAATCAAACAGAGTCTAGCTAATACTTAATTCTTCGGTATCTGAATAAGTGACACACTTCTCCCAAAAAGCGTGTCAGTTATTTAGATACAGAAAACACCATACCAATAGCTATGCTATGCCGCATAATATATATTTATATATAGAGAGAGGATAGTAATAAAGGAAGGAAGATTGGATTTTTAATGATGAAGATTATGGTTGTGGTTGTTGTTGTTGTTGCGGAGGAAATCAAGGAGGACAGTACTCTTGCACTTGGGGCACTTAGGATCAGCCTCAGAAAGCATAACGTACATGAGACACCTAGGACAACCCACCAAAACCATGGAAGTAGTTTCAGGACTACTTGAGTATTTGAGGCTTTCTTCAGACGATACACATGATCTTGGTGGCGACGACTGATCTTCCGATGAAGAGGTTGACATCCTTACTACTTCTGCCCTTGCTGCTGCTGCTGGACGTGCTGACACTGATAGGTTCAGCTTCAAATCTAGCTCTTGGTTGTTGTTGTTGTTGTTGTTGCTGCTACTGCTCACACCACTCCTTCGATTATTTCTTCTACTCATCTTCTACAAAATTATTTTATACTTGTATATAAACTTGATATAATTCAGAAAAGAGAAGAAGAGAGTGTATATATATAACAAAGAGAAACTTACTGGAGATTAAAGAGCTGATGAGTCTGGAGAGAAAATAAAAGGGTATATAATATATAATATATAGTATATAGTCCCTATATACTATATAGTTGGTATGATGGAGTATAGTTGGGTAAGAAAGGGAGTTGGGAATAGTTACTTCATGTGAAGCTCATTATATAGAGAAGCCCAGAGTCCAGAGGACTAAGGAAGGAGGGGTGTCTTAAATTCTTAATTAAAGTATGGATAGGAATTGGAGAGTAAGAGAGAGAGAGAGAGAGAGAGAAATATTTAGAAACATAAAGATAGTAGAGCTGTGGAGGTGGGAGAGATTCAATTCTCATTCAATTCAATTTCTATTCAATTCAATACTATAGTCTATACTGGATGGAGAAGAGATCCATCAAGAAAACAGAGCCTAACACTTTTTTTATTTTTATTTTCTATGACTAAAAACAATTCAATTAAGAGGAAGAAGACGAGTCCATATTTAATGCGTTTAACAATAAGTAATTAATGGTTAGAGACTAAAGTTTTTAGTAAGTGTTATTATAGGTACACATATAGACTGGTAGAGGTAGAAAGTAGAAAGAGAGAGATCCAAGTAAGTATCATTAAGCTTTGGAGTAATTGCATCTGTAAGCTGTTGCCACCCTTCCCTTCATTCATTACGTATTCTTTCTTTCCCTTTTTGTGCTTTTCTTTTTTCTATTTTACACCGTATGCTAAGTGGTTGTTTGGTATACATGGAAATTTAATTTCCATGGGAAGTTCCATTTTGTAGGAAATTATTTCCCTTTTGTAATTCCTAGGAAATTGACTAATGTGTTTGGTTGACATCCAGGAATTTGTAATTCCCATGAATTGATGTGGGAATTTTGAATGACCAAGGGGGGTTAAGTGAATAAATTCCCACGTTTTTTGGGAATTTTAATTTCCCAGGAATTTTCATTGCCCCCATTTCCCCACTTCCTGTCAACCAAACAACTACTCAACCTACATAATTTACTGTATACCAAACAACCACTAGGTTTACACTTTTACTTTCCATTGTCTAACACCAATTAGTTACCTCGTCACATTCAGTTTCAGCTAATTCATCAGTTTACTCTATTTACATAGTGTTGCCACACATACTTATTGTTCAAATTAAAAGTAATACATACATAAATCAAAGAAGATATCTTTGCCAAATACGTAAACCAATCTTGTTTGGTGTAGTTGGTTAGGAACTCACCTTGTTTTAATTTCAACCTCACAAGATCGAATCCTCCCAATTGCGGTACTTGGGAATAAGGATTTCCCTTACCTTTTCCTCCTACTGTCAAGCATCTATCCCGCACATCTAGACCAAGACACCGTGTGGGTTAAGGTTTAGACAGAGTCCTCTTTACCAAAAAAAAATATCTTTGCCAGATACAGTTTTGCACTACTACAACTCATATATACTAACTTGTGTAGCTGGGTCGAATTAAACTATGTGAGATTCTGGTCAAGTATGACACTTCTCCTTATCAGTTTTTAAACAATAGGGTTCTGATAACTACAGTCCTAAGGGTTGTGCTTAAAAAATAGCAAATTCCTATATTTAATGTTTGTTTAGTCTTTCAAAAGAATCTAAGTAAAGCCAACTTGAACATGCTTATTATTAAATGAGTAGACTCAACTACTAAACTACTCAAGTATGTAATTAAAAAATTAATTCAATATAGTGCAATTAGATAGCATTAAATGCCATGGTTGCTAAATGCAGCCTTACTTTACTAAACACAACCCTTTTCCTCATAACCCGTGTCTCTCTCTAACTACTCCTCTCTCCATTTTCCCTCTTCGTACTCTTCGTATGTCGTCCAATTCTGCAGAATTATTCTTCCAATTCTTCATAATTTGTAGTTCCAATTCTCCATAATTCTCCTTTCTCCCTCTTCCTCCATAGGTTTTTCCTTCTTTCTCCATTTACATGAGGTAAAACCAACATAAAGTTTTTCATTCGATGAAACCAAAGTATCATTTGGGGTGATTTCCATGAGTTATTGTGTTCTTGCTAAGCGAATTGGGTCTTGATTTTTCTGGAAAGTGCACGAAGTGAAGCAAATCAATTCGTTCTTCTGTTTCTCTGTTTCGTGCGATCTCCATGAAATAGAAGAGACTGTTTCGTACAATCTGTAAGAAACAGATGCATCTGTTTCGTGCAATCTACACGAAACAGAATATACCGTTTCGTGCAATTTGCACGAAACAGACTAATCGGTTTCGTGTAGATTGCACGAAATAGGGCAAATCGATGCATACGAATTTCCCGACATTGCATAATTGCGGAAAAAAAAAATGAACAACTTGCATCAGATTGAAATTCATTTGGGTCAAAATTATCGTCCATTGAGTATCAGATTAAAATTTGTGAATTAGGTCTTCTATAAGTTTTTCTCTCTAACCGTTAGAAAGGAGGAGGAGAGAATATTTTAAGAGAGAGAAGTGTTTTTTTAGAAAGAATATGATAATGAGAGTTTTTTTGGGTTGCGTTAGTAAAGTGAGACTGCGTTTAATGCTGAGATTCTACCTTATATTGAAAATATAAGGATATATAAAGAGTTATTAATGCTTAAATACAGCCCTAAGAATTGTATTTAGCATTTGCCTAAATAATATACATATACTAAACTTAGGACATCTTTGCAGATTGCACCACACTTTCAATCAAGGTCAAACACATCTAGTCTCTCCCTCTCGCCTTCTTCACTTTCCATTAATTAATGCAACACTTTGTTTCACTCATTCTTAGATACACACTTTTGATCATCATTATTTTAATAATGTATTTATAAGAACAATAAGAAACATTTCATCTATAAATTTTCATCGAAACAGAATGATAAGATTACACATAATAATTCTATAACAACAACAATAACAACCACAATGTCAAATTATCCCAGTAGGATGGTATTAAACAATATGAGTTAAGACTTTGTTTTCAATAAAATATTAAGTAGTACTAAATTGTTGAAACTTATAGAAAAAAGTATTTAAAAGTGGTTTCTCATTGATAGAAAAATATTTTCTTTTTTTCCTGAAAATATATTGCCACATTTATTTTAAATTTAAAATATTTTTCGTCTAACTAAGGTAGCTTTTGCCTTTTTGCCAAAATTTATGTGCTAATAGCCTAATACTCATATGGTTAATCTTAAATCTCCGGATCAACTCACCGTTCCTCACTGTTAGGAAATAGGAAGGCAGTCGAAACCAACAAAATGCCAACTTACTTTTATGACAAGTTGACTTGAGCAAATGTTTGACTAATTTAAGGGTGAAATCTGAAGGGAGGAGTTACATAATTAATATTGGTGACTCAAGTTTTGTGTCCATTTGTCTTTTTAAATATCTCTCTCCACATTCCACATAAACCTTGCTACTCTTAAGTCTTAATTAAGGAAGTTGTACTATATTAGTGACCAAGGTCCAAGGTTGTACTACATCGGCATGTGTTTGGAGTTTTATTAGAACTCTAGAAGATCTGTATCGCTAATTTCTCCCTTCCCACCAATATGAGCCCTTGATTTAAAAATGTATGGTTCATAATCTTCAGATATAACTCTGTTATGACAGATGTGAGAAAGAACAAATATTGAATGCAAAATTGAAAATAAACAGACATAGATTTAACGTGGTTCACCAACGGAGTGTTGGCTACGTCCACGGGCAGGGGAGAGAGTAATTTTATTGATGAGAGAATAATCAGAATTACAGAGATGATTAATGGAAAAATCGTCACTAATAAACTAGGTTAAAAAACCTATATATATGCAAACCTCGAAAATCGCCAATCCCGCGTCATTAAACTGCCGCCCGATCGGGTCGGGCGGTAATTGCCCAGCCAAAAACAGTCGCGGGCCCGAGTCATAGTTCGCGATGCCGCCCGATCGGGTGAACAAGCCCGATGACATCGGGCGCCCCACTCTCACATCTTCTGCTTGGTCGCTGCCCCGCCCGATCGGGCGAGCCTGCCCGATCCGGTCGGGCGGTCCGACAAAAACGCCTCTGACTAGAATTCAAGGCATAAAATCCTACAAATCTCCACCTTGACTTGAATCCTCTCACAATAAACCAGATAAACAAATAACAGATGCATTGAACACAATGCCCAGCTTCTCCCTGCAACCAGATTTGCCCCGAAAGACAACCGTAATGCATTTGTCCCTTAAGGACACCCAGATTAGCCCCTAAAGGCTCCAGACTTGCCCCAACAAGGGCAATCAACAATCACGAACATTGAGCAAGTTCAAACAATGTTGAAACTTACTCTGTGGAACAGGCTTAGTGAACATATCAGCAGGATTATCATCAGTACCTACTTTCTTCACCTTAACCCTCTTCTCACTCCTCAGAAAATGATATCTCACATCAATGTGCTTAGTCCTTTCATGATGGACTTGATTCTTGGCTAAGCATATTGCACTCAAACTGTCACAATACACAATGGCCTGATCGTGATGCAAACCAAGATCACTAACTAGCCCCTTTAACCATATTCCCTCTTTAGCAATTTGCTGTCAATGCCATGTACTCGCCCAAGTAGTAGACAAAGTAATCGTAGCCTCGCAAAGTTGCCTTCCAACTAACAAAGAACCACCAAGAGTAAATACATAACCAAGTCATAGACCTCCTACTGTCTATATCTCCAAAGATAATCGAATCGAATAACCAGTAACTAAACACCGAGCATCATTCCCATAGATGATACCAACATCAGACGTACCTCGAAGGTAACGAAAAATCCTCTTGACTGCCTGCCAATGCTCCTTACCAGGATCACCCATGAACCTACTAACAACACCGATCGCATGTGCAAGATCCGGCCTAGTGCGGACCATAGCATACATCGGACTCCCTACTGCACTAGCATAAGGAACCCTACTCATATACTCCTTCTCCTCAGCAGACTTGGGTGCAAAAGCAACAGACAAATGATTATTGGAGGCACTTGGAGTATCTATAGGTTTAGCTGTTGACATGCCAAACCTTGACAAAATCTTCTTAATGTAGCCTTTCTGTGACAAGAAAAGCTTCCTCTGATCTCTTTCCCTATAAATCTCCATCCCCAAAATCTTCTTCGTAGCACCCAAATCCTTCATCTCAAACTCAGCACTGAGAAGACCCTTCAACCTCTGAATATCAGACTTGGACTTTGCAGCTATAAGCATATCATCTACATACAACACCAAATAAATCCATGATTCACCATCCCAGCTTGTAATGATACACACAACAATCATACGGACTCCTGTTGTAACCCAATTCAATCATATAGCTGTCAAACCTCTTGTACCACCTTGCCTAGGAGATCGCTTTAGCCCATACAAGGACTTCTTCAATCTCGCAAACATAGTCTTCTTTATCGGGAACTTGGAACCCATCTCGGCCGAGTCATATAAATCTCTTCTTCCAACTCCCCATGTAGAAAAGCTGTTTTCACATCTAGTTGCTCAAGTTCAAGATCCTGATGTGCAACTATTGCTAGTAGCACCCTGATGGAAGTATGTCTAACCACTGGTGAGAAAATCTCATTATAATCAACTCCTTCCCTTTGAGTGAACCCTCTTGCAACAACCCGAGCTTTATACTTGACCCCCTCAGAAGGTGAGGTCCCTTCCTTCTTCTTGAAAACCCATTTGCAGGTGACAATTTTTCTCTCCTTAGGACGCTTGACTAGCTCCCAAGTCTGATTCTTATCCAGAGACTCCATTTCATCTCCCATAGCAGCGAGCCATTGAGCGGACTCACTACCCGAGACCGCTTCTTTGTAGGTGGATGGTTCCCGAATATCTACCTACACCTCCTCAAGCAACCTACGGTGCATAAGCAACCATATCCTCAAAACCATACCTCCTAGGAGGTCCCACATCAACTCTTCTAGCTCTATCAAGTGCTATACTTGTTCGATGTGCTTCGAGATGAGGCGGATGGATGACTAAAAGATTCGGATTCAGTAGCACCATGTTGATCTTCTCCACCTTGGTGCCGTAATTCACTCCCTTCATAAGTGACTTCCGGCTCCACCTCGTTTATCAACATCACTACCAAGCAGACACTACCATAGACTTCACAGGTGGGGTTAAGCATAGAATTTTCATCAAATATTACATTTCGCTAAGTATTACTCGACTCTCGAAGGTGACCGGATTCTATAGCCCTTAACTCCATTCCCAAAACCCACAAATACACCCTTCTTAGCTCTAGGTTCTAATTTACCCTCACTTACATGATAATAAACAGTAGAACCAAAAACTCTCAACAGAGAATAATCTGCAGGCTTACCAGACCACACCTCATAAGGTGTTTTACAGTCCAATACCAAGTGTGAGGTCCACGGTTGATCGGATAGCAAGCCGTGCTTACGCCTTCGCCCAAAATCTTCTAGGTAACCCGAAGATTAGAGAGCATGCACCTCGCTCTCTCCAACAAGTGTCGATTCATGCGTTTCGCTACCCCGTTTCTTTGTGGAGTATTCCCGACAAGTATGATGGCGAGCAATCCCTTCATTCTTGCAGAACTCATTAAACTCAGACCAACAAAATTCCAGACCATTATCAGTTCGCAGTCTTTTGATCTTCCTTCCAACTTGATTTTCCACCAAAGCCTTCCACTGCTTGAATTTCATGAAAGCCTCACTCTTATGCTTCATCATAATTACCCAAGTCATCCTTGAATAATCATCGATCATCGACACAAAATACCTGTAACCTCCAAGAGACTCAACTCGGGAAGGACCCCAACAATCAGAGTGAATATGATCAAGTGTGCCCTTTGTAGTATGCACAGCCTTTGGAAACTTGCTGCGATGAAGCTTTCCAAACACACAATGCTCACAGAACTCTAAGTCCTGCACCTTGTGCCCACACAGAAGATCCCTTTTTGACAGAATTTGCATCCCCCTTTCACCCATATGTCCAAGTCTCCTATGCCATAACTTGGTCATGTCTTCCCTAGGAACCTCAGATGATGCAACAGCCAGCAGTAACTCCGTCACAGTAGAACCTTGAAGAAAATATAAGGTACCCTTTTTAATACCTTTCGTAACTACCTTCGAACCCTTGTAGACACTCATAACTCCACCTTCACCTTGAAAACCGAAACCTCTACTCGTCAAGAAGACTCAAAGATATCGATTCTTTGTCATCGGTGGAACATGCCTAACTTCGTTCAAGGTACGTAATGTACCATCATGAGTCCTCAATCTTATAGAGCCTATTCCAACTACTTTGCGGAAAGACCTTGTTGGCCATAGAAACACTCGCCCCCATCTATCTCGCTCATAAGTTGAAAACCACTCCTCGCAGGGACTAATATGATACGATGCCCCGTAATCAAGAACCCACACATCCCTATAATGTGATCGGTTATTAACAACTAGGGCCGGATCTTCCTCGGAATTACCATCGGTTCGCGGAGCAGTGAGAACCTTCATTCTTGTCCCGTCGCTTCTTTTTCTTAGGACACTCATTTTTCCAATGCCCCTTCTCTTTACAGTAATTACGTACATCATTAGGTTTAGGACCCTTAGAATTCGAATTTTTATGGTTCGATTTCTTTTACCGATTTTCCCCGTCCCTTACCCCAAGTGACAACTAATCCAGATGTCTGATTTTCTGTACTAGAACCAGATGCCTGATGACGGACTTCTCTAGTATGAAGAGCAGATCTTACTTCTTCTAAAGACAGACTATCTTTCCCAACAATAAAAGAATCCACAAAATTCTCATACGATAAAGGCAAAGATACTAACAGAATTAAAGCAGCATCCTCATCATCTACTTTAACATCAATATTACGAAGATCTAGCAAGATAGTATTCAATTTATCTAGATGACCCCTCAGAGACATATCTTCCTGCATACGCAGGCTGAACAGATGTTGCTTCAAAAGCAACTTTTTGGTTAGAGATTTTGTCATGTATAAACTCTCTAACTTCAACCACGCACCAGGCAGGTTTCTCGCTCGCAACTTCGGTAATTATGTCGTCGAAAGACATAGCATAATTGTTGAATGCGCCTTCTCCTCCGTAATGGCCATCTCGGCGGTTTTCGAATCCGATGACTTCTTTGCCAACGGTGCTCACAACCCTTGTTGCTTCGGTAAAGCACGCATCTTGATCGTCATGCATCGAAACTATTTCTCCCAGTGAATTTATCAATTTTCACATTCATCCCAGACATCTTTCTCACCCGGATCGAACACAAAGCTCTGATACCAATTTGTTATGACAGATGTGAGAAAGAACAAATATTGAATGCAAAATTGAAAATAAACAGACACAGATTTAACGTGGTTCACCAACGGAGTGTTGGCTACGTCCACGGGCAGGGGAGAGAGTAATTTTATTGATGAGAGAATAATCAGAATTACAGAGATGATTAATGGAAAAATCGTCACTAATAAACTAGGTTAAAAAACCTATTTATATGCAAACCCCAAAATTCGCCAATCCCGCGTCATTAAACTGCCGCCCGATCGGGTCGGGCGGTAATTGCCCAGCCAAAAACAGTCGCGGGCCCGAGTCATAGTTCGCGATGCCGCCCGATCGGGCGAACAAGCCCGATGACATCGGGCGCCCCACTCTCACATCTTCTGCTTGGTCGCTGCCCCGCCCGATCGGGCGAGCCTGCCCGATCCGGTCGGGCGGTCCGACAAAAAGCCTCTGACTAGAATTCAAGGCATAAAATCCTACAAACTCTACCTTGTAGAGTTTTATTAGAACTCTAGAAGATCCACACTCGCATTGCACTGTTGAACGTTCTTTGTTTTCTAAAAAAAACTATTTCACTCCAGCCATTTTTTTGAGGAGGGACTCTATTTTCAAATAATAAAGAAAATAATATACCAAAATGCAAGTGGAAAGTAGATTATTGTTTCAGACGGGAAATAATGGTCCTTTATTCATATTTGGAGTGGATGAGATCCAAAAGTGGGCAATTCACATATGGATAAAAAGAAAACAATCGAAACCAACACCTAACGGGGAATGGAGAAGGGGACACTTAACTGTAAAACTCTAGACTAGAGCAGGGGAACGGGGAAGGGGAACCTAGAACCTAACCACTTCGACGTCGAACCAAGGACCGGGGAAGAGAAACCTAAAACCTAAAATTTCAATCACCGAGGGGAACGGGGAGGGGGACTAAATTCGTCTGGTGACAAAATTTAACTTGTCTTTATTAGTTGCCAACTCTCCTCTTATTTCATGCAAGCACACTCATTTTACAAATATCAATATTCATGTAAAAGTAACACATTATACTTATTAAGTATCATATTTTTAGGCTTTAGCCTAAGAATATTACTACTTCAACCTTCATCTATTTGAGAAAAGAGGAAGTATTAATTTTTTTAAACTAGAATTATTATTGCAACATTCATTATTTGTGATCCTTTAGCGGGAACGGGAATGTACAAAAGCCATATACTATAGAGATCGTGGAGAAAGGTCAAAGATTGAATCTCGCCTATGTTTTTTTAGTAATAAGGATATGGAGAATGTCCATACCTCAACTCTCACATTTTCTTGGTCTGACATTTGCAGTTAAGGTGTTTGAAAGTAGAGAGCAAGATAAGGGAATTCCTACCCCTTCCCCTCTCACCACACTCAGACCTTTAGGATTTAAGGTAAGTCACCACGTACTACTTGATTGAATTTCATCTATGTTGATGACACATTGGCCTTAGCTTCATGTTTAAAACCTGACTCCTCTTCCTACTCTAGATAATTAGATGGGTTGCTTACTGACTTGCTAAATTGACGATATTTAGTTATTGTGATGATGTTTGACTTGACGAGAGTCCTCCTTTACCTTGCTAATGTGATTGTATCATACCTTCTAACAAGTTCATTTCAAGAAGATCATGTCCATCAAAATCTCTATCCAAGAAATATGTTATGGTCTTATCCTTAGACTTATTGGCCTGTCCTATAAATTAACCAAGCCTTATGCAATATTTGTTTAAGTGGATGGGGATAATAGGGAGGATAGGGATAACAACCCCTATTATCCAGTGGCGGATCCAGCGTGGGTTCAGTGGGTTCAATTGAACCCACGCTGGATCCGGGAAAAAACAGGGAAGAACTGACAAAAAGGGAAATAGTAAATATATAGCAATACATGGGCATTGTCTCATTGAAATGTATTTGGCTCAGCTGTTAGCGTGTTAGTCTTTGCCTCTTTGGTCTTGTCCATGCAAGGTCGCGAGTTCAAAGTCTGCTGGAGATGTTTTCTTTCATTTCTCTTTTCCCCTTTTTTTTTCTCCCACTATGCTTATTGTTATATTATTAGTTTTTGTCTTCTCTTTTCCCTTTTTTTTCTCCCTTCATGCTTATATTATATTATTGGTCTTTTTTCCCCCTTTTTTGAATCCTCCCTTTATTTTTTAGCTTACTTTTCATCTATAAATCTCTCCCCCCCATCAAGTACAAATTCTTGACAGAGCTCATTATTACTCAAACTAACATACAAGGAACTTATTAGTGTTGATTCGTTGTTAATTATTGTCATTTTACATTTCATATTTGTGTGCTAGTTTTTCAAGTTTCATATTTTGTTTCATCATTTCATATCATATACTAGCTCGTTTTTTTAAGTGCAACATTTGATTATTTTAATCCACCCACCAAAAAGACAAATGTTTCATCTAGAAAAAGCACAGAGGAAGTATATATATTTTTAGTTTTTAACACTTAATTATAAGTTCATTTAATGAAGAATTTCTAAATAATTGATAATCGATTCTTAGTTTGTATAACTCTATAGTTTATTATAAGAAATTGTTAGTCTTTTGATACTACAAGTAATTAATCGGATTTTTTTATGCCGTAATAAAGAATGAAAGCTTCGCTAAATACAATTGTTGAAGGTTCCCTTTTCATTGAAAAATTGTAACTCATTAATTTGGAACTTATATTCGAACTATTCCGAACCCACGCGACTCAATTCTCTTGATCCGCCATCTTTATTATCCCACCAAAATAATACTCCTAGGGGGGGGTGGTTATTTTATAACTTACCATAATCTCATTCTTAATTTATGCCAAACAAGGAAAAAATATTATTTTCTCTCTGTCTCATCCACTAATTCTCTATCTTATTTTCCTTTTTTATCCTCATAATCTCTACCGCTCATGCCAGTATTTGACCAGCTTGTGCTACATACAATCCAACCCTCCAGAGGGGGTTTGTACATACAACAACATAAATTGGTTACAAATATTATACGGATGCAATCTAATTCAACTAACTATAGCATTGAAGAAGATCTCCGCCAAATTCGTTTTAATGATACACCCCCACTACAGTGGTAATATTAGCTAACGTCCTTGTATTAATTAGTATTAACTGCAGCAATTGGATCAAAGTGTGTCACCTCTCCTCTCTTTATAGCATCACCAGGCGTGGAATGACATCACGATGAGCTTATCCAACGGCCTCCAATATTAAGTGGTTAGTCCATTGAATAAGAGTGTGAACTGTCCAATTTGGTGCAAATTATAAGGGAAATAACCAGGCCAAAATATAGAAACATGCTCAACATAAATATGTATTTCAATTGATAATCCATGGTTGGTTATTTCAATTGGTAGGTTTAGCTAATTGTTTGAACTAGTCGTTTCTATAAATTGTTTGACTATTGACTCATCATAAATATGTATTTTAATATCTTTAAAAGTGTATTTATTTTTACAATCAAAATTTTAAATCATGCCAAGACACAATATGCATATGGCGTGGAAAATGTACTAATAAGAATTTTCCTTTATACCTGGTTTTTGTACGAAAAAATTTAAATACACCGCACCAAGCCCTTCTTGACTCTGAATTTCTTGTAATATTTGACCACAAACTTATTATTTCGATCTTCAACCTCACCAAAAAAACTAAAAGATGGCTATCACTTTGAGCTTAGTTAAATTCAACTTTTGAACGAAATCGCAACATGACGGTCAATGATCCAAGCAAAGAAAGGTGTCCAACTTTGACTATTGAGGGCGATTTCATTAATGTTCTCATTTAATGTTAAACTTATTCTCGATAATATAATCTTGTATTCATATGCAAATTTATGACTTAGCTTGTATGCATAATGATTAGCAAATTCTATAGTGGTGTAATTTATTCAATAATATTCACCTCATCCTTGGATAATTAATTGCCTTAATTATAAGATCACATAATAGCTGAAAGTCATTAGTGTAGTATTGACTGCCTTGGTTATCTACCCAACCTAACATACATGTAATGATGTACATGAACCTGCATCAAAACATTGTTAAACTCTATAGTCTAGACATATAATGGAAGAAATTTAAGAAAGGCATTGCTACTTATGAAACTCTTTCTACCAACTCTAAAATACACCAAAACATAATCCTCTGTTACCAATAGGTATAATTGCTACAGTAATAGTAATGAAACAAACATACAATGCATAACTTTAGTCATCTATATCTCTAATTATCAATTACCAAAAACTATAAAAATTTGATATTTTATAAATATATATTAAGACGAATCGTCAAGCAAGATCCCACATGACGATATTTTTCTTTACATCTAAATCACAAATGATGGTCAAACTAGTGTATAAAAGTAGAGCAAATATACAAAGTGTGTAGATTTGGATAATGCAGGGAGTATGTAATTACAATAAACAAGGGAAAATTCCATTAATCAAGCATAACACCTAAATGACAGCAAAATCGACTGTGAGATGTGCATGATCAGAAAGCGAGTAATTATCAGGCCAAGTCCCTTCCTCCACTTCTTGAGGGAAAAGTGTGGCCTTCTTCACCACAAATCCAATAGTAGCTGCAGGATTTTGCTCTTCATCCACACTATTATTACCATGTTCTTCATGTTGAAAACCACACAGCAAAAAGTTCGTCGCATCAGCAATTCCATCTCCATCTGCATCTATACGTTCCCATATTTCCCTGATATCCTCATCATTTAGGCCTCCATGACTGTGAGGGTGCCCACTTATGCCCAACTGCAATCAGATTTAATTACAAAGTTCTAATATTTATCACCGTATGTAGGATTTCAATCAGGTTAAGCTTTAAGCATTGGTGACAGTTTTGTAGTATTATTAGCACGACAAAAACCTTACGCTACCTCTACAAGAGCTTGAGCAAAGTCGGTGTAGGTTATAAAACTGTTTCTTATACGCAGAGTTTCTGGCAACTGATCAACACCTCCTGTAATAACTTTGTGCAGCAAATTCTGTGGATTTAATGTCCACAAAAGATCAATTTCCAGCACTGTAAAACTATGATTAGTAACCACAAAAAAAAAAAATCAATTACAATCACATACGTTTATGTTTCCCAATATTGCTTCCATGAAGCTCTCTTTTAAAGGTTTCTGGGCCTTCTGGGAATTTTGGAGCCAAATGAAATCCACTCCACAAATATTTCCTCTATGGTTGCGATGACTAACCCACTGCAAAACAAGTGCACATTCAGTACTTCACTACAAATATGGTCAGATATCAGTATCTTAATGCATGTTGCATAGCACAGACCTTTTGTGAATCTTCAGTATCATCTTCAGAATGGTGAGCAATGTCATAGGACGAGACAAAACCTTGAGATCGCAAAAACTTGTAAACATGTCCCTTCTTACTTCCATTCCAATCCCTGTGCAAATGTATGTAAACAGACAGCTCAGCCAGAAGAATATACAGGATCTTCAAACCCTCTATAAAGATTAACATGACATGCAAAGCTACAATTAGACTATAAATACCCGCAGAGGATGACAGGTAAAGAGAACTCATATTTCTCCATGTATGGCCTGATATATTGCAAAATCTTGTAAACCTTCAAAGGGAAAAGATAAAAGAATAATTTTAACTCTGACATCTAGACTTTTAGCTGACTACAATAAGAAACTTTATGCTAAAGACAGAAAGCAGCACCTGTTGTAGCCTAAGGAAACAATATCTTGAATCATGAGGAAATATCAAATGAGTATTTACAATTATCGCTTCCTTCAATATATTGGTGGTAGTGTTCTGTGCAAGGTCACAACATAGCTCAACATGTAAAACTTGTGCTACACGGTCACCAATATCATTGAACAACAATTCCCTGTAACTTAACAACCGGAATTGGCTTTGATGTACTGCTGTTAACAAACCTGCGATAAGGTATCTATAAAGGCCCAAAACAAAGTAGTAAGTGCTAATAAAGAGAATGTTACCATGCCAACTAGAACATATATGATCTACACATCCACAATTACACATTTTACAATTTGATTCTAAAATATTCGAAGTGTCTAAAATTATCCACCCAAAATTCCTACATGCCAACTAATTCATCCTGCCTGGCCTAAAAAAGGTCTCAGATTATCCATCCACAATTACATGCTTCAGATCATCCTGCCTGGCCTAAAAAATGTGTGTAAGATTATCATTACAAGTCTGCTGGTTCTAGGGAGAAGGATATCCAGTGTCTTGTTAGGAACATCCCAACGCTGATATTAAAAGTTGAAAAACTAATATAGGATGTTAATATGACTAAATACTTCTACGGTTACCATGCATCAAAAGGTATTGTTGTGACATAAGCAATTAATCGAAAGAAACATTAAATGAACAATTGACACAAGGATTTAACGTGATTCACTAGCAAGATGTTAGCTACGTCCACACAGCAGGGAGAACTGGTTTTATTAGGTTTTGGAGAGACAGTACAGATTACATAATAATTAGAGGCAGAAGTTAATTCGTGTTTGGTTAATCCTAGCGCAAGATAATTCAAGGCATAATTCAACAGATATTATAGGCTTTCCAACTTAGTCCGAGTACCGATTATCCAATGTTTAGAGCTCCTAAAGGGAGATATAAGAGGGCAGTAAATGTACCATCACCACGGTTGTTTGTTCGAGCAAGCTTGTAAGTTCGATAACCCGTTTCATGAAGCCTTTTCTCATACATCCCAACTAGTTCTTCATTATCCATCCAAAATTCCTACAAGAAAAAGTGGAGTTCATAATATAAAGTGACATAATCACTTAAGATAATATCTTCATATTGTTCCTATATAGTAATGGACTAAGGCCCGGTTCTTTTGGAAGGAGAGATTCTGAACTGAAATTAACTGAACTGAACTGAAAGAAACTGAATTGCGAAGAGAAACTGAACTGAACTGAAATTAATTGAACTGAAAAAGGGCCTAAGACTCACCTGCAAACATATTACAGAGGACTTCAAGTGAAGCAACCTATCCAATATGCTTTGGTTCCGACTAAGCCAAGCCTCACGAAACTCACTTTCACGTACCTGAAAGTGAAATCATATCGAGATATGAGAGATAAAATTATGAAGAATAATCCAACAATAATATAAACAGAAATTTATGGGACAACAAAAGGCATACTACCCCTCCACCAAGGCGCTTGTAAATAGGAGCAAGAATATTAAAAGTTGTGCACGAAATTGTAGTAGTATTAGTATAAGTACAATCCCAACTACGTGAGAATTGCTTGTTTGGAATTGGATGGTCTACTTGTTGATTTAAGGAATTTAGTGGCTTAACCATATCAGGATATGCAAAGTTGAAGGAAAGACGATAACACATTTCACAGCGGACTTTCATCATACACCCATCACGCATATCAAAGTTTGACACATGCTAAACACCAATCAAGCTACTACCATCGGAAAAATTAAAGATTTCTTGACCAATTTATTTTTATAGGAAAGGAAATATTGGGTACAAAAGTTTGTAAGCAAGGAAGATCAGAGCTTGAACTTGGGATGAAAACCAAATTAGGAGTTATTAGGGTGTGGGTGTCCGTGTGGTGGTGAGACATTAGACACAATTACACAACTACACAAGTGACAAGTCTACAAAGATTGACAGGGAAGTAAGAGGCCAACGATGAAAAGAATTTGAGTGAATTTCAGGGTGTGTTTATGTGGATTTTTAATTTGTATAAGTATACGGGGAGAGAAAATAACAGAAATAAAAAGAGGTGGTGAAGGCGACCCGAGTGTAAATTTTTGACAGCACTTTAGACTAGAGACAAAGTAAAACCAAGTCTCGACGTTGTCAAAAAAAGAAAGAAAAATAAAAGTGTCTCACATGAAAACATAAGGTAAACGTGTAACTAAATAAGAACTATATACTTCTCGCATCCCATATGAATCACAAATTCACAACATATATATGTGCAGTTGTGCACATAATTTAAGAAAGTAGATAAAGTGGAACATGGGCTGACTCGACCGGCAGATAGTAAGTCTTGTGTAAGACCGCCTTACAGTAAAATTATATCATTCCACCTCATTTTGTTCCCTAAAAGGATCACTTTGTAGTTAAATGAGTCATTCTATGAGTTAAAAGGGGTCACTTTTAGATAATGGGTCACCCCGTATTTTGAGGGGTCACTTGTACCATAAGCGTCCCCTTTAGGACAGCAAGTTACCCAAATCTTACTATAAATTATGGTAAAACGGTTTTATATGAGACTTAAGCACAAAATAATTAGGCGCACACAAGATATACCTTGTCTAATGAAGCTTTAATCTAAACCCCAAATACGACTTAGCCCTATATTTCTACACTCTTTCCAAAAGCCCACCTACTTTTGCCTTTGCTTCCTAGTAAAATCCCTATTATAAACATTATTTATTCATAATTGTTAAGAACTAGACAAAACTTAGATACACACCCTATCATCGAAATTCGTAATCATGACACTTGCTCTTTATGTTTGCTACACCTAATAGATATCTCTGAGATCTAGTCACCAAAAAGAACATTTCTACAACATCTCTATAGTATCGCAACGAAATCTAAGTTTGATTTTAATTTTTCATTTCAATTTTGGTCTATCAAGGGTTATTATATTTTTACTTTTTGCAAATGAGGTACTAATGGCTCATTATTGAGATATTATTTATGAATCATATGGAATATAGATGTTACTCTCATCATTGTGTAATTTTAAGGGTGTAGATATTGCATTAGAGCTTACAATTGACAACTAAGTGTAGTGGTATTTTAAATGAACAAATCATATACATTCTAAGTAGAATGAAAGGTTAGACAATACGAAACGAAAAAAAAATTCCTTTCGCCTTAAACACACAAATAATATCCGCCTCTTTAAATGTTGAAGGAATAGAGTTCAGACAAATTGAAAAATAGGTAAACAAAACAGACGGCCTAAAACAATCGGCAAACACAGAACTCAATTTAGCTAGTCCACCTAAATCACAACTGGCTCAAACCATTTTAAGCGCCATAGATCCAATAGCAAGCTTTTTACAGGAACACTCTCAGGCGATAATCTAACTTTATCTTTCAGAGAAAGCAATAAAATATATATATTTAATCATATTGACATGCCTTAATGGAGTACAACACTTTCTTTACTATAGCAATTACAACTTTCGCGTATGAATGAACTTTATGACTACAAATATCGCGACGTTGACATAAAAGCTCTCTATTCTTGATTACGTTGGTTAACTTGCATATAGAGGATCGAAGAGCACAAAAAATTATTGGCCCTCCTATCACATGAACATTATCAAATGAAGATGTTTCCTTCCTAATAAAAAGGATTAGTAGTAATAGCCCTCTTTTTAGTGAGGTCCGAAAATCAGATTTTGCTTAATCTTCTAAAAATTGCTGCCGCTCAAGCTCTATGATACTTTCAGTTAAATTGCTTAAACTGCTGCTTGCACTTCCATTACTTCGGCACTCTGATAACTGTTCCCGCAGACTTCGTACAAGCTCATTGAGTTTCTGAATGCTCTTTTCTTGAGATAAAATGATCTGTTATTCATAGCAATTGTCAAGTTCACTTGAGACAAACTTATATAATGCATGCGCTAAAATTGGACATTTATTATAAAAATCTGTCTCACAAACATTACATTACACCCCTCTCAAATTTTAATCGAAAGCCGAACAAGCAGATCACTGAAAACCCAAATATTCAAACTAGATTGGTGAGCAACACTAAGATTGAAATAATCCATTCTATTCAAAAGGCTTATCATACCTCGTAAAATAAAGTCATGAATGGGAAATGATAACCCTAAACCCCAACCCCTAAACCGATATACTACATTTCTTTGTTTTGGGAGTCTCAAAATGCTGTCGATATTTTCGTAGTAGGCAACACTTCATTCTGTTGTCATTTTGTAAGCAAGGAAGCGAAAGCAGGATTATCAAAGCACCAGAACCAAACAGTTGGACCAGTCTGTAAGTAACTTCTAAATTACATCATAGACAGAGACCAGCCAGCCTTACCACCATAAGAGCAACAAAACGCTGACCTTTTAAAACCATGCCCAACCCATTTGAGCAACTTATCCAACCTGCTGGATCATTGGAGGAGAATCTGCCTAGTTGGGCTTGGGCAAAGTAGCCAAAACCAGAGAAAAAAGCAACTCTGATTGGCTTCTTCATAATATAACGGAGAAAATACAAGAGATATACATCAAAAACAGTAAAAGAGCCAGCATGATACACTGTGTCTGATGCCTTTGTCTTGGCACTGCCACTTGTCAACATTGAGTGACTTGTGCACCCAACATGTGTTACCTCACCAACACAGTGAAAGAGCAAGAATGCACCGTGGATTCGTGGAATGAGTACAATATTTGTTCAGCATCCCATGAGACAAAGGGATGCTCAAAAGCACATTTACACGTTTTTTTATGCATGCTGAGCATGAATTTCGGAACATGCATACCGATGCTCACGATTTTGATAGCCATCCTACCAATTTGAAATTCTTTTTCATTTATTTTGGGTAGAGGTTTTTTGCTCTCACTACCAACAAACAAAACTTTAGAAAGGCTGTAATAGAAGTTTGTATTGCCAATATAAAGTATAAATTTCCCCAAACATAGTTATTCTTCATATTCTAAAACTACAAATAATAAAAAATTACCAAATTCATTTGGGAGAATAAAAATATAAGTTGAATATAGCATTATGTTGGAGCTCTTATTGACAGGAAAGAGAGTTTTCCTACATCACAAGAAACTTATGTTAGGGAGCTTGCATGGCATTGGCAAACTACAACAATTTGTAGCTAATCACTGGAGATTTCACATGGACAAGCTACCAGATAATCATTTATACATAGAAGCAAACCACCAGATGCCACCCCATGCCAACGAGCATTTCACTACGCAATACAACAACACATACAGAAATCAAAATAAGATTTCAACTGTTTCACCCCAATACTTGGTTCCCACAAGCACCAACTAAATACTACATGAACAGTGCCTTTACTCCTCTTCTTGCAAAGGTTGTGTTCCTTTCCTACCCAACCTATTGAGACTGATATATTCCACAAAGATG
The DNA here is from genome assembly GCA_947646795.1 of Beta lomatogona. Taxonomy (NCBI): domain Eukaryota; kingdom Viridiplantae; phylum Streptophyta; class Magnoliopsida; order Caryophyllales; family Amaranthaceae; genus Beta; species Beta lomatogona. Next base: position 1,290,618 of record CANSNZ010001286.1, read on the forward strand.
GTTGTTCCCATAAAAAAGGTATAGGACATCATATCTCAACTAGAATACAGGTCAGGGACTTACTTAATTCCTTTCCTGGTTCTATATTTCTCAGAGTACCTAATTTTGCATGCAATTTGACCTTCCCATCTTAATAGGATGTCACTCTTTACTTCCACCTTATAGCCCAATTTCATAACATATCCATTATTTCCTTTTCAATCTTCTCCATCCAGTGATGCTTCTGGCTCTGAATGTGTATTCGCCTTCATTTCCTTTGTCTATAACCAGTTAACCACTTTGCAAATTGTCCATGCAGATAGATGCCCTACTCTCACCCCCCCCTTTCGGCCCTTCCACCCTTCCTCACCCCAAAAAATAAGGCAAAGACGACGATCTCAGCCGGATTTACACATGTTTGACCACATATTTAAACGTCGTCTGTGAGATGGCCTCCATTTCATTAGTTCAACATGAATCAACTCAGCAAGCAATTGTGCAGTTCACTCGCAACAAATGCAAAATTAGTTAACAAAGCAGCTTACAATCATTTTGTTCTTAAGCAAAATAACAAATGTGCAAGTGAGCGACATTCCTAGTGAGTCAACATGGATTGAGCACAGACTATTAAGAGCTTGCAAAGAGAAACTACCGCTTTTCCATTATGACCCAAATGGTGGCATTTGAAAGGGACTATCTTGACCCAACTCTGTCCAGAGATGGTGATTGAGGAAGTATGGATAGGCAAGAGGGTGCTGGAAACCAAAAAGTGGCAGAAAATTGAAAAACAAGCAAGGTAAGCAACTGAAGAAATTTTACAAGCTTCACTGGAAGCTTAATGCAAAAGGCGAGACGATGACGGAACAAAGAGGCCAGGCTTCTAAAGACACGATAAAGTTTTTTTACGAAACCAATGTTAACAGAACACAGGAAAGAAGAAAGGTAGCAATCATAGAAAAGTGTGAGTTGGCTAAGAAAGAGGTGAATAACACAATTGCAGAGGGTCAGACTACAGTGTATTATAGATTGGACATGGTACACGGAAAAAGGATCACATTTAGGTTGACAAGGTCCAGGAGTGAAATTCAAAGATCTTAAACGAGAGAGATGCATACGGATGGGAAAAGGAAGAGGATACTCCTACAAAGGAAGGAAGATGCATCAAGGATGAGAAAACAAGAATATCCTGCAAAGGAAGGAAGACGCATCAAGGATAGGAAAAGGAAGAAGATGGTCTTAAGAAGGAAGGAAGACGCATCAAGGATGAGAAAACAAGAATATTCTGCTAAGGAGGGAAGACGCGTCAAGGATAGGAAACGGAAGAGGATAGTCTTAAGAAGGGGAAGTTGCATCAAGGAAGAAGATGAGGTCGACATCAAGGGAAGGCAGTAAAGATTCTTCTATGGGCTGTTCAGTGGGAGGAGGAATTACAACATTTGCTTGGGTAAACTTAGCACATCGGAGATACAGGACTTTAGAGATACATATGAAGACTAACACAGCCACAAGAGCAACAAACAAGATAAAAGGGAGTTCACTATTGATAAGAGATACACCAAGAGTCTGCTTTGAGTCCCTTTTTAAGGCAATGATAGAAGAGCTTACCAAGATACTCCATGATAAAGCGCATTAATGTATGCCGTTGGCAGATGACATAGTTTTTGGTGAGCGAGACATGGAAAAGTGTTCATAACTTATAACAAGCTCAGATATTGGAGAGATACTCGAAAGATTAAAATTTTAGGCTGAGTCGAACTAAAATGAAAAACTAAGTGTAAGTTTGGCAAATGCAGGGACGCCTCTAACATGAAATTCAAGATTAGGACATATGATATACCTCAGAAATAGAACGTTTCAAATAATCAAATACTTAGGGTAAATTTTTCAAGGTAATAATGAGATTGATGATGATGTGATACATTATATCATGTAAGATGGTGATAAGAAAAGCCTACACGAACAAAACAGGGATTAAAGGCTATGAAGCCACCTACCATACTAAGTAGCTCTTACACATAAGCTAATGGTGGTGGAAATGAGGATGCTTTGTTAGCTGTGCAACTTATAAATGCATCATTTTCTTTTTCAATCCCATATTTGTTATTTTGTGCAATTATGACTTGGTGTTTATGATGTACATTTGTCAAACGGAGGTCAATATCTTGAAATTTTCGATCTCAATGCTATTTGGATCTCATTCGTGTCTAATTTCATTGACAAAGAAAAAAGAAAGAAGCAGCTCCAGATTCTTCTTTGTAGAATCCGGCCCAACCAAAATGAAAGAAAAAAAAAAATATGACAAGCAATAGAGAAGCAGGTAAGGAAAGAAGGAAAAAGTTACTTATCTATCCCTTCTAAAATGTTTCCTCTACAAACTAACAAAAGCATTCCAATCTCCAACCTCCTTCAATCACAGAAGCAGCAGCATCACTACCCATTGCTCCATTTCTACCAATCCTCGTCAAGTATCAGCCACAAGTCACCGAAACAGAAAGGGTTGCATATTTGTACACCACAAACAGAGAGAAGAAAAGAAAACTGATGACTTCTGTGGGGGATTTCATCTCCTATTGGTCCTTTTTTCTCAATAGTGGCTCACAATTTGGGTACAAATACCCGATTGAAGGGAAAAACAAACATGCAAACACGGACATCCATTTAAGCAAGGTACATGCTTCTCACATGGCCAAACTTGCTTTTAATAAAAAGTGTGCCATATGCGGTATGCCCTTACCCCTAAAAGAGCACATACATATGGATGCAGAAAATAGATGACAAACACAAATGAGCAACTAAGCCATGAGACCACGAGACTGATGTTATATATGAAATAGGAACTGGCAAAGATACTATGGTGATGATTTACTACTTTACTGGCCTTTCACAAGTCAAAGACACAAGACCTTGTTTTTGAAATGAAATTTGAAGTTAATATATTAATGATTTTTCAAATCTATAATTCACATTAACACATCCAGATTGGGGCAATTAGACTAAATGATCACAACAAACATCTAGATCCACTACTTCGACATATTTGTCAATCCATTCAATGAATAGAGTACAACAAAAGCAAAGGTTTGAGATCTCAGTTTTCCAGGAGCTAGCATCAAACTATCACAACTTTGGAAGCTATAAGTAGTTTCCAATATGCAATTATTAATTATTAAATTATTCAGACATTACACATGAGAATTAGATATGCGTAAATTACAGGAAAACTGAAACTAATGATCAGAAATTCAGAACTATTAGCAACCTTCTCAAAACAATCCTAACTTTTGATTTTAACCCAAAATAACGCATACTATTCAATTTCTCTTCTCAAAACAAACCTCCTGTACTAGTGACCTTATTATTTGTATTTTCCCTCCGTGCCACTGTTATCTGTACTATGTTTCTCCCTCCTATAATCTGATCCTCTACCAAGTACCACCACCATCACCACCAAAACCCAAACTCTATCTAACGAACCAAAGACCGACCGCAACCTTCATCCTCCACCAAAGCCAACCGTATTAAGGTACGTCACCCCCAAGACCTCCTCCGCTTTCTCTCAATGCAGCAATAGTTTTGATTGGCCAATAAAAAATAGAAGAGTTGAAAGAAAAATATTAAACTTTATATGTTTAAATTTGCTAATGTGGTTTTCGCCATGGTTAGGTTTAGACTTAGATATTCTCTTTTGTATGTACATTTCTCAAAAATACATGGTGGAACAAGGATGATGAACAAACAAAAGGGCCGAAGGTAAGACTTGTGATGGCGCCTGGCGGTTGTAAGTTAAAAGGAGGGGTTAGAAGAGGGCTGAAAACTTCGCCTTAGGAAGGGATTGTTGTTGCGCCAAGAAGGGGAAAAGTATAAAACTATCGAAATATTGATGTTAAGGTAAATTGTAGTTGTAGAAGGAAATTCTGGAACGTTGATTTAGTAACCAAAGTAATCAAAATCTTGGAATTAAATGGGTCAAGCACCACCAATTTCTGATATGAGGAGTGACACTGTACTAGTTAGTCAATTTCCTAGGCAATTCTCAGCGAAGGTGCATCGTTGCAAAATCTTCAACTATTTATTTTACTTTTAGTACCGTAGAGTTCTTTGGGTTTACAGAAAAAGCTCCCAGATCAATACTTTGTTTTCCTTGTCTGAAATGTGATCTAGTAGATTGGCGGGAAAAGGGAATGGTGGTGGTCAGCAGGGGTTCTAGAGTCTTGATTGCATAGGGGAGGTTGCTAGTATTGTGGGTGATGGTGTAGCTGCGATGCAAGGGAGTAGGGGGGTAGAGGACAGGAAACAAAATGAACTTAACATAATTAGTCCAACAGAATGTGACACGTTGTTGCTTTCACCTGTTGTACGCGTCAACAAGAAACTGAGCTTGTTTTCAGAAAATAAATTCAATAGTCGGAATGGTTTTGGGGTAGTCAAGAGTTAGGATTATTAAAGAAGATCGCTAATAATTTGGATTATTAGTTTATTGTTCCAAAATTGAAAATCAAAAAGTGACAATGATGTCATACAAGCGAAGGTACACTATAAAAGGGCATGTGTGAATGTCAAATGGATAGATATTCAAAAGTGGCTAGACAGCAATTGAATGGCTTCAAGTACTCAATACATGTACTTACTCAAGTGCCACATTTGCCATTCTTGAAAATGTTGCAATTAGTTGCCTAATTTGAAATCTCGGGGATCTATGGCATGACTGTTTTAGATACTCAATCTCAGGTGAGAAGAAGAGTCCATGTAAAATGATACAAACATAATATCTATGTGATGCAAGAGAGATAACAGGAGGAGAAACGTGACAAACTGTCCTCTATATAAGGCAATTCCTCCTGTAGCAATTTGTATACGAAGACCAAATTAGGCAAGGGACTATTATTAGAGTAGGGTGCCACTATCATTTACCTTCTAGAAAAGCTCCCACAAAGAAGCATGACATATAAACCACCAGCAGGCAGACACCAAGTGCCACTATACAGATTTAGTAAACCTAAGGCCGGGTTTGACAATAGCTTTTCAGCTAGTTTATCAAGTCTACTCGCTCAAAACTTTAGTAAAGGTCACTAGTGTTTGGTGAAAATTGAAGAAATATGTACTTAGACATTCCCGGCAATATTATTATAGGGATAATTAATTACATTAGTTTAGTAATCACATTTACTTGCTAGAGAATAATTGATGGTTAGTGGGACAATATTGATTGTGCCTACAACTAAGCTAATATAATCCTATGAGATCACACTTTGTAGTAACCAATTAAATAAAGAAAAACAAGCCCATTATAGGCTCATAGTGGCTTGCGAAAAGGAGGTAATTAGGGTTGGACTTGGTCTCTCATTAAACATATTCTCTTACTATTATAAAGGGTTACAATAATAGGGTTTAGGGATGATCATTTAGTTAGTAACTTTCAAATTGAAAAGGAGAGAGAGAACCCTATTTTTGTTCCTTGGAAAATCGGTCACACCTCCCTAAAAGTAAGAGATTGAAGCAGTTCATCCTCTTTCGTTCTAACAGACGTGGGATATTAATCGGTGCTCGTGGACCAAGTAGAGGGACAACCATGGGTGACCTTTGATCACTAAAGCTAGCAATCCAGTGGAGAAAACACTACAAAGGTTGTATATTCTTTTCCACATATTATGATTCATATCTATGTTATGCATGCGATCCTATAATATATGTTATAATATTGTTCCATAAAATTCCGCTATATGTGCATCTATATTCCTACAGTGTTATTAGTTTTGCCAAATTGCATAATGTTCATATGATCATGTTTATATGCTAATTTAATTTTTTTTATTCAATTATGGGAGAGGTTTATGTATGGATTAATTTGCATAATTAATATAGTGAAATTAATTGATTGGAATTGTTTAAAAATTTGTTTTAAATTATGATAATGCTCAATTTTTTCGGCTATATTTAAAAACAATTAAACTATTCGAATCAATTAATTTCACGATATTAATTATGCAAATTCATCCATAAATAAACCCCTCCATAATTGAATAAAAAAATCATATTAGCATATAAACATGATCATATGAACATTATGCAATTAGGCAAAACTGATACCATTGTAGGAATACAGATGCACATATAGCGGAATTTCAGGAAACAATTTTCTAACATTTATTATCATCGCATGCATAACATAAATATGAATCACAATACGTGGAAAATAATATACAACCTTTGTTACGTGTTTTCCGCCGGATTGCTAGCGTTAGTGATCAAATATCACCCATTGTTGTCCATTTACTTGGTCCACGAGCACCGATTGATATCCCACGTCTGCCAGAACGGAAAAAGGATGAACTGCTTCACTCTTTTACTTTTTAAGGAGGGGTGGCCGATTTTCAAAAGAAGAAAAATAGTCTCTCTTCTTTTCAGTTTGAAAGTTACTGACTGATCATCCCTAAAATGTATCATTATAACCCTTTGTAATAGTAAAGAGAACGTATTTAATGAGAGACAAAGTTCAACCCTAACTACCTCTTCTTGGCCGACCATTATGAGCCTATAATGGGCTTGTTTTTCTTTCTTAAATTGATTACTACAAAGTGTGCCCTCATAGGATTATATTAGCTTAGTTGTAGGCCAATCAATATTGTCTCACTAATCATCATTTATTCTCTCGTAAGTCGTAAGTAATGTGATTACTAAACTAACATAATTCTTATGATAATTCCTATTATATTTAGTAATTATCGAGAATATATAAGGACATATTCCTTCAACCTCCCACTGGTCCGAAAACAAGAGCGCAATACTAAATTTTTAAGTCTCTTAAAGCCAAATTTGATAACACAATGTTATTCTCAAAGTTCGTTCCTTGATTGCTGAGGTCGAACTGTTCAAACAAGGATTAACAACTTTAATCCTATACCGCATGGCCATGTAATTTCCAATTCTCGCTCATCAAGAGGCCCAAACACTATCTAATAGAAGGACTTATTCACTCTTGTATGACCATAACTCCCACTCAATTCTCTGCTCACCCGATCACTACCTATATAACCTCCTTTTACGGTGCGTTTAGCAGCGTCAAGGTTAAACTAATTATATCATGGTTATTAAGACATCCTCGTGTCTAGTTATCCACTAAATATAGATTTTTTTATTCTACTATTAGAACCTAATTAAGTCAAGTCTCAATGTATCAAATATACATCCACATAACCAACTAGACATCTATATGTCTCCATAGCCCATGGAACTGCGTTATCAATCATTATATGCTAATCTTCAAATAGATCACTTATGTCCAATTTAGTGATTTAGACTACGGACTCTGAATAAGTGTATGTTCACCTTATAGGGTTCCAATTATCAAAACTTTTTCAATAATCCTATTTGAAAACACAAGTTATTTGGACATTTTATTTAATACTAAAGCAAACAATTAAAAAAAAATGAAGTTTCATTGTTAAACATTGTAAGCATAATAAATGTTATTACAATTGTAAACACGAAGTAAACAACCTAAAGCCATTCTCCCATATGCTTTAGCCCCATACACCTAGTATGACTCTCATGCTTAGGTTGAGCAAGCGATTTAATCAGTGGATATGCCACATTCTCCTCTGTATGAAGTATGAACCTTGCTTACTTTTACATCCCCTTTTCCAACGATCTCTCAATAAAGTGGAATTTCTTGAGCACATGTTTGGATTTTTGGTGTGTTCTTTAGAGTGAGCAATAGCACCGTTGTTATCACAATACAACTCAATGCCATCATCAATACAAGGAATTACACCAAGCTTACTAATAATTTTTTTTATCCAAACAGCTTCCTTTGTTACATCAGCTGCTGCGATGTACTCAGCCTCTGTTATAGAATCTACGATGATACTCTGCTCTGAACTCTTCCGGCTCACAGCTCCTCCATTGCACCTATGTATCTAGTAAGAACCAACTCATTTCTCCACCATATACTAAGAAGTCATCATTAGTATTGTGCAATTACTTAAGGATATTCTTCGCCGTCATCCAATGTGCATCCCTTGGATTTGATTGGCATCTGCTGCATATACTCAAAGCACATGCAACATTTGGTCGAGTGCATATCATGGCATACATAATGGAAAGACGCATAGGGTACACTACTCATGTGCTTGATCTCCTCCGGACTCGAAGGACACTGAGTCTTGTCAAGCGCTATGCCATGATGCATGGGAATGAAACTTCTCTTAGAGTTCTCAAGCTTGAACCTCGTAAGAACCTTATCAATATAAGTCTCTTGACTAAGTCCAATTAGTCTTTTCGACCTATCTCAATAGATCTTAATTTCTAAGATATACTCTACTTCTCCTAAGTCTTTCTTAGAGAAACAATTCTTAAGTCATTCCTTGACTGATTCAAGCATATCCTTATCATTTCCTATAAAAAGTATGGCATCCACATACAAGATCTGAAAGGTAATACTACTCCCACTTAATTTCTTGTATATTCTTTGACTGCCTCATCGAATCTGAGGTTCCAACTCCTGGATGCTTGCTTTAGTCCATAAATAGACTTCTTAAGTTTGCATACCCTCCCTGAATTTCATATATATGTGTGAAACTCCCACAAACTACTGAGCTTCAAAATGTTCTAAACTAGTGAAACCAAAATTGATAGCTAAAACATAGCAAGATAATGCAAGCAACTGCGTCGAAAACGGTCACTCAGACAAAAGTGCAGCACTAAGAGAGGAATTACAGTATTTAACCACTAGCTTTAACTATTGCAAGCCATAAAGATCAACTGCATTAAGGAGTAATATGGATTTTACCTTCTCTTTAACAGCTTCCTCTCTCTTTGAAATACGCTGCTGTTTCTGAGATAAACTTTGGTTAGTCTCAACATCGCTCACTAACTGTTGCCTCCATTCGAACTGAGAAGTAATTATCAGTATCAACAGCAAAAATACCAGCAACATTGGCCTCGACATCCTTACCACCTCCTCTTATACCAGCTGATCCCAACCCACCGAAAAAGCAAAGGAACAAATATTATATAAGAACCCTAGACGATAAGATGTAAGGAAATTTTCCAACAAAGAACCCTAATTCTGATATAGTTATTGTTTAAATAGCAAAAAAGATATGAAGAGAATTAGAGGAAGAAATAGTACACATAGGAGGTGGAGGTGTCAAGCATCAAATCGAGAGCGATTCCGAAGAAATTGGAGGTATCTGCTTCGAGTAAGCTTGAAAGTGAAAATCGATCGCTCTTTCTTCTCTACTGTGACTCTGTCTTCTCTTTTGGGATTTATTTTCTATGGTGTTTGATTTCTGGGAAATTTTGGTTTTGAGTACCGGGATGGAAAGTTTTGCACATCAATTAAAAAGGGTGATCCTTTCCCTTAAAAAAAAAAAAAAATTGATCCTAATCCTAAATTCCTAATATCGGGGTTTCAATTGTTTGTGAGAGCATTCACATTCATTAACATTAGGCCTGGCAAAAGCTGACCCAACCTGATAACCCAATCCAAATCCGACCTGAAATTAGCGGGTTTGGGTTGAGTTTTTCAACCCGGTTAGTTAAATAAGTCGACCTGAACCCGACCTGAAAGATAAATGGGTCAGGTTCAGGTCGACATTTCTAACTTGAAAATGACCCGTCTGACCTGATTTTTAAATGGGTCAAAATCAGATCAGCTCAACCCGCTTAACCCAATTCACCCAAATAGTTACACTTTATGAAAATCCAAAAAATCTAAGTTTTTCCAGCCCAAAATATGTCCAGCCCAAAATATTGTCACTCACCTCACCCTAAAATTCTAACGGACACATTTTGTCACTCACCTCACCCTAAGTGTAACCTAACCCTAAGTTTCTAACGCAGACATTTTTTTTTCACTCACCTCACTCTCAGTCTCTCACTCTCAGTCTCTATCTTCTTCACTAAATCGTTGCTCTTTTTCACTGAAAGGTAAATCAATATCTATCTTCTTTGCTTTTTTTTCTTCCCTTCACTCTCAATTTTAATTTTTGTTTTCGTATTTTCTTACATATTTGCTATTTTGCTTATCCTTTTCATATTTCTGAATTTCTTCTCAATTCTTCCTTCTCTTTGCATCTGTATTTTATGTTTCCGTATTTCTTATTTATTTTCTTTGCTCTTTTTTTCGTATTTTTTTTTTCAATTTTTTCTATTGTTCAAGAAGATTTCCTATGTTTAATATTCTGTATATTTCTCTGTATAATTTATGTTTTTAATTTGTATTTTTTAGTTTATTGTGCTTTGATTATTTCTGTTTATATGTTTATAAGATTTTATGGTTTTAATATTCTGTATTTTTTCTGTTGTTCAAGAAGAGTTATGCCTGTTTCATTTGTTTCTGGGTTGAGTTTTTTTTTTCTGTTTATATGTTTATAAGATTTTTTGGTTTATTGTGCCTGATTCTTTTGTGTGTTTTTATTTTTAACGCCTTCATTTCTTATTTTATGCCTTCTTTTCTTCAGTTAATATGGCTGGTGACAACATAAAGGAGGAAATTGTGTGATTCAATTTCATGGCGCCTGAACCAATGGACCTCCTGCTAATGGCTCCTAAGTTATTTGAGAAGTTGTTCGGATTGAGAACTCAGAAACCTACAACAGCTGCATAGGATCTTATCTGTTCATTTATGGATGTTGTATTAGTCTTTTTTGTTTAATCAATGATAGTTGTGTAATAGAATATTTACTAGTAGCTTAATTGAATTGCTGAAGTCTTAAGCTTCTAGGATCTGCTCTGTCATCTTGTATCTCACTTCCTTCAATCTCTTGTGTTGTGCTAATAAGCAAACATTAAAAGCCTAAAACTTAGCTAAAATTTCAAGATGCTGCAAGCTGCAATTTTTATTTATGCATACAATTTTGGAGGATAAAAAATCAGGTTATGCGGGTCGGGTCAACCTGAAAAAATCGGGTCAAACAGATCAGGTCAGGTTGACCCATTTAAAATCAGTTAAAAAAAATCAGGTCAAACAGATCAGGTCAGGTTGACCCGATAACTTTCAGATCAGGTTAGGGTTGATGAACTTGACCCGAAAATAAAATCAGATCAGGTTCAGGTTAGGGGGTATTCAACCCGATTTTACTTGACCTGAACACGAACCCGACCCAACCCAACCCAACCCGACCTGATTGCTAGGCCTAATTAACATCCCTTTAATTTCTCTCTCCTCACATTATTCGTCCACATCACTTTCCACTAACTCTATCACCTACCCTCCTCATTTCACAATTTCATACCTGCATTCATTAACCTCTCCATTTACTTTCTCTGTCCTACTTTTCCATACCCTACCTCCTTTTCTCTCTCCTACTTTCCATACCCCACCAATATCAATAAAATAATTTGATTAATCACATTAATTTTAGATAATATTAATTAAATCAAAATATGTTAATTATAATTAAATAATTACCTTCTAATTAATCAGATTAATTCATTAATTATATTACATTAACAAAAAAGCGTTATTTTTAATTATACAAGTTTACCCATTTTTCCTTTGCGGTTTAATTTGACAATTACACTAATTGCTAATTATAATAATTAACCCGATTTTAATGTTAATAATAACGACAAATAAATACGCAAAAAAAACCATAAATTCATTTTAAAAAACACATAGATGAAATTGAACAAAGTACCATACAATTAATATTAAATAAAATATTGCAATAATTTAGATCTTCAATCGTCATCGGTAGACTGGTGATTAATTTGCCAAATATGTTGAGCCAAGTCTCGTTGTAAGGCGTTGTGCACATTTCTATCTCATGCATCAGCTCGCCTTTCCATATATCGTTCCATTCCAATATCATTAATTCGACCAGGTTGCACAGAATAGTTTGTACGCGTTGATCCGCTAATTGTTGTTCTATTTTCTTGCTCGAATACTGACATGTCACCATAATTCTGATATGCATCTCGCTCATCCTCAACAATCATATTATGAAGAATTATACAAGCCAGCATTATCTCCCACAGCAACGTTTCATCCCACACAAGAGTTGGTCTTTGTATTATTGCGAAACGTGATTGAAGAACGCCAAAGGCCCGATCAACATCTTTTCGGACCGATTCTTGTCGCTCAGTGAACAATTCATCCATGGGATTCATTGGGAGTCGAATCGCTGGGATGGACACTGCCCACTTAGGATATATCCCATCAGTTAGATAGTATCCTTTGTTATATGTGTTCCCATTGACTGTAAAGTTCACTTGAGGGGCTTTACCTTGATATAAATAATCGAACACCGGAGATCGTTGCAACACGTTGATGTTATTGCAAGTTCCAGGTGTTCCAAAAAATGCGTGTCATATCCATGAGTCACCAGAGGCAACAGCTTCTAAGATAACCGTTGCAGATTTACTCCTTCCTTGGTATAATCCTTTCCAAGTACGCAGACAGTTTTTCCATTGCCGATGCATGTAATCTATACTGCCCGAAAATCCTCGTCTTTCTCCATTATATAGGAGGCGCTGCAAATCTGTAATGGTAGGCCTCCTCAAATACTCTTCTGCAAACGCTTCTCGAACTCCTTTAACAAAGTGAGCAAGGCTTGCTTTTGCAGTTGACTGAGCTATTTTGATGTACTCATCAATTGGATCAACTGCTACCCCGTAGGCTAGCATCCTCAACGCTGTTGTGCATTTCTGGATAGGAGTGGCTCCTAGTTTCCCAGTAGTGTCATGACGTTGCTCGAAGTATTTGTGTTGTTTCGCAGTAACTGCCTCCACAACTCGAAGGAATAGAGACCTACGCATACGAAATCTATGTCGAAACATAGATTATGGGTATAACGGACGATCAACAAAGTAATCGTTCATTAACCTTGTGTTTGCAGCTTCACGATCTCTATCAATGTACTTAAGCTTCTTGTAAGATCTTCTTCTGTTGCTGGATTCTTATGCGACTGGGGCGACAACCATTTGAGCAGGTTGCTCGATTATGTAATCTTCTTCTTCTAGACACTCGTTCACAGCGATGATGTTGTTGACATAGTCATCAAAGAATTCATCACTTGAAATAGAAGAATTTTCATTTGGGTTCATGTTTGTGAGAAATTCTAAGAAGGGGGAAAGCTCTAGTGTTTGTTGGAAGGAGAATATTGTTCTGAAAACCAAATGCAATGTAACTCTTCTCTTATAGACATATATAGAAAAGATTGCAATCTATATCTACGAATAAGATTGGTTTTATCTATGCGGATAAGATTGATTCTGTCTCTGCGGATAAGATTGCAATCTATATCTACGGATAAGATTGGTTCTGTCTATGCGGATAAGATTGCAATCTATATCCACGGATAAGATTGGTTCTAACTCTGCGGATAAGATTGCAATCTATATCTACGGATAAGATTGGTTCTATATCTACGAATTGCAATCTATAACTGTATACACAAATTTCGAGTCAAAATAAATAAGACTTATATTTCAATAAATGTATTGAGTACAATCTCTGTAAACAGTTTATAATGAAAATAAACTAAGTCCTCTGATTCTGTTCCGTAACTTAAGAGTGACACGTGTTGATGTCGACGTGGAATTGAGTGTAGAGTGACGTTTTGTCAAAGTCAACCTGAGTTTGAATGTGTGATGACGTTTTGTCAACGTCAACCTGAGTTTGAGTTTTGTTTGAGTGTATTCGAAGAGGGCTGACAAAAGCTTGAATCTCAGTCGAATGTGTTTGAGTGTATCTGAACAATCGGCGCGGATTTGATGTGCTTGTTGACTATTTGCAGAGAGAATTCCAAGAGAACTTTTATGAGCTCTTGAGAATAATGATTTTCAGGTCCCCTCAACTGAGAGAGGTGAGGTCTATTTATAGGGAATGGAGATCCCTTCATGGACTTGGTAGTTTATGTGCTTGGGCCCGTTTACGACTTGGAAGTCTTTTTTACCTTTGTCATTTGACCATTTTATTTATTTGGACTCGTGATATGGACTTACCCAAATAGTTGACAATCCAAATTATATTTATTTGATTTAATTTGGATATTTTATTTAGGTGGACTAAATTAATTAAAGTGGGCTAATTATATGTATTTTAGCTCAATAATAATCAATTTATTTTAATGTAAAACACTAATAAATTTTTAGTGTCTACAAATTGCCTCCTTGAGACAGTGTCACGGACACGATTTGAAGTGTTTAATCGTGACGAGGTCTCGGCAAATTTGAGTTTGGCTTGGTAATTATTTCACATTACCGTGTTGTTTAATTTTTATAGTCTCATTTATGAATCATAATTTTTTTTTGACAAGATTTATGAATCATAATTACTTACAACTCTATCGTAGTGAACTCCAAGAATCCTAATTATACAAACATGAGGTTTTGTGGTTTTTTTTTAGCTGGCTATTATATCTCATCTTGTATATAGATGAATATTGGTCATCACCCTTGACGAGTGCTTCTTTGCTTGGCCTACATCACACAGGTGATTTCCCTTCTTTTGATTTTGCATAAATTTTGCTTTGCTATTTGCATGACTTAGGCCCTGTTCTTTTGGACTTATTTTCAGCAAAAATAAGTAAAAATAAGTTCAGTTCAGCAAAAATAAGTTCAGTTCAGCAAAAATAAGTAAAAATAAGTTCGGTTCAAAAAAATAAGTTCAGTTCAGCAAAAATAAGTAAAAATAAGTTCGGTTCAGCAAAAATAAGTAAAAATAAGTTCGGTTCGGCAAAAATAAGTTCGGTTCAGCAAAAATAAGTACGATCTTATCTAATGTTGTAATTATTATTTTTATTTTCAATATTACTATTAATATTGTTATTATTATTAATATTATAATTATAATAATGATGAATTTCTATTTTTTATTTTTTATTTTTTTTACTTTCTTTATTTTTTTATTTTTTTTTATTTTTTTATTTTTTTTTGTTTTTTTTATTTTTTTTATTTTTTTTATTTTTTTATTTTTTATTTTTTATTTTTTATTTTTTTAATTCTTTTATTCTTTTATTTTTTTTATTTTTTTATTTTTTTTATTTTTTATTTTTTATTTATTATTATTATTTATTATTATTTATTATTATTATTATTATTTATTATTTATTATTTATTATTTATTATTTATTATTTATTATTTATTATTTATTATTTATTATTTATTATTTATTATTTATTATTTATTATTTATTATTTATTATTTATTATTTATTATTTATTATTTATTATTTATTATATATTATTATTTATTATTTATTATTTATTATTATTACTATTATTTATTATTATTATTATTATTATTTATTATTATTTATTATTTATTAGTTATTATTTATTATTTATTATTTATTATTTATTATTTATTATTTATTATTTATTATTTATTATTTATTATTTATTATTTATTATTTATTATTTATTATTATTACTATTATTTATTATTATTATTATTATTATTATTATTATTATTATTATTTATTATTATTATTATTATTATTATTTATTATTTATTATTTATTATTTATTATTTATTATTTATTATTTATTATTTATTATTTATTATTTATTATATTTATTATTTATTATTTATTATTTATTATTATTTATTATTTATTATTTATTATTATTTATTATTATTAAATAAAAAAATAATAATAATAATAAGTATTGATAATATTATGTTAATATTTATTGACTATTATAATAATGAGTATTGATAATATTATGTTAATACAGTTTAGTTCAAAGAAAATAAGTTCGGTTCACCTAAAATAAGTTCGGTTCAACGAAAAATAAGTAAAAATAAGTTCGGTTCCAAGAAAAATAAGTAAAAATAAGTTCGGTTCAGCAAAAATAAGTTCAGTTCAGCAAAAATAAGTAAAAATAAGTTCGGTTCGAAGAAAATAAGTTTAGTCAAAGAAAATAAAATAAGTTCGGTTCGGTTCAGCCAAAATAAGTTCAAAAGAACAGGGCCTTATCATATCATCCGTCAAAAGCATGCAAAGTAATGACCTGGGCTTCCCATCCCTGCCATGTGTAATGTGTTTGTCGTTTCTTTTATTTGTTTTGTTTCTTCTTTATCTGGCACTTTTTAACCAACACATCAAAGTGAATTTTTTGTATCACACACACCTCCCTGAAGACCGTAGTTCAGTAAATTTCATTCACTTTCAATTGTTTTTTTTTTTTCAATTTATTGATTTTCATGCTATAACGCATGCAATACATGTTTTGCGTCCTTTTTTTTTTGTTTATTTGTCTTGGCATGAATTCCCACCATTGTCTGATGCTTGATGATCATTGATTGGTATAACACTGTGGGCACATCACTGGCTCACTGCTCTTGAATTTGTCTTGATTTTTTTTTTCCGAGCATAAAACTTTATAATATTAGAAATCTCATGCGTTCTACTCCTTTCTTCTCTTTTCCCTTTTTTTTCTTTTAGTTGATGACAACCTTGTGATTGCTCCCTTTTTTTTTTTGTTGATCTCTTTTTCCTTTGACTTCCGGTTGATTGATGTTGTAGAAATTGTTTTCGTGGACTTTTGTTTTTCTTTTTTTTTTCCGACACTTGTGTGCAGTTGATGATTTTTTAATTTTTATGTTGATTTGCTTTTATTATTTGCATCAGCATCATACATCAAAGGTGTAAAAAGATTAAGTGAATCACCATGGGTTTGCAACTTTGCATACCAGTTTGTCTCCATGTGCAATTGATCTTATTAGTAGAACACAAGTTCAAAATTCAGACTTTGACATTGCTTTCCATCACAAGTGCTATGATGATGCTTGTATATTACACGCACACCTGCTTTGCCTTTTCTTTTTTTCCTTTTTTTGTCTTTTTTTTAAAAAATTTGTTAGACCACCATAGATCATACATAAGAGACAAACTTAAATAAGATGATGCGAAATCACTTTGCTTTTTTTTTTTTTTATATATTACCACTCGTGTCTTGTGTGATACATGATTACATGTAGCAATTAGAACTTGCTTTAGTGTAGTTATAATATGCAACCACTTATGCAATCATAAAATTTGACGACGCCAATTCAAATGCATTTTTTTTTTCAAACTGGATTTTGATATACTTCATGTGACTTGCAGCTCATTAGATTTTGTGAGATACTGAACTTCTAAACTATTTTTGAAGTCCTACAAAAGCTCAAGACTAGTGAGGTGATGATTTTTGTTACACCCCCTTATGTCCTCTTATTTTTTGTGCAAGTGTTGTTTGTGATGTCTTGCAGGTGACAAAATTTTTTTGACACTTGCCATCGGAAGACAATCAAGTCCACTACTTAAGTGTTCATCGCGATGGTTCAGTGATGATCCGTCGGAATTGTTATGCCAGTTGCTAATTGTGCTTATCCTAGCAACTAAAGATGACGTTTTTGGAGTGTGTTCGAAGACAATCGAGTCCACTACTTGAGTGTTCATCGCGATGGGTCACCGATGATCCATCCATCGGAGTTGTTAGGCCAGTTGCTAATTGTGCTTATCCTAGCAACTAAAGATGACGTTTTTGGAGTGTGTTCGAAGACAGTCGAGTCTACTACTTGAGTGTTCATCGCGATGGGTCAGCGATGATCCATCGGAGTTGTTAGGCCAGTTGCTAATTGTGCTTATCCTAGCAACTAAAGATGACGATTTTGGAGTGTGTTCGAAGACAGTCAAGTCCACTACTTGAGTGTTCATCGCGATGGGTCAGCGATGATCCATCGGAGTTGTTAGGCCAGCTGTTAATTGTGCTTATCCTAGCAACTAAAGATGACACTTTTGAAAGTGTGTTCGAAGACAATCAAGTCCACTACTTAAGTGTTCATCGCGATGGGTCGGTAGTGATCCATCGGAGTTGTTAGGCCAGTTGCTAATTGTGCTTAACCTAGCAACTAAAGATGACACGTTTGGAAGTGTGTTCGAAGACAATCATTGGCGACGATCATGTAATCGAGACATTTGACTTTTTATTTCTTCTATTTGTTATTACTCATTCTTCTCCTTTATTTTTCAGGATGGTGATCATTAAAGAACTCAATGATGATAAACACTCCTACATTGCTCTTGTTGATCCCGAGTGCCACAATGACTGCAATTTTTTTGTTTCGCCGTTCACAGTTTAGACTCTTGCGGGCCAGGAGTATGGCATTTTTGTGTGTGTGTGCAGTTTAGACTCTTGCTGAGGAGTTAGAATTTTTTTTTTTTGCTTGGATATGCAGTTTATACTCTTGCTTAGGAGATAGATTTTTGTTGTTGATGATGGCAGTTTATACTCTTGCTTAGGAATTAGAATTTTTATTTTTTGGATATGCAGTTTATACTCTTGCTTAGGAGTTAGATTTTTTTTGTTTGTTGGTGGTAATTTATACTCTTGCTTAGGAGTTTCTTTTTTGTTTCCTTGCAGTTTAGACTCTTGCTTAGGAGTTTGAATTTTTTTGTTGGTGTGCAGTTTAGACTCTTGCTTAGGAGTTAGATTTTTTAGTGTGCAGTTTAGACTCTTGCTTGGGAGTTGAAATTAATTTTGGTGTGCAGTTTATACTCTTGCTTAGGAGTTAGAATTTTTTGGTGTGTAATTTAGACTCTTGCTTGGGAGTTGGAATTTTTTTTGGTGTGCAGTTTATACTCTTGCTTAGGAGTTAAAATTTTTTGGTGTGCAGTTTAGACTCTTGCTTGGGAGTTAGAATTTTCTGGTGTGCAGTTTAGACTATTGCTTGGGAGTTAGATTTTGTTTAAGTGTGCATTTTATACTCTTGCTTAGGAGTTAGAATTTTTTTAGTGTGCAGTTTATAATCTTGCTTAGGAGTTAGAATTTTTTTGGTGTGCAATTTAGACTCTTGCTTAGGAGTTAGATTCTTTCTGGTGTGCAATTTAGACTCTTGATTGGGAGTTATATTTTGTTTTAGTGTGCAGTTTATACTCTTGCTTTGGAGTTAGAATTCTTTTAGTGTGCAGTTTATACTCTTGCTTAGGAGTTAGAATTTTTTGGTGTGCAGTTTAGACTCTTGCTTAGGAGAATTTCTTTTGTTTGTATCCATGAGGCTTTGTTTCCATGCTCCCTATGTATTTCACTTAGAATAATTTTCACAATCATGGCGTCGACGGATCCTCTATTGATGCGTCAGATGAGTCTGATTCATTTTCATGACAAGCAATTGTAAGCTCCATGTCGTGCGCTTTACTTGCTAGTTCTTGAAATTTTTTGGGTTTGATCCCTTGCAAGATGTAGGTCAAATCCCAATGCATGCCTTGGATGCACATTTCGACTGCAGAAGTTTCTGACAAATGATCTTTACAGTGCAAGCTCAAAGCACGCCAACGATTAATGTAGTCAATGACGGGCTCATCATTCCATTGGTGAGTCTTAGTCAACTCAACCATGCTGACAATACGTCGAGTGCTATAGAGCCTGTTTAGGAACTCTGCCTCCATTTGATCCCAACTATTGATGGATCGTGAGGGTAGATCTGTGTACCAATCAAAGGCCATCCCTTTGAGAGAACATATAAATTGTTTGATGAGGAAATCGTCTGTGGTACCAGCATTGTTGCATGTTTCTACAAAGTGAGCAATGTGTTGCTTAGAATTTCCTTTCCCATCGAATTGTTGAAATTTTGGGGGATGGTAGCCAAAAGGCATCTGCAATTTGTCAATTCTCTTCGTATAAGGCTTTATATAGTGATGACTTCCTTGAGAGCTTTCCCCAAGTTGATTCTTAACAGCACGAGCTATCAACAATTCGAGTTGTCGAGCTGTTGGTGGACGGTGATGGTTGTCACTACTCTCGTCTTCACTTTCATCACCACCTTGGCTTGATGATCCGTCGCCTGGGATTCTACTAAGTTTCTCATTGAGGGCAGCAATTTGCTCGTTTTGGAGTCTGATATGAGCATCATTTTCCTCTCCGTCCTTCATCAATTTCTGGAGTAAGATGTTCATTTCAGCGAGTTGTTCCTCAACTGTTTTAACAGAGGTCACCATAACAGAAGCAGAGACAACATCTTTCTTCATTCTTTTGGTGTGAAAACTAAGATCATGTCGTCCATAAAGTCACCTAACGTTGTAGATTTTTGCGGGGTGTCAGCAACATTTTCAGTAGATCGAAAAATGTTCTTCCTCGATGTCATTTCTCAGAATTGTTGTTGATAACGAAACAGAGATGAGAGGTAGAGATAGTCCCACCGAGCGTGCCAAAATTTGTATACACAAATTTCGAGTCAAAATAAATAAGACAGGAAACAAAGTAACAAAGAAATTATATTTCAATAAATGTATTGAGTACAATCTCTGTAAATAGTTTATAATGAAAATAAACTAAGTCCTCTGATTCTGTTCCGTAACTTAAGAGTGACACGTGTTGATGTCGACGTGGAATTGAGTGTAGAGTGACGTTTTGTCAAAGTCAACCTGAGTTTGAATGTGGGATGACGTTTTGTTTGAGTGTATTCGAATGAAGGCTGACAAAAGCTTGAATCTCAGTCGAATGTGTTTGAGTGTATCTGAACAGTCGGCACGGATTTGATGTGCTTGTTGACTATTTGCAGAGAGAATTTCAAGAGAACTTTTATGAGCTCTTGAGAATAATGATTTTCTGGTCCCCTCAATTGAGAGAGGTGAGGTCTATTTATAGGGAATGGAGATCCCTTCATGGACTTGATAGTTTATGGGCTTGGGCCCGTTCACTACTTGGAAGTCTTTTTTACCTTTGCCATTTGACCATTTTATTTATTTGGACTAGTGATATGGGCTTGCCCAAATAGTTCACAACCCAAATTATATTTATTTGATTTAATTTGGATATTTTATTTAGGTGGGCTAAATTAATTAAAGTGGGCTAATTATATTTATTTTAGCTCAATAATAATCAATTTATTTTAATGTAAAACACTAATAAATTTTTAGTGTCTACAATAACGTCAGTGAATAAGATAAGATGCAAAATATAACGTCAGTGGATAAGATAAGATAAGATCATATTTAGCACTAAAATACAAGTACATTAATCATAAATATTGGTACATGAATCATTAGAACACAAGCCCATCAACTAAAACACACTTGCATTTAACAATTTAAACAAGTGCATTGATCATAAAACAATACACCATTAACCATTAAAACACAATAACATTTATCCTAAAAACAGATGAGTTACTTCATGAACTCTTCCTTCAGTTTCGCAAGATACTCTTCCTCAAATGGTTCAAGATACGATTTTTTCATCAACAATTGAAACATCTTAAGCCTCATTTTAGTTTCATCTCGCTGTTTTTGGTACTCGAGCATATCAGACATTCCATTCCTCATTAGACCTCGCTCATTTTGCATAACGCTTAAAGTATTGTTAAATTCATCCAAGCTTGCTGCAACACCTTTCAATTTGTTTTGGGCTTTCATTTTCTTCACACCGTAGGGATGCATAGTTGTTCCGGCTTCGTCGCTTAATCTCTTAGAACTCCCTTCACTCACAACGGTTGAATATTTACCAGGCATCCATCTTGGAAGGTGTTGCATTACTACCCAACAATGGTAAAACTCGAAAGCTTTATCCTTTTTTTGTCTGTAAAGATCATGTGCTTTAGCCTCTATGTCGTTAATAACCTCACCACTAGCTTGCATACGCTCAGCTGCCGCAAGTTGTGCTACCCATAAAGTAACACCTTCATTGATTTGACTCCAACGCCTTTTAATAGCTCTCATGGTTCTTTTGTGCATGACATTCGATCTTTTAGTAACTGTTGCGTTGTAGGCCACTTTGATTTCAAGCCATAACGCCCTCTTTTCCCGATCTGTTCCTTTCTCAGCATTACCGAAACAATTAAGGTAAGCGGACACCAAGTGTTTATCTTCTTTTGCAATCCACCTGTCTTTCAGGTGCTTCCCTTGCTTACCTGTGGTCACTTCCGATTGTGGAACTTGAACTTGAACTTGAACTACATCTTCATCATCACCGAGTGATTGCGTTGGAAGTTGGTTTTCAACTGGCATTCTATTGCTACTCCCGTCTCCTCTCGGAGTTGTGGGATATGGATCTACGCGTTGAGATGTTGGATGAAGTATGCCAGGTGACGAATTTTGAGAAGTATTCTAGTTTACAAAGGCTTGGAACATAGCAAAGAATTGAGGATTGTTTAGCATCTTAGGACCAAAAGGAGTATTTGGAATTGGTTGTAATTTGAATTTTGTTGGGAATTTGAATTTTGTTGGTAATTGGAATTTTGTTGGGAATTTGGATTTTGTTGGTAATTTGCATTTTGTTTATATCTATCTCTATAATTAGGATGATTGGGATCCAAAATTATCAAATAAGATTTATGAAGGGATATTATCTCAGATAACCCCTGACATATAGGCCATTTTCCCAAATAACCCCCACATTTTCACCCCTATCTCGTATAACCCTAAACTTGTAATTTGTCATTAAACTTGACGGAATGTTGGACGGCGTTAACTATTTTGACATTTATAATAAAAACCGATTTTCTTAAATAAATAAATAAAAAAAATATTGATGTTCTTCATCCTCTTTCTTTTGTTCTACACGCCCTATCATATCTTCATCTATCCTCTCTCTTGATCTAAATAAAAATCCAGCTAAATTCTTGTAAATTAACAACAAATCTATAATTCAAAAGAGAAATTTGAATCCAAATTTGAAAAAAATAAAATCAAAGAAGACAGAGAAATACCATGAAAACTAAATTCTTGCAAATTAACAACAAACCCCACCTTCACATTCACAATAACAAATCAGTTGGGTGGTGAGATGTAGATTTGTTGTAGAGTCGAAGAACAATAATGGACGAAATCTGGGATTTAGACGTGAACAATTAAATTCTCTACAATTTGCTCTCATTACAACTAGATGTAGATTTTTTGAATCGATTTTTTTGTTTCTCTCTCTTCAATTGCACAACAAGCAAATACCCTTTCTTTATGACATACATCAACAAACCAACAATAATTCAACGACGATAGATTTGCGAAGCACCATGAAATTGACCTAGCAGCTACAGTGAAGGAAACCAACAAGTAGCCAAACTAATTTGTGATCCAAAACTGCACTGCGTAAAATATAGGATAAGCTTTGGGATATTTACTATGTACTACAGATCAGATGGATCTCAGATTGTCAAAAAAATTCCCGCAAGTTGTGCATCTCATATCGGAGGATACTAACCACCATTAATTTGGAATGGGTTTAAAATTTAGATTTGAACTGCATCACATTTATTTAATTCTTCAGGCGAAGTGGGATGTTAATCCTGCTTAACTTCCAACCGAATTCTCGCTCTTGTGCCTCTAACATAGTAGATTTGTTTACATTGTTTACCGCAAATAAGATAGCTTGAATCATACTCTGATTTTGCTGTTGTTTTGTCTTTGATGGTGCTTCTCTTACTTCAAAACGATGGTGGTGGCAGGAAATACATATGATCTGAAACAAGGCTAGTATTGAAGGAATTTGTAGTTGATTTGCCCCATCGCTATTTGCCGCCCGTATTTTTCCCTTTAAATGCCCCCCATACCCCTCCCCTTTCACCCCACTCTTATTCTCTCACCTCTCATCCAACCTCACTCTACTCCTATTTTCTCACCCCTTTCTCTCACCTCCTGCACTACCACCACCAGACCACCACCACCACCGGAGATATACTCCGAGCACACCACCGGCGGACCACCATCACTATAACCACACTTGCGCACCACCACCACCACCGAAGGTACACTCCGAGCACACCACCGGCGGACCACCATCACTGTAACCACACTTGCGCACCACCACCACCGGAGGTACCACCACCACTGCGGACAACCACCACTACCGGAGCACCACCTCATCGTCGCGGATTACCACTGTCACAGCAACACCGGAGCACCACAATGCCCGACGAAGAACCGTCAACGCCTCCCGCAGCACCGCAACGGAATGTGGTTAGTTTTTAAATTTTTTTTTTCGCCACCAACTCACGGTAACAATGTACTTTTTCGTTTCCTCCATGGAGGAAACGAAAAAGCACATTGTTACCACGGTAACGAAGTGTTTTTTCGTTTCCTCCATGGAGGAAACAAAGATTTGTTTCGTTTCCTGTAACGCCCCGACTTTCATACATCCTTATTAAGCTAATTAATCAGGATTAGCAGCGGAAGACTTAGCCTAGTCGGCGCGTTACCGCCGTACTTTCCACTATGGGAAAATACAAGGCGACCTTTGACATTAACTTAGAGGGACAAGACCTTGATTTGTCACTCTTTAATGAAACACTTTAATAATAGATTACTATTTTCTAGAAAATTTCGGCAGAGTTTCCTTTGTAAATTGGACAACCCAAAATGAGAAAATGTTTGAAAAACCTGTTACAATAAAATATACCAAATCCAAAACTCAACGCTTTCGCGGAGTAGCAGCTAAAAAGAATCGGGAGCACTATTGCTCATCCAGAACTAGAAGTAAAACTAAATCATTAATTATTAACTAATACAAAGTGGAACGTCCTCGCATCAAAAGAGACGTAAAACAATCATAGCTGAACTCTTAGCACGTAACTGCTTCTATCTTGGAACAGATGCTCCAGAACTTCAACCTGAAACTTCTATAACACTGTCACCCACCAAGTGACAGGCCACAGTAGTGACAAAACAAAACATTGACAGACACATCAGCACAACGCTCAGTACTAACCCATAAATCATTCTTAAAACATGCTTTGGTGTCTACAACGCTTGCATAATTAATACGCTCACATCATTCATCACAACCCCACCTCAACACAACAACATTCACTTTATTCATCATGTTTCGTGACTTATAATTTCTCACAGACCTCATAGCAGAGTCGTAACATCATCATAATTCTCTAATATTAAAGCGGAAGACATACTTTCATATCATTAGACAATAAACATTCATAAACATATACTTTAAGTCATATTGAATATCATAAATCATCATCATCTTTCATTTTCTTAACTAATAATGATCGTACTATCTTAATAACGTAGTTATTTCATAACATTCGTTCATAAACATCACTAATCATCATATTCATAAAACATTCCATATTTCCTAATCCAATCATCGATAATATAATGTGTGAAATCATAAAACATAATCGCAATCATAATTATACTTTTGTAACATCAAAGTCATACTTCATAGCATTAAATCATTTAATAGCATCATCTACATAGCCAATATTTCGTATCATATCATAAGTTTCCTCATAACTTTCCACCTTACTTAATTCATATTAATAACTTGATTAACATCTGAGCTTTGTAAAACAAGAAAGAGCATGCATTTAGTAAAGAGAAGAGCAACATAAATCATTGTATAACATATCATATCAGTTCATATCATATCATGAGATTCATCATTATCTTTTCATTTTACTTATTCATTTTGGTTACTTGGCAAGTATAACGTACATTCATTAACCACTAGGGTGGCCACAACAAAGGTGACACTTGCGGTACCCAATTCATTAACCAGTAGGGTGGCCACGACAAAGGTGACACTTGCGGTACCCAATTCATTAACCAGTAGGGTGGCCACGACAAAGGTGACACTTGCGGTACCCAATTCATTAACCAGTAGGGTGGCCACGACAAAGGTGACACTTGCGGTACGCCACGACAAAGGTGACCCTTGCGGTACCCAATTCATTAACCAGTAGGGTGGCCACAACAAAGGTGACACTTGCGGTACCCAATTCATTAACCAGTAGGGTGGCCACAACAAAGGTGACACTCGCGGTACCCAATTCATTATCCAGTAGGGTGGCCACAACAAAGGTGACACTTGCGGTACCCAAATATACTGCCAAGAACCATCTTTCACTTAGCTTTATCATGTTTCATTGCTTTTACGAATCATAGTCACATTACATAACCGTAATCGTAATCATCATCATAACGTAACATAATTACATTACATCATCATAACCATAATCATGGAACATATTTTAATCATAAAGTAAACATGATTACATTACATCATCGTAATCATAATCATGGAAAGCTGTCAGATGCATGACATATTCATAATCATGTTCATATACTTTTGCATATTCAGGTATTCAGAAGCATATCTCATAACTTAAAATACCTTTCAAAATACATAACAGAAGCATATCTGAAGCATAACAGATACATAGCATAAGCATAGTAGTCCTTTCGTATTTTACATCGTTTATGAATCATTCATGCTTTCAGATTATTTCGGAATTTAAAGATATACTTTGGCATATTCGGAATACATAAACATATATCATAGTAAGCATCGCATAACTCGTCTATCATAAGAACAAGAGTCATCTTTTCACGTTTTTCAATCACTTATAAAACATAAGACATATTTATTCCATACTCCTTCATATCCATATAATAAACATATTAGCAATATGGTTCACATAACTGTCTATCGTCATTGAACATAATTCAACTCTAAATAGTCATCACAATAATCCAATGATACACTTGTCTTAGCTTTCCCACTTACTAACGTATAATAATGAACCTGATATAGTTAAACAATTGTGCTTTAAATGTCATATTATCATCATAAAGCCTTCCAATTGTTGGAACCCATAACTCATGTCCAAGGCACATACAACTTACGTTTGGTTATCAAATTCCAAAACTCGATTCACCCTTAGTGTCTAGCCAAATAACCTTCCTCAATAACCATATAACAATTATAAACAGATTACACTAAACCCATTAAACAACTCCTTAGAGTTATATTTCATAATTTCATAAAACAATTCTGGTAATAGTTAGTACATTAATATATATTATCAAGTTAACTCATTATAAAATTTTGAGTCCAAAATTGCGTATACCATTAACCTCGACCAACACAGATATGTCTATATAACCAACATAATTGTAATCCCCCATAATTTTAAAGGATTTTATAAATATATTTTATCATTTATATATTTATATTTTAGTTCAAATGATTTTTATTATTTAAGTAGGTTGACTATTTTTGAAAGTCAAATGAAATTATTTTAAGGATTTAAGGAAGTTGAAAATATTTTAATTAATCATGCTTTGAAAAAAGTTTGAAATATGAATTTGATTTAGAAAAGAAGTCTAATGGACTTGAGGAACCCAAATTCTAAGTAGATTAGGAAAGAGGAGTTATATTGATACTAGGAGTCCTCATTCATCAATCCTAGTTATCATCGAATCCTATTTAAACTTAAATTCCTTTTTCCTAAGCCCAAAAGGAAACCCTAACTATAAATACCCTAAGCCCAATTATTTTACCCTACACAAATTATTTTTCTTCACTCCTTCTCTCAAAATTCGGCATTCTCTCTCTCCTCTTCCACATAATTTTCTTTTCTTCTTCCTCTCAAACTTTTGTTTCTTCTTCTTCAAGTAACGCTTTCTTCCTTGCTAAGAAACGTCACCGCCGCCGTCGTTGACCGCCGTTGACCGTCGCTGCTGCCACCAAGACTCCTCCTTGGCCGGCGCCTCCTCCCTTTCATCTTGAGTTGGTTTAATTCTTTCCTTTTCCTCAAGTTTTCCATTAAAGACTATGTTTTTATGCTTTATTTTAATGTTAATCATGATTATAAATGTTAATTTACTGTTTTAATGAATAATCTTGATTCATATATATATTATATTATAAGAATAAAAATTCAGATTTGTTGATTATTGTTAGATTTAAGTTTTAATGATTAAAGCATGGATTTTTAGGGTGTTAATTATTAGAAAACCATAGTAGCATATTATATACTATGAGATTAATTTAATTTATGATTTTAAACATGTTTAAGAGGGTTTAAAGAAGGTTTTATGATTTTATAAGTTGCTGGAATTTCAGAAAGTATTTTATTTAGGGAGTTTTAAGAATTTTAATTACTAGTATGGTAGTACTATGCTAGGGATTAAAAGTAATGGAAGTTTTGATAGTAAAATCAACTTTTGAATATGTTTAAAGGGGTTTTTAAATATTTTAAAGTTGCTGTCTTTTTATTTAAGAGTATTGATTTTAGTTATATTTGATTTTTAGGCGGAGAGTATTCCGTAGGAGACTTTTAAAGGTTTAAAAGTGGCCAGTCGACTAGTTTACACAAGGTACGTACATGCCTATGTGATGATTGAGATAGCATCATGATTTTATGAAGGAGAATTATGTAGTATCATGTATAGGAACTTGGTTGAGTTCATGTATGATATTTATTATGTTGGATTTTGCATGTTTTATGCCTGTGTGCAAACATGTTAATTATAGTATTTGATTATGAGTAGAATATCATGTTTGTATGGAATATTGATGCAAGCATGTTAATTGGATTGGGAACCTTATTTATTAATTCACATGGGGGAATTAATATATTTATTAGTATTGGATCATGTTTGATCATTGTTCCCTTTTTGTATTTCACTACTTTATGAGGACTGTGGGCCTTATTTGGTAAGTTGACAAGTTGTGCCTTTGAAAGGTAAGATTGATTGTTGGCTAGGTTCAACAAAGTAAGAAAGGTTGGAATTAAATAAAGTAATCTTGGATTGTAAGTTGTGTGATCACTTATTTAATCCTAAGATAAAAGAAGTTTAGTTATGAATGTTGAATTATATTCTGTGTTGCGTGTATGTGTGTCATAACAAGTAATAAATTGTAAATCACGTAAAGTGTAACTTGGATAGTAATAAGCTTTAGACTGGTGCACGTCTGAAGTTGGACAATCAGGAGTTGGGGTACATGGTGAGCGTGCCATGGCTTTTTCTGGGAATTGGATTGATCGCCATTCCTCTTTTTATTTAAAGGTTCCTCGATATCGCAGGTCATTATGGAATACGGAGTCGCGCCCGTATTTCGTCTTCCTAGGTGAAGGCTGGTTTTTAGTTAGACAACTCGGTCCAATAACTATTCCATTTAATATAATAAAAGTTGATTAAAGTTTAGTTCAAGAGAAGTCATCCGCGAGAATGTTATATGGTTGTATTATTTATTTATCTCTCGTTTACTATTTCTTAGTATCATGATTAGGATTGGTTATGTATTGTTATGTAGTACTCAGCTTTGCTGATTACGTGCTTTGTTTGTGATTGTTGATCATGGCTTTGCCTTATTGATCCTGTGATGACCCAATTTTGGTGAGCAGCATTTCTAGAGCATTGACATACAGGCTCGCAGATGTAGCATCATTGGGAATCTGGGAATGGAAAGCTTGTGTAAATTTAGTTTGTTATTTTGTTCTGCATTAGTCGGAGAATGTTGTTATAAGTTGTTTTGATAGACTTTCATAAAGTGGTTTGTTTTTGAAGTACTTAATTTATTATTTATAAAGTTTAGTTGTTGTTTTCCGCTGCAAAATTCTGAATAAGCCGATACGTTATCACACGGGCGATAATACTTGGGTAATTCTCTAAGTTTTGTATTATAAAGGTATTTCTAGAAAAAGAGAATTATCGGGGTGTTACAAAGTGGTATCAGAGCTTTAGGTGATTTTCAAAACTTTTAGGCGCCTAATTAACTTACTAGTTACTTGAATAAACTCTTAGAATTGCTCCTACTTATTCGTTATAGGAATATATATATTTATATATTTTTTTTATAGGGTCCGAAAATTTTTTTTAGGGTCCGAAAATTATTATGTTTTTTTGTTAGGGACCGAATTATATATTTTTTTTAGAGCTGAATTTCGAAGTTATATTTTTTTTATATATAGCTGAATTTTTTTTAAGAGTCGAAATTTTTTTCCTTTCGATTTTTTTTTATGTTCAAAATTTTTTTTTATGAGGAAATATTTTGTTTTTTTTTTTTAGACACTTAATTTTTATTATCTTATAAAAGTGTCTGCATTATTTTCATGGCTTTGAAGTTTTACTAGTAATATTGTGAGAATGGGTAGCATAGGAAGGGCATATAGGATAGCAATATTATATGTATGCATTGAATAGTTAGTTCAGTATGTTAATATTTTTCTTCCCTGCTAACTATTCATGATTATTTTTCTTCCCTGCAACTGTTTATATATTTCTTCCCTGCTGATTGTTATATTTTGTGCCTATGATGTTGATGGTATATTTTATTGTTATTGTTGGGAATTACGTACAGTGAGAGTACTAAAATGTTATTGAATATATTTATTTGTTGTAGATCATTAATCATGTCTGCCAGATTAGGAAGCTATTATAACCCCATTGTTCTGAGTGACGATGAAAGTGATGAGGACATAGCACCTCTTGATGGCAATAACTATACCAGTCTAGATTGGACTATGCGTACTTTAATGAGGAGGGAAGTAACCAGTGATGATGAGCTCATTGTGGAATTCGACCATGCTAGAGGCCAAACTAGAAAAGACATCTATCGTGCTTGGTTCAGGTTTGAAACTGATTCGGAGTCAGAGGACGAGGAGCCTCAACCTTCTAGGAGATCTAAACGGCAAAGGAGATATGTCGCATATTATGATGAGGACATAGATGAGTTTGAAGATGAGATCTTCACACCTGAGCTATACATAGAAATTCAGGACAAAAATGATAATGTGGTACCTTAGGTTACTATTTATTTATTTATTTTTATTATTCTTCTTAGCAATAGAGGAAAT
The DNA here is from genome assembly GCA_947646795.1 of Beta lomatogona. NCBI lineage: Eukaryota > Viridiplantae > Streptophyta > Magnoliopsida > Caryophyllales > Amaranthaceae > Beta > Beta lomatogona. The sequence goes on from CANSNZ010001286.1 coordinate 1,321,126, forward strand.
AATATTATATTCAGTTGGTTAGTCGACCAACAGTGATAGCATAGTTTTATTTTTTTTCAATCATGGTTCCTTTTAGGAAGGTATAATATTATAGCAACATTTATTTCATTTAAATACCCGTTATGGAAGAATAAAAATTATTACTTAATTATATGAGTGAGTAAAAATTTATTCTGGGCACGTAATGGGAATATTTTTTTTTATTTTCATTAGGCAATTATATTCTTGCTTGCTTGCTTCTATTTGCATGTTGATGTGAATATATTTTACATGTATGATTATGTGATCATTAGAGAACATTTCAGTTGGTTAGCAATAGAGGAAATAATATTATATTCAGTTGGTTAGTCGACCAACAGTGATAGCATAGTTTTATTTTTTTCAATCATGGTTCCTTTTAGGAAGGTATAATATTATAGCAACATTTATTTCATTTAAATACCCGTTATGGAAGAATAAAAGTTATTACTTAATTATATGAGTGAGTAAAAATTTATTCTGGGCACGTAATGGGAATATTTTTTTTTATTTTCATTAGGCAATTATATTCTTGCTTGCTTGCTTCTATTTGCATGTTGATGTGAATATATTTTACATGGATGATTATGTGATCATTAGAGAACATTTCATGTCGAACTTGGAACTAGTTGAGAAATTGTCTGTTGATGCGATCTTTAATGATCAAATCAAATGTTGCCTTCCTAGATGGAAATGTGAGTTATGCTGGAACCTAAAGTAGAGTTATATTACTTACAGTGTCCCGAAGTAGAATGGCTAACAACAACGATCTAGCTGTCGCTATTCGCCTCTTGGCGGAGAAATTGACTCGGGAGAGAGGCGAGCGTCCCGAGAGTGCCGGGGATATGTTCGAAAGGCTAGCTAAGGTTAAGCCACCATACTATAAGGGGCAAGCCGACCCTACCTTCCTAGAAAACTGGATTAGGGAGTTTGAGAAACTTTTTGAGGTTGTAAACGCCCCGAAAATTTGAGAGTGGGTCAGCCGTGTTGTACCTTAAGGATGAGGCCGATTTATGGTGGAGGGAGAATGGAGTTAGACCGAGTGCTATAGAAGGGTTCAATTGGGAGGCTTTTGTGATTGCCTTGAGGGGGAAGTTTTACCCCGCATTTATAAGGAAGCGTAAGGCCCAGGAATTCATTAATCTTAGGATGGGTAGTATGACCATTTCGAGTATTACAGTAAATTCATAGCACTTGTCGAGGTTTGCACCTCGAGGTTGTAGCTACTGCAGAGTTGAAGGCTCGGAGATTCGAGCAGGGGTTGACCGATGAGATACAACCTGGGATTAGGAGGTGAGACCTTTACATCCCTAGATATTGTGTATGGGAGAGCCGCCCATATTTATGGACTCCAATCGAGGCGGGATAAAAAGAATCTTGTGGTAGGTGAGAAGAGGAAGGACTTTAATCTTTGGGGAAATCGGGGAATTTCAAGAAGAGTAGGAATGGTAATGGGAGTTTCCATGGAAACAATAACCAGGATAACCGCAATAGGGGTCGAGCCGAAAGAGTGTATCACTACAAGAAGTGTAGCAACAACCACCCCTGGTAGAGATCGAAGTGGGGAACCAGGTGATTTGTAACTCTTCCGGAAGAAGGGCCATAGGGAGTATGAGTGCTTTGCTAAGCAAAAGAAGGAGCAAAATGGCAATGGGGGTAGTAACCAAGCGAGGCCTGGATTCAACCGGCCCGAGAAATCGGGGTTCGAAGCTGCGGGGGGCACAAAACAATCAAGGAAGCTATAACAAGCCTCGCTAGTGAGAACAACCGTAACAAGGCTCCGGGAAAACTGTTCGTGATGAGTCGAAACGAAGCCGAACGATCCGCCGATGTAGTATCCGGTACTTTTTCTATTAACACCGTGCTAGTTAAAGCATTATTTGATTCGGGGCGACTTATTCTTTTGTCTCGTCGTCTGTTATTAAAAGTCCGGGGTTAATAGATTTTGAAGTGATTAATTTGCTGTTAGTATACCTACTGGTGAGACCATAAGGTGTACCAAGATGTTTAGAAACTTGCCTCTAAAGATAGGAGACTCGTGTTTTTCCTTCGACTTGATAGAGTTTAATCCGGGAGACCTAGATGTAATTGGGGATGGATTGGCTAAGTTTATACAAGGCCAAGATAGATTGTGAAGTTCAGAAAGTAACTTTAAGGAACCCTTTGGGTAAGCTGACTTCGTATAGACGTTTTGGGAAATCCAAGAGCTTTGGGGTCATCTCCGCAATGCAAGTGAAAAAGTTGATGAAGAAGGGGTGTGAGTTATATTTTTGTAGTGTGCAAGATGTGGGTAAAGAGGTTGGGGTGAGTATCGAAGATGTTCCAATTGTGAACGAGTTTATGGATGTGTTTCCAAGTGAGATTTCAGGTATGCCACCTGCGAGAGCTGTTGAGCTCACCATAGACTTAGTCCCTGGAACTGCTCCTATATCTAAGGCACCTTATAGAATGGCACCTCCGGAAATGAGTGAGTTGAAGGCGCAGTTGCAAGAATTGTTCGATAAGGGTTATATTAGACCTAGTGCATCACCTTGGGGAGCTCCTGTGTTATTTGTCAAGAAAAAAGATGGGAGTATGAGGTTGTGTATTGATTATAGGGAATTGAATAACGTAACCATCAAGAATAAGTACCCTTTGCCTAGAATCGACGACCTATTTGACCAATTAAATGGAGCGAGCGTGTTCTCGAAAATTGACTTGCGTTCGGGGTATCACCAGTTGAGAGTAGCCGACAAGGATATACCTAAGACTGCATTTAGGACTTGTTACGGTCATTATGAGTTCACTGTAATGTCTTTTGGGTTAACCAATGCACCTGCCATATTTAGGACTTAATGAATAGGATTTTCCATGAGTTCTTAGATAAATTTGTGGTCGTATTCATTAATGATATCCTGATCTATTCGAGGAACGAGAAGGAGCATGATGAGCATTTGAGGATCATATTGGAGACGCTTAGAAAGAATCAATTGTATGCCAAGTTCTCTAAGTGTGAGTTTCGTTTGGAGAAGGTAGCATTTTTGGGTCACTATGTGTCTAAGGAAGGAGTCTCTGTAGATCCTGCTAAGATTCAAGCTGTGAGTGAGTGGCCAACTTCGAAGAATGTGTCTGATATCCGAAGTTTCTTAGGTCTAGCGGGTTATTACAGAAGATTTGTGAGAGATTTCTCGAAGATAGCAAGACCTATGACCAATTTGATGAAAAAAAGAGTCAAAATTTGAGTGGAGTGAAAAGTGTGAAGAAGCCTTTCAGATTTTGAAGGATTGTTTAACCTCCGCGCCTGTTTTGACCCTACCTGATGGGAATGAGGGATTTGAGGTATATAGTGATGCATCGAAGAATGGTTTGGGATGTGTGTTACAACAGAATGGGAAGGTGATTGCGTATGCGTCGCGTCAGTTGAAACCTTATGAGGCTAATTACCCTACCCATGATCTAGAGTTAGCTGCCATTGTGTTCGCTTTGAAGATTTGGAGACACTACTTGTATGGGGTTACTTGTAAGATATTCACAGATCATAAGAGCTTGAAGTACATCTTTACCCAGAAAGACCTCAACATGAGGCAGAGGAGATGGCTGGAGTTGATAAAGGATTATGACTTAGACATCCAATACCATGAGGGGAAAGCAAATGTAGTCGTTGATGCACTGAGTAGGAAGTCGAGTCATAGCATGAACGCCTTGATAGTTCCTGAGGAGTTGCGTCGAGATATGCAAAGGCTTAGTCTAGAAATCCTAAATCTTGGGGAGATCGAGGCAAGATTGAGTGCTTTATCATTGGGATTGTCAATTCTAGACGAGATCAAAGAGGGTCAAGTTGGGGATGAGCATTTAGAGAAGATTAAGGAGAAGATGGGCCAAGGTAAGGAAAATGATTTTCAGATCCATGATGATGGTAGTCTGAGGTTCAAGGGTAGGTGGTGTGTACCACAAAAGTGTGGCGAGATTAAGAGACGTCTTATGGATTAGGGTCATAATACGCCGTACTCTGTGCACCCTGGGGGTGACAAGCTGTATAAGGACCTTAAGCAGATCTATTGGTGGCCAAATATGAAGCGAGAGGTAGCTGAGTATGTGCCTAAGTGCCTAACCTGTCAGAAGGTGAAGATAGATCACAAGCGACCCATGGGGAAAGTTCAACCATTAGAGGTTCCGGGATGGAAGTGGGATTCCATATGATGGATTTTGTAACTGCTTTGCCTAGAACAAGAAGTGGTAATGATACTATTTGGGTTATTGTGGACCGCCTGACAAAGTCGGCTGTTTTCATACCGATCAAGGAGACATGGAAGAAGAAGCAACTAGCAAAGTCATATGTTAAGCATGTGGTGAGACTGCATGGAGTTCCAAAGGATATCATTTCTGATCGTGACTCTAGATTCCTTTCGAAATTTTGGAAGAAGGTCCAATTAAATCTTGGGACAACATTGAAGATGAGTACGGCCTTTCACCCTGCGATCGATGGTCGACCGAGAGGACTAACCGGACGATGGAGGATATGTTGAGAGCGTGTGCTATTGATTTTCAAGGTAGTTGGGAGGACCAATTAGACTCGATTGAGTTTCCGTATAACAATAGTTACCATGCGAGCATTAAGATGGCACCGTTTGAGGCCTTATATGGACGGAAATGTAGAAGCCCCATTTGTTGGAATGACTTTAGCGAAAATATAGTCTTGGGGACAAGAGTTTATTGAGGAGACCGTTAAGAATGTCGACCGATTCAAAGCCGAATTCAAGCTACGCAAGATAGACAGAAGAGTTATGCAGACTTGAAGCGTCGCGATGATGAGTTTGCTATAGGTGATAAAGTGTTCTTGAAAGTATCACCCACTAAAGGAGTCATGCGATTTGGGAAAAAGGGCAAGTTAAGTGCTAAATATGTAGGCCTATATGAGATTCTGGAGCGAATTGGGAAAGTTGCCTACAGATTGGCATTGCCAATGGAGTTTGAGAAGATGCATGATGTGTTCCATATTTCTCAACTTAAGCGCTATATTCCCGATGAACGTCATGTCCTAGAGCCTGAACGAATTCAGATCGATAGTAGCCTCACATATGAGGAAAGGCCTGTCAGGATTCTCGACAGAAAAGTGCGTAGTACACGCAATAAAAATGTCCATATCGTGAAAGTACTTTGGTCTAACCACGAATCTGAAGAGGCAACGTGGGAAGCCGAAGATGAGATGAAAAAGAAGTATCCAGATCTGTTCCTTGAGGTGAGTTACGAGGGCGTAACTCGTTTTCTTTAAGGGGGATAGAATGTGATAAATTTCGCGCTTTTTGTCTATTTTTATGAGATTTTTATGCATATGTATGCCTATGTTGAGTAATTTACACATCTTAGTGCTAAAGAAGTAGACTCTCCGCATAAGAAAGCGTGTTCATAAGTAACACAAGTGTTTTAAGTTAGCAAAAGTGTGCACCAGTGGCACAATTCTTCGTAAACTTTTGAAAAGTTTAGTTCAAGTTTTGAAAGATATGTGAGTTTTCGTGTCAAGTTTCGGGGACGAAACTTCTTTTAAGGGGGTAGACCGTAATCCCCCATAATTTTAAAGGATTTTATAAATATATTTTATCATTTATATATTTATATTTTAGTTCAAATGATTTTTATTATTTAAGTAGGTTGACTATTTTTGAAAGTCAAATGAAATTATTTTAAGGATTTAAGGAAGTTGAAAATATTTTAATTAATCATGCTTTGAAAAAGGTTTGAAATATGAATTTGATTTAGAAAAGAAGTCTAATGGACTTGAGGAACCCAAATTCTAAGTAGATTAGGAAAGAGGAGTTATATTGATACTAGGAGTCCTCATTCATCAATCCTAGTTATCATCGAATCCTATTTAAACTTAAATTCCTTTTTCCTAAGCCCAAAAGGAAACCCTAACTATAAATACCCTAAGCCCAATTATTTTACCCTACACAAATTATTTTTCTTCACTCCTTCTCTCAAAATTCGGCATTCTCTCTCTCCTCTTCCACATAATTTTCTTTTCTTCTTCCTCTCAAACTTTTGTTTCTTCTTCTTCAAGTAACGCTTTCTTCCTTGCTAAGAAACGTCACCGCCGCCGTCGTTGACCGCCGTTGACCGTCGCTGCTGCCACCAAGACTCCTCCTTGGCCGGCGCCTCCTCCCTTTCATCTTGAGTTGGTTTAATTCTTTCCTTTTCCTCAAGTTTTCCATTAAAGACTATGTTTTTATGCTTTATTTTAATGTTAATCATGATTATAAATGTTAATTTACTGTTTTAATGAATAATCTTGATTCATATATATATTATATTATAAGAATAAAAATTCAGATTTGTTGATTATTGTTAGATTTAAGTTTTAATGATTAAAGCATGGATTTTTAGGGTGTTAATTATTAGAAAACCATAGTAGCATATTATATACTATGAGATTAATTTAATTTATGATTTTAAACATGTTTAAGAGGGTTTAAAGAAGGTTTTATGATTTTATAAGTTGCTGGAATTTCAGAAAGTATTTTATTTAGGGAGTTTTAAGAATTTTAATTACTAGTATGGTAGTACTATGCTAGGGATTAAAAGTAATGGAAGTTTTGATAGTAAAATCAACTTTTGAATATGTTTAAAGGGGTTTTTAAATATTTTAAAGTTGCTGTCTTTTTATTTAAGAGTATTGATTTTAGTTATATTTGATTTTTAGGCGGAGAGTATTCCGTAGGAGACTTTTAAAGGTTTAAAAGTGGCCAGTCGACTAGTTTACACAAGGTACGTACATGCCTATGTGATGATTGAGATAGCATCATGATTTTATGAAGGAGAATTATGTAGTATCATGTATAGGAACTTGGTTGAGTTCATGTATGATATTTATTATGTTGGATTTTGCATGTTTTATGCCTGTGTGCAAACATGTTAATTATAGTATTTGATTATGAGTAGAATATCATGTTTGTATGGAATATTGATGCAAGCATGTTAATTGGATTGGGAACCTTATTTATTAATTCACATGGGGGAATTAATATATTTATTAGTATTGGATCATGTTTGATCATTGTTCCCTTTTTGTATTTCACTACTTTATGAGGACTGTGGGCCTTATTTGGTAAGTTGACAAGTTGTGCCTTTGAAAGGTAAGATTGATTGTTGGCTAGGTTCAACAAAGTAAGAAAGGTTGGAATTAAATAAAGTAATCTTGGATTGTAAGTTGTGTGATCACTTATTTAATCCTAAGATAAAAGAAGTTTAGTTATGAATGTTGAATTATATTCTGTGTTGCGTGTATGTGTGTCATAACAAGTAATAAATTGTAAATCACGTAAAGTGTAACTTGGATAGTAATAAGCTTTAGATCGGTGCACGTCCGAAGTTGGACAATCGGGAGTTGGGGTACATGGTGAGCGTGCCATGGCTTTTTCCTCGGGAATTGGATTGATCGCCATTCCTCTTTTTATTTAAAGGTTCCTCGATATCGCAGGTCATTATGGAATACGGAGTCGCGCCCGTATTTCGTCTTCCTAGGTGAAGGCTGGTTTTTAGTTAGACAACTCGGTCCAATAACTATTCCATTTAATATAATAAAAGTTGATTAAAGTTTAGTTCAGTAGAAGTCATCTGCAGAATGTTATATGGTTGTATTATTTATTTATCTCTGTTTACTATTTCTTAGTATCATGATTAGGATTGGTTATGTATTGTTATGTAGTACTCAGCTTTGCTGATTACGTGCTTTGTTTGTGATTGTTGATCATGGCTTTGCCTTATTGATCCTGTGATGACCCAATTTTGGTGAGCAGCATTTCTAGAGCATTGACATACAGGCTCGCAGATGTAGCATCATTGGGAATCTGGGAATGTAGAGCTTGTGTAAATTTAGTTTGTTATTTTGTTCTGCATTAGTCGGAGAATGTTGTTATAAGTTGTTTTGATAGACTTTCATAAAGTGGTTTGTTTTTGAAGTACTTAATTTATTATTTATAAAGTTTAGTTGTTGTTTTCCGCTGCAAAATTCTGAATAAGCCGATACGTTATCACACGGGCGATAATACTTGGGTAATTCTCTAAGTTTTGTATTATAAAGGTATTTCTAGAAAAAGAGAATTATCGGGGTGTTACAATAATAGCTTGAGGTTATTCAATCAACATTAAGACTATTCTAACAACAATTTGATAACATAAAATCTGTTTTAATCTTCAACTAAAGACTAAAATTCAGATTATCTTTCAACTATAAACATTGTCTCCACAAACTGATTTCCACAAAATTACTCCACCAAAAGTGATATGCAACATATAACAGTTTATAAATCAAATCCCACAACACACAAGGTTCTAAACCACAATAATCAGAATTTCATTCACAAATTAATTCCCTGTGACCTTTGATATGGGGAGAATAAGAGAGAAGAAGAGGAGGGTGTAGTACCTCTGCTCTACTGAGCAGGGACGAACAAAACAGGGGGGTGGAGCTGAGCTCCGGCGAGCTGTGCAGGCGACGCACAGGAGGTCGACGGCGGAAAACCGCCTAGCTTTGGCCGTCGTTCCTCGGAACTCCGGCAGCGGCGGAAGGCAGGAGCAGCAGCAGCAACGAACGGAGGAGAGAGAGACACGAGCAGGGCTACTTGAGCAGCGACGAACAAGGAAGCTCGAACAACAGCAGCAGCACCGAGCGAGCAGGGGAGAAGAGAGAGGGCTGGGGAAACTCCGGCGAGCTCGGGAACGCCGGCGAGGAGAAAGGAAGAGGGGTGCGAGAGAAGAGAGAGAAGGGTGAGGGTTGGGGCTTTGGGGTTTCACGGGAAGGAGAGAGAAATGGGGTTGGGTTTCCTTTTGGTGAGGGAAGAAAAATGACAGAGAGACAAAGATTTTGGGGGTTTTGTTTCCTCCTTAAATCGACATCCATAAGTGGAAGGGAGGAAAATCGACTTTGGTTTCCTATTGGGACCAAATACCGTTGAACATATTTTACATCGCTAGAAACCCAAAATATATTAAATAATAATATCTTTATAAAATTAAATTAATAATAACATGACAACATCTCAATTAAAAATTCATACTCCAACTTAAATAAAATAAGGATTTTCGAAACATAATTAACTTTATAATTATAATTAACGCTAATTAAAACGCTCTTAAAAATCGGGGTATTACATTTCCTCTGTGGAGGAAACGAAAAAGTATTTGGTTTCCTCAGCGGAGGAAACGAAAATTCACATCGTTTCCTTGCTGGAGGAAACCAAAAAAAATTTTTTTGTTAATTCGCACATTAATATTAATTTTTTTGATTAGCATTGTTGTGAAAATCTGTTAGTGTTGATTTGTTATTAGGTTGTGTACTTATAAGTTTTAAATGAATATGTTTGCGTATTATTGGAATTTTTATGATAATTAGTTGTTAGCAAATAATAGTAGTATCAGTTAATGTTGATTTGTTATTAGGTTGTGTAATTATAAGTTTTAAATGAATATGTTTGCGTATTATTGGAATTATTATGATAATTAGTTGTTAGCAAATAATAGTCGTGTAATTATTAGGTTGTTCGCAAATATGTTTTGTTGATGGATATTTAGTTAATATTAATAGTTGTGATTATATAGATTAATAGTCTAAATAGTAAATGTTAAAATGTTTTAGGTTTATTTGCCGGATTTTGGGGGTGATTATATAGATTATAATCACATGTTCTATAATGAAACGCTTTGGGCTGATAAAAAGGAATTACAAGCTTGGGTTAAAACAAGGGCACGTGAAATTGGATTTGTGATGATAATTTCGTCAAATCATAGAGCTGAGGCTAGTGGTCGAGAGTATGTTTATATGAAATGTAATTGGGGTGAAAGATATCGGGGTGAAGGTAGGGATCCTAGCGTAGCAGAACGTGTAGCTACGAAAACAAAAGCATGTGGATGTAGAGCTGGAGTTAAGATAATGTTTTTGGATCACCCTAATCAAAACAGGATAGGTGATCAAAGCAGAGCCAGGGATAAGTGGCATGCACAATCACGAGTTTATTCAATACTGTGAGGGCCACCGACCCATGAGCAGCCTAAGTCCTGCGGCTAAGGTTTCTGTTCGCGATATGATTAAGTCGCACGTTAGGCCTGCTAGCATCATGAAAGTCGTTAATGAGAAATTTCCCGATGATCATCCAAATATGAGACACTTCTACAACCTGAAGGAAAAGGATAGAAGGGAAGCAATGGATGGTAGAGACGTGATGCAACAATTCCTCCACCTTGCTCGAGAGCATAACTACCTTCATTGGATAAGACAAGACGATGAGACAAATGTAATGACACAGGCGTTTATAGTGCACCCTCGGTCGGCAGATATCCTCCGTACTTATCCGCATGTTGTTGGTATGGATGCTACGTACAAAACCAACAAGTATAACATGCCTTTTCTAGAGCTCATTGGGATGACACCTTGTAACAAGAACTTTATTGTTGGTTATGCTCTGATGGCCAACGAAACAGCTGATAGTTATAATTGGGTGTTGGATAAGTTTAGGTTGCTTATTGGGGTGAATTGTGTCCCTGTTACACTCATAATTGATCGTGATTTGGGTCTTATGAAAGCGGTTCGGGAAGTGTTTCCTAACTCTGCACATTTGTTATGTAGATGGCATATCAACAAAGATGTGCAGGGTAGAGTGAATCTCATCATGGGCAACCCGGATGCTGGTCCGAGATTCTTGAAGCGAAGTTGGTATAAGATAATTGACTCCACCTCCGAGATGGTTATCTAGCGGCGATTGAATGCATGAGAGATGTTTACAGACAGTGGCCTAAAATCATCGAGTACGTGGAAACTACTTGGCTTGTGTACAAAGAGAAGTTTGTTCGGGCATGGACGAACAATGTGTTTCATCTTGGGAATAGGTGCACTAGCCGAGTGGAAAGTGCACATTCAGCTCTGAAGTCGTGGGTTTTTAGTAGTACAGGTGCATTGGACACCATATTTTCTATTGCTCATAGTGAGATAGAAAATCAGGTGAAAAAGGTGGAGAATGACCTGGAGGAGAGTCGCCGTCGACATGGGATCTTGTACAAGAATGTGGCTTTGCATAAGTTAAATGGCTTAGTCTCGCATTACTGTTTAGAGCTCTTACTGCTTGAGGAAACACGTATGTGGGAGTTGGCCAATGAGGTCTATTAGCGTTGCGGTTGCTCATTGAGAACCACACATGGCATTCCTTGTGCATGCGCCATACGCAGACTCCTGGAGGCGAAGCAGAGTCTGTACTTGACAGCATAGGCGGATCTACTATGGGTTCACTGGGTTCAACTGAACCCAGTGAATTCCCATATATAAATTGCGGCGAAAAAACTTGGAAGTGGAGTTAGCTCAGTGGGTTTTGGCACCATGAAGAACAAAGAAGTGCAATCTTAGTCGGGAGTTCGACTTCCGCTTCGGACAAGCTGTCTCCTCTACTTTGAAGCCCCTTTTTGTTTCTTTTACTTTTTTTATTTTTTCCCTTTATTTTCTTTGATTTCTTTTTCCTATTTCTGATTGTCTACTGACTACTATACTTTATCTTTTAGCTAGTGCGTCGATTGGGATCAAAGCTAGTTATTTAATAATTTTGATTGTAAATTCTAATTAGCCCATTATTACTTTTAACAAAAAAGGAGCCTGGAAAACAAGTTTAATAATATATACTTTGAAACCTTTCCAAAATCTTGATCTCATCTTGTTCAACGCATTTTCTTGACAACTAATCTACATGAATATGATTTTTTGATCCAAGAAATTAATCATAAATTCCCTACTAATCTACATGAATGATTTAGTATACTTTCACGATTTACCAGGCATTTACAAAGTATAAAACAACAATAATTTAATTTTTGTAATAGCATTTTTACACACCCAAATTAGTCATCGGTCGTAATTTAAAATTTGGACTATTGTCTATGGCTTCCGAACCCACAAGGTAAAAATCCTGGATACGCCACTGCTTGACAGACTTACATCTTTATTGGACTACATTAATCCTTGGTGATGGGGTTAACAACCCCGATTTTGTATCTGAGGCAGTACAGGATTCTCAGTACTTCTTAGAGTTAGTCGACTAGGTTCAAAATAGTGATCCTGCCATCTTGCGGAGTGCTACCCGGGTTTTAGAGGATCATCTGTGTAATCCCGGTGATTCAGCTTTTGAGCCTGACGTTGTTGAGAACCCCAAAGGAAGACCACGAAAGAATCATCCAAGTACAAGAGTGGTTTTGAGCACACATCTCGTGGAACGTCAAAGAGAGGTATCAGATCAGTAGGTTCAGTTATGAGCATGTCTACTTCTACAGGTATTATGTTTGTTAATTATATGCATTGATTATTATAATTAATTTGATCTTTATGTAATTATAATATTAATAGTGAATAATTTTATTGTTGTAGGTCGGCAAAACGTGGATAATGATGACTGTTCTAGCGGGTTTCCATTCTACAAGTATGTTCCGGGATTATTGGTCAGTACATCGTTAGATGGACGAATGTCCAGTCAGACGGTAACTGTGGATTTCGATCGGTTGCGGATGCTTTTTTGAGTGGTGAAAACCATTGGGGTTTTGTCCGCACTCAAATGGCAAATGAGATTGCTGCTCATCGGGAAGTTTACAGACATATTTACTATGATCAGATTGACGCAGCAATAAACCGCATTACCTGGTATGGAGGATCGTGTACTGAGGCGCATTGGATGGTATGTTCGCAAGACTTGTTTCCTATTGCTCAGATTTTCAACGCCGCCGTCATTTTGGTTGGATTGGGCCCAACGGGATCCCTTTATCCATGTATCACTGTCCTTCCTTGGGAATCCCGATCAGTAGCAACAGGTCCGACTGTGGAGCTAGTGATTGCACATCTTGGCAGTTATAAGCATTACATTAGATTGGAGTTGGCACCCGGATCACCCGTACCACCTATTCATAACTTTTGGCATACGATGCATGATGACAGTGTTGATGAGTGGGATAAGTTGTATGATGTGAGACGCGCTTTGTGGGACCAATTACTCACTACTACAAGGACATAGTTAGTAATATCCGCTTTTGTCGTATATTATAGTTTGTAAGTTTGAGTCAATGTTTTGTAATATTTAGTATAATGATATCCATATTATGAAATAATTATTGATCTAATGATTAGTATAATATGTTGCATAAAATCAAAACAAAACAAATTCCTACTACATGGTTAGTAATATCCGCATAGTAATCGGGAATTCATACTACATAACAAACAAACATATCTAAATTACTACATCAACCAAACAGACTTATCTAAACTACTACATCAAAACACATCATCAAAACTAATACATCAAAACACATCATCACCATCATCATGAGGGGGGTCACGAGCACGATCTAACCGCAGTGCCATATCCCAATCTCGAGCCATCGCATCCATCATCTCATATGACATCGAAGTGTTGGGGCGTTGATCGTTGTGCCGATCCTCCAGCAAAGCTCTCGTACGGTCAAAATGTCGGGCCATCCACTGCAAAATATGACTTAATAAGTTAGTTATGTTAGGTAACAATAATAATTAACAACAAAATTCTTAACTTATAATACGAAATGCATACATAGTGTGTGTTTATAGTGTTGGCCCGTGCCGAATCCATGATGTCCTCAGCGAGAAGGATAGGATGAGAATATGCAGAATACCAGTCCATGTAGTCCGATGAACAATCTCCTGGCCGACCAGCACGTCTCAATTGTGAAACATTGAGACCGCCTAAATATGGCGTGAAACGCTGCCATGATGAATCAGCTGCTGTTATGTCGTGCTCAACCTCATATTTCTTCGTGTTTGTCGGTCTGTATGCAAAGACGAGTTCAGGAATCGAAGAAGGAATAACCTGAACATAACCCAACTGTCGTAGTACACGATCTGGGTTGTATGGCTCAACAATATTTTGGTAGCGTATGCAACCGACTTACAACGTCCTTGGAACCGTCCTAGCCGGATCATCCCCGTATGGCATCCAAATGACCTGAAAATAGGAAACATAAATAATTTGATTAGTTTAATGTACTACTAATATAAGACTACATTAATAAGCAAAATAAATGGTGTACCTCTGAAAGCTGAAGGTTGTCTAACCGTCTACGTATCGACTGAAGTCGAACAGGATCCTTGCTGACGATGTGAACATCCACTTTCTAGCCCGGGGATCGTGATCAGACACCGATAAACTATCTCTCTGAGGCCGAAAACATGGGAAGTACTCGTATATCCAAGCCTGTAAAAGCGTGAGACACCCAGCAATCTGTTTGGCCGACTGCCTAGTCGCCACCCTTAGCTGACGATATAGAAAAGCCAAAGTCGCTGATCCCCATGAATACCTATGTACTGAGTCAAGGTCATCCAACTCAATAATATTCTCGGGAGAGAGTCGGGTACCACTCTTATCAGTGAACAACGTACATCCAAGTGTGATGAGCAGAAAAGCGCGAATCTTCACATCAATGGGACGATCAACACTCCGCATCTGTTAAAGATCTCGCCAACACTGACACCCCCGTTCTTCCAGATAGGTGCTGGGTCTTGAAATAGCTTATCCCGAGTAACATGGAGTAGCTCCTCAAACCGAACTTACAAATCATCAGATAACAAAGCACCCCTCACTGTGTGACCATCAATAGGAACATGTATGATCTGCCAAACGTCATGCAACATGATCGTCATCTCCCCGAAAGGCAAGTGAAACGTGTTCGTGTCCGGCTGCCAACGTTCTATAAACGCTGAAATCAGTGGGTAGTCAAGGTTCGAATACATAATAAACGGAAGATGGCTGATACAAGACACATCTACACGCAGCTGCGACTGCGGATCGAAGTCCCAACTCTTCAAACTACTAAACACACTAGCACGATTATGACACAACATCACCGTATAAGTACGCGGATCATGGTAGATACGTGCGATAATGTGAGCTGGATAGCTAGGAATCACGCTACCGTCAATAGGGCCCCCAGGCATAGACTACGTAACTCTCCAGGATGTATCACTAGCAGCTCTGGCCCTGCTCGAAGTCAGACTACGTGCGGAACCTGACGACTCCGACACAAATATCCCTCCTCTACCCTTCCTCACAGTGACGCGGGAAGTGGCCTCTTGTGGATCACCACTCAAAGCATTTTCCAACTCTTCCTCATCCCCGGTATCCCAACCCGGACTATGAGGCGCATCCTCAGGAATAGGACCCGCCCTAACCTGCACTTCTACCCTCGCCCTCCTACTCGATGCATTGATACCATGAGATCGAGTGTGTCGTGGCCCAGATCCATCAACACCTACACTCTCGCGGCCTACGTCCCTCGATTGAGCCTAATTATCAATATTTTTTATTAATCACTATTTAATTATTTTAATTCAATATCTAGCACCTTCGTCGTTATTATATTATATTAACATTGATATAACTAAATTCGTCGCATAACATGCTACATTATTATTATTATTATTATAAATAATTAACATGCTAATTTTACTAAATATTACAACATGCTACTTTATTTATGCTAATTTTATGAATAATATCAACATTAGCGAATATAAATACAAATTATAACATGTTAATATCACTAAATAATACTATTATTATTATTAATTAACATGATAATATCACTACTAACATAATCAAAACATAATATTATTCAAAAAAAATATGCGAAACATAATATTATTACTGATATTACAACAAAACATAATATTATTAAAATAAAAAATTGCAACAAAACATTCGAAATTCAAAAAAAAATGGAAACGATGTACTTTTTTGTTTCCTCCACGGAGGAAACGAAGATCTGTTTCGTTTCCTTGGTGGAGGAAACGAAAAAGTATTCGGTTTCCTCAGCGGAGGAAACGAAAATTCACATCGTTTCCTTGCTGGAGGAAACCAAAAAAAAAATTCTCGATGTAGTGGTGGGATTTTCCGGCAAATAAATAACTAAAACTGACCTGAGATGATGATTCGCCGGCATCTTTCGCCTTCTTCCTTGGCCCCATGCTTTTTCCGGCGGTTTTGTGGTGGTGGTGGTGTTATCACGCTAGTGGTGGTGGCGTCGGTGGTGTCGTTGTCGTTGATGCGGTGGTGATGGTGGTCGCCACTTGCTGGTGGATCCGGTGGTAGTGGATCTGGTGGTGGTGGTTAGGGTGGTGGATGGGGTGAGGTGAGAGAAAGTGAGTGAGAGTAGGAGAGAGAGAGAGTGTGAGTGAGTGGAAGAGGGTGAGAGTGAGTGGAAGAGAGTGAGAGAGGATGTATATGTAGGGGTAGTTTAGGGATATTTTAAAAAAAATATGGCGATTTTTAGTAAATACGGGCGGTAAATAGTAGCTGAACTTACAAGAATTTAGCTGAACTTTATCTGGATTTGGAAAGAGAGAGAGAGAGGAGATGAAGACATGATTGATGAAGAACAAAAGAAAGAGGATGAAGAACATCAATGTTTTTTTTAAAAAAAAAAAATCGGGTTTTTATTATAAATGTCAAAATAGTTAACGCCGTCCAACATTCCGTCAAGTTTAATGACAAATTACAAGTTTAGGGTTATCCGAGATAGGGGTGAAAATGTGGGTGTTATTTGGGAAAAAGGCTTATATGTCCGGGTTATCTGAGATAATATCCCATTTATAGAATACTTAATGAGAAATTATGGATTTTTTGAAGTGTTGAAAATATATCAAGATTGGTGTCTATTTATAGAGGATAAAAAAATATGGCCGTTGGTATAAATTTTTTTTTATTCATTATATATAAAAAGTTATGTCATTATTAATAAACGGTAATATTACAGTTGTAAAAGTTAAATCAGCGACACATGGCGTGTCCTGGTTCGTCCGTCAGCTGGTGGTTGCAGTGTGTGACAAATGTCACGTTATTATTGGCCCGCTGATTTTTTTTTAAAACAAAAATCCCACATGCTGCTGGGAGTACCACTTTACACGGGATTTTGATCCCATCTTCCTTTACACGTGGCAACGCGCCATTTGTTTTCATTATGGGATGCTTTCCTATTTATCGGTGTTCCACATTATTGGGTCACCAATCTACATTCATAGGAAGGTCCCCTTTTTGCATTTTTTTGCAATGGGGAACCTACGCTAAAAACCCATGAATGTAGGTGCTCTAAGTGGAAAAAAAAATAATAGCCGCTTTTATTCCAAATTCATAATAATGGTTTTGATCCCTTATCTTTTTATTTTATGCATGGACATCCTCTGTCGGCAACTGGATTTTACAACAAAAAATTCGAAATCAGAAATTGGAATCAAACTTGCTCCACACTCTCAGATAATTCCAAGGATATCCTTTGCTGATGACGGGTTATTATTTTGTAAAGCAAATTTTGATTCTGCCCATCGCCTAGAGAAATATTATAGACTCTTTTTGCCTTAACTCAGGGAAGTTAGTGAATTTTCATAAATCAGCAATCATGTTTTCTAAACATGTCCCAAATTCTAGACAAAGATCAGTTGCTGACATCTTCAACATGACCCCAAAGGTTTTTTTGGGAAGATATTTGGGTGTTATATTCTCTAATTATAAGCCAATGCCTAGCGATTTCCATCACTTAGTTCAAAAAGTTGACAACAAAATTTATTCTTGGCACAGAAAGCTGGAAAATCAGTTCTTATTCAGAGTCATCTAGAATCTTCCCAGCCTATCTTATGGCAACGACTCAGGTTCCCAAGAAAATATGTCTACAATAGATAATATCAACCGAAAGTTTTTTTGGTGCTCCTCAACGAACTCTTCAGGGCTACCCCTAATTGCGTGGTCAAAATTTTGTCGCCCTAAAAAATATTGTGGGTTGAATTTTCGGAAAATGGCCCATGTAAATGAAGCATACTTGGCTAAAATGGGTTGGCGAATCCTTTTTGACCAACACTCTCTTTGGCCAACGCTTATGCGCCAAAAATACCTTCGAAATACTTCGTTCTTTGAGTATAAAGCTAAACCATATGACTCTCATATTTGAAGTCCATTCTTCGATCTCGATAGCTCCTTAGGAAAGGAATACGTTGGAAAATTAGATCTGGAACAAATGTCTATTTCTGGATTGACAACTGGTGTGCCAATGAAAGCCTTATTGAAATGTTAAATCTTTAAATCACGTGTATTGCTAATCTGGATCTCACTGTTAGTAATGTCATACTTCCATCAAGGCAATGGAATGTTTCTCTCCTTAATGAATTAGTCCTATCCCATATCGTCCAACTAATCTTGGGGATTCCTATTCCTAACTTTCCCACCCCATACATTCCTTGTTGGGGGCTTACTAGCTCTGGTGAATAGTCTATTAAAATGGCTACTTGGCTAGCTCATGGAATTAATCCTTCTAACAGTATTCCTTGGCCTTTTAACTGGATATGGAAAATTAATATAACCCCTAAAGTATAAATTTTTCTATGGCAATGTCTACAAAATGGTTTGCCATTGAAATTAAATTTAGCCAAATGTCAAATCGCTAATGACGCTCTTTGCCCCCTTTGTAAATCTGATAATGAGACTCTTGACCATTTATTTTTCACATGCCCTCTAATTTGTCAATATTGGAACTCAAATTATATACGACCAAAAATCCGTCATATAGTGCCTCAAGATCTTGTACAATGCCTAACGTGTCTCCGTCCCTACCCTCATGCCTTACAGTTATTCTGTTACAATTTGTGGAGTATTTGGAAGGAACGCATTTCAGTTATCTTTGACGAAGCTATGCTTAATTTAAATCGTATTTATTACATAGCTTGGCATTTGTATTTGGAATGGACTACTCGAATTACGATGGATTTTTCCTTTACTATATCTTCACTTTCTTGTTGCAGGTCCCCTTCTTCCATTGCAGTTAGCTGGCAGTCCCCTCCCTCCGGTTGCTTTAAGCTAAACTTTGATGGTTCAGTTATTAGTTCATCAGCTATTGCCGGTGTTGCCATTCGCAACTCCGATGGTC
Source organism: Beta lomatogona (assembly GCA_947646795.1). Classification (NCBI taxonomy): domain Eukaryota; kingdom Viridiplantae; phylum Streptophyta; class Magnoliopsida; order Caryophyllales; family Amaranthaceae; genus Beta; species Beta lomatogona. Next base: position 1,340,086 of record CANSNZ010001286.1, read on the forward strand.
TTCTTGCGGCCGCTCAAGCTTATCGTTTTGGCCAAACCTCAGCTCTCGTTGCTGAAGCATGGGGATTAAGAAATGGAATGATACTTGCCATTCTTCAGCATATTTAAGATCTCTATATCGAAGGAGATAATCAAGTGGTTATAAGAGTGCTGCAAGGGCATTACACTTGCCCTTGGACTATCCAAACCTTAATTGATGACATTCGACATCTGCTTCGTCAGTTTAGATTCTACACCATTAAGCATATTTTTCGAGAAGCTAATCGGGTAGCATATCTACTATCAAAAAAAGGTCACAATATTTTTGCTGTTTCGGTTGATGTGGATGTTTCAACGGAACATTTGTTAAATAAATTTGTTCTTTTTGATTCGTTAGGAATCTCCCTTGAGAGAAGGGTGTAACACCCCCAAAATCCATACACGTCTAAACTACGTTGCATCAACTTTGGGAGTGTTACCGCCGCGGTGAAACGAATGCATGATAAAATCAAAACGTTAACAACTCCTTTTTAAGAAAACTACATTGCAGCGGAAATAAAATGTTTGCTTTAAATTACAACTCGGGAATCACCATGGACCCCTTTTATTCAAACCATTAACTACAAATACTAATTATTCTATAAGTTCAACAAAAACACTTAAGAGTTTATAAACCAGAAAATATCCCCCGTATGCCAAACTCATGCAGCATCACCAGCATACCTAATATGTTCCCCATTGAAATATCAATGGTTCATCACAGGTCAACAAACATCACAAATAACAAACAATCAGCTATAATCAGTTAAATTATACATCAAACATAAATAGAATAATAATAATCATTCCTAGACATGATACTACAAGAATACTACAAATCATTTTTATAGTTTAGTTGGCATCGAATGGGCACCGTCATCTTTCTAGAATCATACGGGCTACTTAATCCTTAATAGAAAACTTAGTCTATTAGATGAAATGTAAATACGGTTTCGTTCCGTTCCACATCCATCACCTTAGTATGCATACCCCCAAGATCGTACGGAACCTTACGCCTACTTGAGTTATCAAAATTTATAAGGACACTACTGTCGTCACAGTAGGCCTGCGTAGGAGTGCAGAACAAGTCTCACACTCCCCCCATTGTTCATTACTTGTAGGGAATCCGACTACAAGTTTATTGCCAACAATCCTTTTTAGCGTTACTCATTCATACAACATTAAGCATATGATTTCTATAACGTCATATAAAATCCTGTAGTTTAGGCAACCTCTTATAAATCCTTGCTATAATTATTAATCATAGCATTTCAATCCAACATCTCATTTCATGCTTGTGATACAATAGAATTACGCATTCCAATAACAATTCATTCTATTTCACAAGGCATACAACAAGGAAATACATACAGATTTCCAATTGATTTCATGTTACCAAACAATCTCATCAACCATAATCAACAACAGTTCCCTATCATGATTCTAGGTTCCAATATAACAATCATAACCTAAACATGATACTAATATATCAAACTGAACTAGTACGCGTACGTACCTAGTAACGGAGAATCTTTGCTGACTATTAAAACGTTCCGCTTATGAAATTGGGACCGAAGTGAAAACCACCGGTGATTCGGTGCCGGAATTCCAGCAGCAAACACCACCACGCACCACGACTCCTCGCACACACACAGCACTCGGAGCCTCACGCCCACGCACCACGACCCTCGGCTTTGCACCCTCGAGCCCACGCACGCACCACACGCACTGCATTTCGCACTTGACACAACCTTCGCAGCCTCGCACTCTCACTCGACTCGCACAACCTTCGACGCACAGCGCGACCTTCGTACCGCACACCCTCGACAACCCGCACACACGCCGCACTTCGACTCGCCCCGTACGACCTTCGAGTGCTCACACTCGACGCATTCACCAGCAACAGCGACGACTTGTCGCTCGACACACAACAGCGAGCCTCGCACCACTAGCACGTCGATGGTAGTCGACGCAAACACAGGGGAGAGGGAAAGAAGGTAGCGCCGGAGAGAGAGAAAAGGAAAGTGACGAGGAGGGAGAAGAAAAGTGGAGAGAGCGAAAAGATTTTGGGGTAAAACGGCTGGTTAGAAACTTAGGGTTTTGATTTCTTTTTTTTTTTTCTTCTTCTATTTATAGCACGGTAAACCCTGGTTTAATAGAATTTGTTTTCAACTCAAACTCCGATTTCTTATTTTATTTGGAAGATAAAACGAGACCAAGCTATAATATAATTAGGTACAACAATAGGTTATATAGTTAAATTATAACTGTAGGCTTACCCAAACTATATATTTTTTTTCTGAATAATATTAAAACACTTTCAACTTTATTCTTTATATTGTCTTATTTATAACAAAATAACTCCAAAAACACGGAGTATTACAAAGTGTGTTCTAACTGTCCTTATGTACCAAAAAAAAATCATAATAAAAAATAATAGAAAAAATTGTGACAAATCTTTTATATGTTTTTTTAAGATAAATAATTTTTTTGAATTTTTTTTCCTTTGGTAACTTAAGATCTTTAAAAAAAACCGTGGAAAATAATCGTAACAAAAGGATCTTGTATGAACTCGATTCACAATAACTTATTGTGCACCGTGTATCGTATGATATATTCAGTTTTTGTTTGATATAGTCAGTTTCTATATGATAAAATCAATCATCTGATATAGTCATTTTTCGTATGATAATAGTTGGTTTATTCTGATATAGTCAGTTTATTTGTGATATAGTTAGCTTGGGTTCACAATAAGTTATTTGTGAACCCGTTTCACCCAAGATGAATTGCAATGGTAATGCCTCTCCAATAAACTCTCCATTTTTCTCTCTTCAATCTACTCTAAAAAGCTAAATTTTAAAAACATCCAACAATAGTAAAACTCTTTAAAAAGTTCTCCATTCATTTTTCATTTTGTAATGGTCTCATGTCAATTAATGAAACTCATTCCTTTATACCATGTGTCATCAATTGATTTGTTGGAGCAATGGAAAGTCATTTCCCATTTCTTCCAAATGGTATCTCCTTTAATAGACACTTTTCAATATGTCTCAATAGAGATACACTCAAAACACATCCAATAGATTATAGATATTTTGTGGGTACATTTTTTTACAACATCCTTACTCCTATTTATAGACTAATATTTGCCAAAAAAAAAAGAACAAAAAAAGGTTGCAATTTACTGTAAAAATGTTACTGTTATTAAAAAATGGAAAGAGGAAAGACAATTTCAATTTTATTACTGATGGAAAGTGATATGGAAAGTGGGAAGCAAAAAGGTACAAGAGGGGCCTACAAAAAGTTAAACGAAGCAACAAGCTTTGTGGAGCTACTTGTTTTCTCCAAGCTACAACTTCATTTATCCTCCAATGACAAAGCTAGTTGCTCCAAGTTTTAAGAAATTGCAAGCAGGTACCTCATACCACCCGCTGCAGTTGCTCTGATTGGGTAAAATAAAGTAGCCCTCCATTTTCTCTCTCCTCGGAGAGTTAGTTGGATAGTCCTCCCAATAAACCCATTGTATATGCTTAGTCGACATTTCGTAGAATTTGAGTTTTACTGTGTAGATAAACATAAATTCCATTTTTAAAGAAAACATATTTTCATTCATCGCAACCGGAAAACGGAAATGAAATAGGTTTTAAATGAGAGACAAAGAAAAACATTTTTTAAAGGAGACTTATGTCATTCTAGCTTCAAAAAATCTTAATTAGTTTATAAACTACCATTTTACTAATTGTTTATAACGGAAAATGGTTATTAATGATATATTTTCAAACCAAAAACACATGGTTGAATCTTGGATCTAACATGTTACACCACCATAACTTATTGTGTAACAAAATTTCACATGTGCGAAGTAATATATTGTTTCATGTCATTATAAAACTCTGTCATGTCATTATTGGCGTGTCTTATATCATTTTTCAACAAACGTATATCATTTTCCCTATCTCATTATCATTTTTTGTCAACACTTCATATACCCAGTTTTACACAAACTGATGTAATTTATAAAAGAAAGGATATAATCATATAATTACTACTTACTTCTATATCATTTTGTTTTTGCAAACTTGTATCATTTCACCATATATAATTAGTATTTGTCAACTCTTTATATTTCTTATTATTATTACACAAAATGATATAATTTTTCAGAGCAATGATATCATTATTACTCACTTTTTATGTCATTAGTCCGCAAACTCGATTATCTTTCATCTTCGTCGGCGACGATGAAGAAACCTTCGTCGCCGATGGATTAATCGAAGTTTCCTCCACCTCCACGTCCAAATCATGGGAAGAAGAAAACCAGAGAATTGCCGAAAACCAAAGAATCCAAAAGAAAACAACAACTATATATACTTAGAAACAAAACTTCAAATATTCAAGAAACAACAAAATGAAACTAAAATCAAATCAACAACAAAAGAAACACTGATGCCACTCGTGATTCATGAAGAGCGGAACCTTACTCATGCATCTGATCAGGAAGAGGAAGCAAGGGACCATCAGAAGAGAAAAGTCCATCTTCATCCGCTCCCATGTAATAGGGTTTTCCATTATACTCCCTCTGTCCCATAATATAGTGCTCACTTCTCATTTTTCACAAGAATTAAGGAAAATGGAAGGAGTTTTAGGATTTCACAAAAGCATATATTTAAGTAAATGTTTATTGGGTATCTTTGTCTTGGAACTAGTTTTTTTCTTCTTTTTCCTTTAAAATAAAATGAAAGAGCAATAAATGTTCCTTGGAATGGTGTAAAACAATAAATAGGGGCATCATATTTTAAAAGAAAGGTAGGGGTATTTTGTAAAGTTTTATGTAGAAATGAAGGATAATTTAGTCCAAACAAATTGATAAAAAAGAAATAGGCACAATATTTTGGGACACCCAAAAAGGAATGCAAGCACTATATTATGGGACGGAGGGAGTAATAACTAACGGAGTTAAACCGTCGTTAGTCATTAAGGACATTTGGGTGTATAGTATTATCATAAAGCTGAGAGGTACCAGATATATTTTGTCAAAAGTGCGAGGGTACCTCGTGAGTTGCTGAAAACTCGAAGTACTTGGTGAAAAACCGATATATTTATATCGATATATAGATAGATGTTGCCAACGTGGCAAGCAACAAAATGGTCTCTAGAAAAATCCGAAAGTTAATTGGTTGAAAGTGCAAATTCACAGTCCACAAGCACACACCAGTGTCTGGACTCTGGCGACTGGCTTTGCAGGCATAACTAAGGGAGAAGAATGGCATTAGTTCCGACATCCGACGTCGCCAACAACGCGCCGATATTCGCGGAAGTTGAGATGGGTTCTGACTCTTCTGCTCCTACTGTTCGCGCTACCATCGTCCAAGCTTCTACCATCTTCTATGACACTCCGGCCACTCTAGGTACTTCCTCCTCCTTTTTACTTTTTATGATACCGGCATATGTCTTCCCCTTGTTTTCCTTTCCATTGATTTCAATTGTATTTGAATTTTGCTTCTTACTCGACAATTTCGTTGCTAAAGCTTTCGATTTAGGCTCCGTTTGCTAGGGCAAAAAATATTTTCCTCTATTTTCAATCTTACATTGTTTGGTTTGCAAATAAGTGTAAAACCATTTTCCTTAGGGGTAAAATTGCTCTCCCAATAATGGAAATCCATTTTCCCTTCAAAACGGAGGGAAAATGTTTTTCTTCGTTTTCCTTATATCTCTTGTATACTCCTCTCACTACCTCCTTACTCTCCCTTTCATTTTCTTAGGAAAATTGGACTAGAATAATCCCACTTTTGGCCGATCTTCTAAAAATAATCCCACCTCTTTGCTTACTAAAATGATTTTTTGGTCCAAAAAACTTGTAACGTGATAAACCGGTAAATCAAGTTACTTTTCCCTCCTAGGACCCCACCCCAGCCACCGTACCACACACCAGCCACCCCTCCCCCTCCCCTCCACCCAAGCCCCCACCCCTCTCCCTCCACCGCCGCTCGCCGTAGATTTCCCCTCCCAGTAAATTTCCCCTCCCCGTAGATTTCCCCCACCCCGTCGAATTTAGTAAGCTGCGGCTGGTGGAGAAGCGACGAAGGGACAGAGGAGGGAGTAGGGGAGTGCAGCTGGTGTGCGAAAACCACGGTGATAGTGGTTGGCGGCAGATGCGAAGTGGAAGTCGAAGGAAGAAACAGGGGGAGTGGGGTTGCGGGTCTGAAAGGGGGGGAGGGGGTTGCTGGGGGGTTGCGACGGGGGAGGGGGAGGGGGTTGCGGAGGGGGAGGGGGTTGCAGGTCTGACGAGGGAGGGGGGAGGGGGTTGTTGGGGGGCTGCGACGGGGGGAGGGGAGGGGGAGGGGGTTGCAGGTCTGACGAGGGAGGGGGAGGGGGTGGGGCAGCAGTGATTTGGGGTTGGGGTGGGGGCTGCTGGGGGTGATGGTGGGGGTGCGGTGAGGCAACAAGGAAAGGGGGCTGGTAACTTGTTGTTACCGGTCACTTTGTTCTTGGGACCAAAAAAACGATTTACTAACCAAAGGTGGGATTATTCCATAATAATCCAAAGGTGGGATTATTTTTGGAAGATCGGCCAAAGGTGGGATTATTCCAGTCCAATTTTTCTTTCTCTTACATGGAACCAAACAACGGAAAACTAATTTTGGAATTGTGTTTTCCATTGTAAATTGTTTTCCATGAAAATCATTCTACACTGAAAATGTTTTACACCCAACCAAACGGAGCCTTAGTGGTAAATATACAATTCTAAGATTACGCTTTTTAACTTGGGTGTATTTCACTTGAAATAAGCCAATTTTCGCCATTACATTTGTTATGAGGGTTTGACTATGGTGGTAAATCATGATCAACAAGTCTTTGGTGGACTGAGCTCACAATAATTCATAGTTAACCCAGACTAACTATATCTCACAAAAACATACTATATCAATGAAAACCGACATATCATACAAAACTAACTATATAAAATATTAATTATATCGTACAAAAACTGACTATACAGTAATTACATCATACAAAAACTGACATATATCAAATAATAACTTATTATATCATACAATACCCAGTGCACAATAAGTTACTGTACACTAGGTCCATTCATTTTTTTTAAAATCCTGAAACCTGTTGACCTTAAAGAGGTTTGCTGATCTAATTTCCTTTGCTATTGCAGAGAAGGCTGAAAGGTTGCTAGCTGAGGCAGCTTCATATGGAGCCCAGCTGGTTGTCTTTCCTGAAGCATTTATTGGTGGTTATCCACGTGGTTCCAATTTCGGGGTTACGATTGGTAACAGGACAGCAAAGGGTAAGGAAGAGTTTCGAAAATACCATTCCTCAGCAATTGATGTCCCTGGTAAGAATTTTATTCTTTTTTGAAAGTCTTTCATTTAGATACGCCTGTGAGGGTGATACTTCACATGAAGATGTTTTGTTCGCTAATAAAGTTTGATTATTCACCAAATGATTAGCACTCATAATGTTTCCTTCAAGCTTTGACTCTATTTACTTCTATAATCTATTTATAAGTGACCAACCAATGAAGTAGATACTAAGAGAGAAAGCATATATGTATTGCATTTTCTATCATCAGAGTCCAAAAATAAAAAGAACATGTTGTCATACACATTGCAAAACTTATTTCACATCCCATGATCGCGCCTTCCTAGTTTCTCAACAATAACCACTTGCGCTAACACAGACAATCCTTCACTCAAAATCTTTTATGGCAACAACTGCCAACAAGAAGATAAATAACATATGCAAGCTTGGAAATTGTTGTAAGAACTTAGGTTGCAGTCAGGTTGTTGGTGTTGGTTCTATGAGGGACAAAGGCTTGTTTACTTCAGGTCTAGGGAGATAGGATGCTATGTTAGAAGCTAATATCTTGTTGTCATTTCGTGAGCATAACCATTTAACCAAGAGTGACTCTATTGGAATCTTGAGCAAATAAGTAATTGATTAGTAAAGCAAGTAAGCTAGAGAAAATACACAAATTACGTAGGAGAGCCCCCCTATATAATGGAGGAAGAAGCATACGGGAGAAGCAATAATCACTATAATCTATGAGAATAGGGAGGAATTGGTAGGAGATGATTTAATATCTCAATCATGCTTTAATGTGTTTCAGTACACTTTGAGCACCCCAAATCTTATAAGTAAGAGAGAAATCAACCCCCACACATCCACTAATGACAAGAGAATATCTATGTCAATTACAAAGCTCGGAGAGGAAGCTAAAGTAGTTCAGGTATAAGTTGCACGATTATTCCCTTTGACATAGGTAGAATACTAGCTTTGACACACATTGTAAGGAGAAGCATGTCAAAATTCTCGTGGTTTACATCCGAAGCTTTTGCGAAATCTGAGGCTATTTTTGTCTTCGGCTTTTAGACGAGTTCTCATCATGAGCCTAAATCGAATGCTTGCTTTGGAATTTGTAGTGGCCTGGTGAGGATGTTCTTCTTAATATATCATTTATACTGATCTTTGGCAACATCTTCTTATCATTATTCAAAGGTACTTTAGGTATAATGGTATTTGATATCAATGTTTTCATGCTTCTTTAGCTTTTTTACAAAATTTTTAATCCTTTCTAAGTGAATTGTGTTTTGACTTCCACTCAAAGCTCAGGAGCGCATTGATTTAATATTGATCAATTCCAAAATGGGCACTTGAACTAACTTTTGAGCTAGGATGTGTCCTTGAACTGACTTTCCAATTTCTCTCTGTGTGCGCGTATTCGTATTCGTATTCGCATGGTTGTTGGTTTGATGTATTCAAACGCAATTTTCCTGTGATAGTCCTTTTCGACGTTTCTCTTATTCTCTTATCATGCTCACTAGGAACTTATAAGATATATGTTCAGAGTTTGGACCTCAAAGATGCAAAGTGTGAGCTGCCCTCACCAAGCATATGCTTTCGATGCTTCTTCGAGCCTTTAAATACCCAAGCTAGCATGCATATTCAACACGTCAGATAAATCACCTTCATGAGTTGAAACCAAATGCTATAAATTAAGATGCAAGCTAGGCAAACAATTAGCACTCTAAATCATGTGTTGGCTGCTTGGCCATTTCTTCCCTAGTGGATGGCAATTGTTTTCTGTTTAGATCATCAATTGAACCTGAATATACGAGCATATGCATCACAGACATACTTTAAATTAAATGTCCAAAATCTAGATATCTATCCTTAAACAATCCAGTTGAAGTTATTTGTTTAGATCTATTGGCATCTATGTGTTCATCCAGGGTAGAGAAGGATGCCAAGATAACTTCTTTCCTCCATTGGAACAGCGGGGCTGCTTACGGATTATGTCTTTGTCCATCTATTGATCTTTAAATTAAAATATCTATTTTTATGAGTTTTCCTTGGCGTTTGCATAAACTGAAATACTGAATTTCATGCCAATTCATGAATCATGACTGCAGGTCCTGAAGTTGACCGTTTGGCTGCAATGGCTGGAAAATTCAAAGTATTTATGGTAATGGGTGTAATAGAAAGGGATGGATACACACTGTACTGTAGTATTCTGTTTTTTGATTCGCAAGGCCGTTACCTTGGAAAACATAGAAAAATCATGCCAACAGCACTTGAACGTATAATTTGGGGTTTTGGTGATGGATCAACAATTCCAGTTTTTGAGACTCCCATGGGAAAAATTGGTGCTGCCATTTGTTGGGAAAACAAAATGCCTCTTTTGCGGATGGCAATGTACGCTAAAGGTTAGCCGATTGCAGTCATTTTTTGTTTATTTACTTTTGTCTAATGTAATATCTGTATTGTACTCGAATATGGAACCACAACAGCAAGGCAAGTTTTAGATTACACATTATATGCGTAGAGTTTTTCACCTAGTCTTTCTCTTTAATTGGTTTTATGAGAACATTGAACACTAAAGTGAAAGACGTATAATTTGTAACGTGTTCTTTGCACCCTCCAGCCAAACCCCCTCTCTGGCAAAGTGAAAAGAGCTTTTTTTTTTTTTTTTTTTTTTTTTGTGTTGGAACTTGGAAGGAGGACAAGCTGAGGTCGAACTTGGGTTGCTAGCCAAATCTCGAGGTTTTTCGAGCTTATATTTCAAGTTCAACTAACTTAAAACTCAAATTGATTCGAAAGATGTAACTAGTAAATACCCTTACAATGCTATGACGCATTCACAATTGATTTTATTACCTAAGATCCTTATAGTTATTAATTACATATTATAATTTGAAATCAAGTAGAAATTTTTTCTTGAGTTTGTTTGTGCGCCACTTCAGCTGTGCGTAGCAGTTGCTTGGCTCATAAAATTTGAGCCAAGCTCGAGTAGTTTGCAAGTTGGCTAGGGTCGTTATCAACACGGGGAGAATAGTCTATTGCTCCCTCCATCCTCATGTAACTTCTTACTTCTAAATTGCGTGTAAATTAAGAAAAAAGTTAAAGTTAGAATGAAGAAATGGAACCGAGAGAGAGAAAGAATAGTATGAGAGTTTTGGGGCCGAGAGAGAAGAAAGTAGAAAGAGAGTACTGGCATTTGAGAGAGAAAAAAAGGTGTTGATAGTATGGAGAGTAAAGTAACAATAATTTAAAAAGGGAACGAGAAGCATAACTTTTTCTCTTCTTCTGCTAACGAAATTTAGCTTGTTGCAATGATCTAACTAGTTCCACCTCATAGTATAGGTGTCGAAATCTATTGTGCTCCAACAGCTGATTCAAGGGAGGTTTGGCAAGCATCTATGACCCATATAGCTGTTGAAGGTGGATGTTTTGTTTTGTCAGCTAACCAGTTCTGTCGAAGAAAAGATTATCCTGCACCCCCTGATTATGTGTTCTGTGGTACGGAAGATGATCTGAATCCTGAGTCAGTTGTATGTGCTGGTGGAAGCGTGATAATATCACCATCAGGGGCTGTCCTTGCTGGACCAAATTATGACGGGGGAGGCCCTCATCTCAGCGGATCTAGGTATGTTTATTGGATATAGCTTGAAGGTCAGAAATCAGACTATTCTTCTGACCAATGCATTCTGTTTTGATCTATTATAATATTTTACACCAACCCCTCTTTATGAGATTAAGGTTTTTCTATTTTGTTGACTGTTTCCAGTGACATAATTCAATAATCCTCTACATTCACGATATTTTTATGACCCACCTTCTGGCTCCACTGTAAACCAAATAACATTGTAGTTGCTTCATGTAATTTGGTAACCATCCGGTCTTCGCCTTCTTGGATCACAAAAGCCGCCACATCACATTTGCCATACCGAACAAATTGACTGTTTCTCTTCTACTAGGTTGAATTACCTGTATCAATTTTTTTTCCTATCAGGATGTCCCTCACAATAGTCTAAGGCTCTAAGCCAAGCCCACATTGATATTGGTACATGATTCCCACTGGTGGATGTAACCACTTGATGATTTTTGCTTTACATAGTAAATGGAAAGAGCTGATACCAAAGGATTAGGAAGCAACGACATCATGAACAGCTAGTACCACAAGCCCTTTTGTCTACGTGGTTAATTCTCCTCTAGGGTCTAATCCAGGAGGTTTAACAGATTGACAAGCTATGATTTCACAAATCATGTCTACACTGCGAATTGGTAACAGCTTGTTTTGGCCCAGAATTTATGTGTTCCTATCTGAAGATGACACACCTGGATAGATAGATGTACGTTTTCCGTCCTGGCGCTTTGTTTGACAGCTGACAATGTCCTCCAGCAGACTTTGTACCTTGTTTCCCTTTTCCTTTCTTTCTTTTGTTTGTTTCCGTTTGGGGGGGGGGTTCTTTTGGAGTAGTGGTTTCATGTATGGGACCCTCTTCAACCATTATTTTCTTTTTTTTAGGGAAAACCATTATTTTCTTTTGGCTTGGCATGTTTATATATAGATAATATATATTTTTGATATTCTCTGTTAATTTGTCACTTTTAAATCAGTTTTAGCTAATCTATGAAGGTTGTTATGTACGTAATATTTCTTTGCTTTAGTTGGTGGGTTGACATTTGGTGTTGGATGTTCCTCAGATTTGGGAGAAATAACACAAGCGAAGTTTGATTTTGATGTAATCGGTCATTATTCAAGACCCGAGATACTTAGCCTAACTGTAAGGGATCATCCAACAAACCCTGTAACTTTCACATCAGAGGCTGAAAGAACCGAAAGATCTTAAGGCTGTCCAGATAGTAGTTTGAACAAGCCAGTCCATCATGTGTATGTAGATTGAAACATCTCTATCAGGGCTGCTTTCTTTTGTAAATCCTTCTGTTTATGATGAAATTTGTCTGTTGTAACAAAATCAAGGCTTTTGTACATGATTTATTGTTGAAATAAACTTTACTTTTTTTCATTGAGTGAACTCCACCTCACTCCTCCCCTGTACAATGCTCCTTTATATATGGACTTGTTATTTGCAAGAGGTCATTACGGATGCTGTAATTGTGTTGTGTAGCCAGCAAGGTGGTAAATCAGGGGTATATTCGTGATTGTGGTATTGGTTGTAGAAGCATACTTTATGGCGATAAGTTTATTCAAGCAAGAAAATCTCAAGGCCAATCAGTTTGTCATCAAGATGCCAAGGCCCCATCAATGGTCAATCCTCCAAGAACTGTGCTTCCCATTTAAGTGGTATGTCAAACGTCTTCATGTGTGACTCCCTCATTCTTATGCACTTTGACGGTATCCCTTTCGTGTTAAGAGATTGTCGCAGTCTCACACTTCCTAGCTAGAGTACCGTGTTAGCACCGTGTCTTTTGGTTCTTATTCTCTTTACGAGATTGTTCGCAGATTCCCAAGACAAAATTGTAGGATATCTCGTTAATGTTCATACATACGTCTGAATGACCTGAGTTTTCATTTGAGAACGTACGTTCCCTGAGCTAGGTTAATCACTGTAGTGGATTTGGCTATGGGAGTTGATTCATGTCATAATATGGTTTTGTTCAGTGCTGGTGTGAAAGGAAGTTCATTGGTTTTCTTAAGAGATTGCTACCAACAAGTGTGGGTGATATTAACTTATAATTGGTAGTTTGATAGAAATTTGAGAAGTTTGCATCACGAGAGTATTTTGGGTCTATGAGATTTAGATTCAAGTTTGGCAATTGTGTGTTGATGAGCTTGTATGTGATACATATTACCAGTGAGGCAGTGACTAGATTGCTTTAAATAGTTGCAGCCTTGCAGGTATAGTCGTACTGGTAGTAAGTATAACCTTTGCATGTGAGTGTAACTTTGAACCAGTTTCTGTGATCAATATTGAACTATTCTGTATACTGGGTAGGGTCAAAAGAAACTTGGCTTTCAGGAAGAAGAGTCAGTCGAACATTTGCCAAGAAATACTGTTCCAACTGTAACAGATCATGCCTGCGTTGGGGATTTTCTCATTCATGTTGTATTTTGATAACTTCGTCTTCTACTTGTATGCAATCCTATCTTATTGATTCTGTCACAATGATTTATGATTAAGAATTAATGTGTGTCAACAGTATTCAACAATAGCATTAAAAGTGTTAAGAGTCAACAGAGAATCACCATATAGGACCTGCCGGAGTGGATGTTGAACCTGCAAACAACATACTGTTCCCTCAAAAGTTTTTTTTAGTAATGTCTAAAGTTTATCAGTAGCTTTGAGACTTGATTGAGTTGTTTGTTCATCTGTACCTCTGCAAAGTTTTCATCAGTAAGTTTTTGCCATCTCCGAATGATCGACTACCTACTTTACTAATGATGATGCTATGTTTGAACCATCTGTCTCTGGTAAATAATAGTATTATCAGAAGATATGCTAGATTTTTCAGGAAATATAGTTGCCGCATGAGACTTTGTTAGCGGTGGGTAAGGCCAGCAGCAACACCAAGAGTATAACCCCAGGGACAACCTGGAGTTCCATGAATACGGTGCGACTTTTTTGTTTCTTCTTGTCAATTTTATTGCGTAATGATGTACCTGTACACTCTATATCTTTTTTTCTCCTCATCATTCCATGTATATTTGCTTGGCTTTCCTATCCTTTAGCCCTTTTCTTATGCTTTGATTAGACAATAGACACCTTTGTTTTGTTCAGCATCCAGTGAATTAAGTCCCACCATTTTCGGACATATATGAGGTGGAATGGAAATTTTCATTATTCATCATGCTGTTACTGGAATACTAAATTCTTTTTTTTTTTAAAATCTTTATAGCCGTTGTATATTCCCCATATTTTGATTTAATCAGCATACCTCGTTTAGTTCATAAAGTTTTTATGTTTCATTATCGTGTGTTATCGCTATTGAATTGTGAAAGAGCCAGGATTACTGGAAAACTTGGTGGTAATCCTTAATGTATACCCAGAGAATATCTTAATTACAGAAGGTTAGCAACCATAGTTCGAGAATACGGTTTCGGTCACGGTCGCAGTAATGGTCACGGTGATGCAGGAACGGGGATGATGCGGTTGTTGTACCGCCAAATATCGGCTTAGACCATGAGATATCCCTTGAACCCACCCAAAACACGTTTTTTGTACACCTTTACAATGCGGGTAGTATTGGTTTCGTAGATTTGAAAATCTTTACGATACGGGTGAAACGATACGATGTGGCCTTGTTTTGACACCATGTTAGCAACTTAACACCATTCATTTCCATGGACTTTTAGTTCATAACTGGGTGGACTTAATACTTGTTTGCAAACTTCCAATGCCATGTTCTCTCCATTTCTGTTGATTCTTCTTTGACCATTGACCTTTGACCGCCGTCTATGAAATAATACTTCATGCAATATGAAATCCACATTCCACATGCTGCTTCATCATCTTATGTAGAGACCATATATACAGTCAGTTGAATCAATAATGTCCCATTTCTTGGAGACCTTGTGAATTTTGATTCGCTCTTCTTTTTAGTTAATTAGTTATCATCACCTCTTCATTCTAACTTGCTTCGTAGCACTATTAAGGATCTTACTTAGACTGTTATTTTATATATATAAAAAGAAAAAAAATGGAGCAGTCTGAAGCCACTAGCAGTCTAGCACTGTAGTAATATGCTTATGCTGGGTGTTTATCTGTCGGAATTAAAAGAACCATATGTTTCTCATTTTTAATTGTCTCCGAGAACTTTGACCTCATGTGTGGCATAATGGGATGCGTCCGTATGATGCTTGATGAATTAGAAAACTTTGGGACTACATTATTGTTTTCAATTGTCATGTGTACCAAATTTATATAATTCATTTTCCATGGTGGGTATTAAATCTATGCTACTTGATTAGCTTTTTACTGTTTATTTAATAGATTGATTGGCTTATTTGTTTGGAAAAATGGACTGGAATAATCCCACCTTTGGCCGATTTTCCAATAATAATCCCACCTTTGGATTATTCTGGAATAATCCCACCTTTGCTTACTAAATCGATTTTTTGGTCCCAACAACCTGTAACTTGGCAAACCGGTAACTCCAAGTTAGTTTTCCCTCCTAAACCCCGCCCCAGCCACCGGACCCCTCCCCAGCAACCAGGCCCCTCCCCAGCCACTAGGCCCACACCCCTTCTTTCTCCCCGTCGCCGCTTTTCTCTTCCTCCTGTCTCTTTCCACTTTCTGCGTCTCTCTTTGCGGATTTCAAGGTGGTGCGAATGGTGGAGATGATGGTGCGAATGGTGAGATGATGGTGGTGAGATGGCGCGAATGGGAGGGGGGTGGGGCTGCGAATGGTGAGATGGTGCGAATGGGAGGGGGTGGGGGGCTGCGACAGGGGGAGGGAGGGGAGGGGAGGGGGAGGGGGGTTGCGACGGGGGGAGGGGAGGGGTGGGGAAGCGGGGGAATAGCAATATAGTCTTTGGGGGTGGGGGTGGGGGTGGGGGGTGGCGGTGGGGTGGGGCAACGGGAAAAGGGCTGGTAACTTGATATTACTAGGTCACTTTGTTCTTGGGACCAAAAAAACGATTTACTAACCAAAGGTGGATTATTCCAGAATAATCCAAAGGTGGGATTATTATTGGAAAATCGGCCAAAGGTGGGATTATTCCAGTCCATTTTCCCTATTTGTTTTAACTTTTACCGTTAAATAAAATCTCATGTTAAAACATTGATCTTTTTTAAATCTCATTGTATACATTGGATTCATATGAATAAAAAGTTTGAAATTTTCATACCAAGTAGTTGGATTGGTCTTGTCTTATTTTCTGAATAATGATTGAATGGTATAATGTTTATGTTTTTCAATGTTTCTTTTTATTTTTTTAGGCTAAAAAAAGGACAGCTAATTCACCAAGTCTATGTATGCCTATTACAAGCCACTTGGTCTTATACCAAACGTTATTAAAGGACATAGTTTTATCACAATAACTAGGTTGAACTACCGTCGATTTGTTTGGGTGAACTATTGTCCTCTTTCCACAAGAACAATTTATGATCATAGTTGGATATTTCTAATTTGTTTACAAGCGAAGGTGTATTGTATGCAAGATTGCGGCACTAAACTTATGTTAAATTACTTGATTTTGTCTTTGTTAATAGATTTGGGTGAAAATTCAAAGATAGGGTACTGGGGTTTTATTTCGACAACAAGGCGTCCAAGAGGATGTTCTAGAGTTTGATATGCTTCAATTGATTACTTGATTGAAGAATAAAGAATTGTTCTCCTTCGACTCCTAGTAGTTATTTTGATATTGACTGCTTCGGTTTTGAGTCTACTTGTCTGGTTTCGTCCATAGAATGATAGAAGTAGTAATTAGGTGGCTCATTTGTTAGCTCATATCCCGTTGTTGAATACTTTCTCAGTTTTTTTTTACTTGCAATATTTTCCATTTAAAAAAGTTGAATAGTATTTGAAACATTGACATTTTTAACAATATATTTTCTCCTTTCATCTCTAGCACATGGTTTTCCTTTTTTTTTTATCTCTCTTACCTCTCCTAAATTATTGTGCCAAACTTTAATGTTGCAACCTGCAAAGTAAAGAAAACAGCCGAAGTATTTAGGCTGATGGGTTCCAAATCTCTCTACTAGGAATCCCTCACAGAATGTATAATAGTTGTGTTTGATTTTCTTTCTTCTTATGAGTAGTCCACATACCTTCTATGTGGAGAACATTAGCACTAACAGATAATTAATGTATACTTGAGGTTTTCTGTCTTCTAATTCTCTATCTTTCGAAACATACTTGTTAGTAAAAAGGTAGACCTAAAATAAAATCACAAGTTTATAGTAATATGAAATTGTCTGAGTCTCTCTTATAGAAGTAGTATAATTGGTGCACATGATTCCACCACTTGCAGACAAATCATTCTATCGTTTTCTGTCACTCCTTGTCTTTCTGACTGATAATAGAGCAGTTGACATTATTGCATATACCTGCTTCACATTCATAGTATTACAACTATATATATACAACTTGATCTGCAGACTGCAGTTAAGGTAAATATGTCTAGCAAATAAGAATCATCTTTTTTTACCTTAAAAACAAATTAGGGTGTCACTTTTGATTATTCTTGCTAAATTTAACTAATTTTTACCGAACTAAACTTATATTAACATGAAGATTTTTGCTAAACAAAGCTTATTTATACTAATTCTCTGTTATTTTCTTATATATATCTTACTGATTTTTATTGAATTGGACTTATTTTTACTGAACTGAACTTATTTTATTGAACTAAACTTTTTATTAAAACTTTTTTTTTTTTTTAGGGTGAGATAAACATGGCCTAAGTAGGACTACAATCTTCATTGATTTAAACTGGCAGAGTTGATATTAATAAATTAACTATGGTAAGGTGCTAGAGGTACTGACGCAGCAGTCTTAAATTTATAGTGATGGTATAATCTCCGATCCAAGAGGTCTTGCGAATGAGTCTCATTTCTTGCTAGAGGGATCATCAATTTCCCCCACACTTCAAATCTACAGCCACCTTTTTTTCCTCTGGTACGGTTTCACCTTGTTACTTGTTAATATCATAAAACAAAAATACAATACAACTATAACGGGAATTTTCAGCATAACTAGACATCTAAATGTTTTGTTTTGAGAAAAGACAATCCAAAACTTTGATCCTGTATGAGTTTCTTTCCAACCAGAATTTCATCATGCTTTTGATTAATTTTTTAATCAAAACAGCAGATTCAAGCTGGCAATGGCTAGGAATACTCTTGCTAAATGTTATTTAGTGGTAATTCATTACAGTTTGGCACATATATAAGCATCAAAATGTTGTTTCATCACACACCAACCCAACATAGGAAATACGTCTGCTCTTATTTGTGAATTGTGATTAGATGTAGCTAATTGCACAATAATTCTACTCACATAATGTTTATACAGCAAAATTTCAAGTATGTTAAATACAAGAGCCAAAATTCTCTCTCTTTCTCTCTTTTGCAAAGGAAGATAAGCTAATTATACAAAAAAAAACGAAAGTTCTAGTACTTTTGAATCGCAAGCAGCATTGAACTAGAGCAGAGAAATAATAAAGAAGAAAACAATATTAGGACTAAATACTGGTATAGTTTATAAATAATATCTGTGATATAGTATACTGATTTCCAACATTTAGTTCTTGTTTCTCCTACAATGCCCTTCCAAGTTGAAGCTGGTCTCTCCTAGTTGCTAAATCCTGCAGAATTGCGCTGCAGGCCTCCCTTAAACGCGATGAGGAAGAGTTTCCTGTAGAGATTGCTGGACTTGCAGAGCCTTGACAGGATGAGGATGGTAATCTCTGAGATTTAAGTAAGCTGTACCTTTTGAACCACTCATCATCATCTTCATTTCTTCCACCATCTTCACAAACTTGGGGTGATCTTTCTTTATGGGATTGGGGGCCATTTATATTTTGGGGCTGCTTGTTATTAGCACTAGCAGTGAAGTCCCATTCTATGCCCCCATCTGAAGTATTTCTCTGCAAGCAAATGCTCTCCCACTGAATCTTTTCAGAAAGTGATCTCCTTCCTTTGAAAACTTCATCCATTGAACCCCTTCTAGAGTCACTTGACTGATTGTTACCTTCACCAGCAAAACTCCATTTATAGCTCTTGTTATTCTCCATGTTTAGTTCGATTGAGTGAAGCTCGCTATCTCCCTGAGTCCCCTTCTCCTGGGCCTCCGTCATCCACTTCACCTTCTCCGTTTTTTGGTAGTTTCCTTAGAAAATCCTTCAACTGTGTTTTCCCATTTAAAAGAGGCATATTAGAGCAATCTTCTTTACTAGTAGTTCCACTCTTGAAGCAGGTTTCAATCTCACTCTTCAACCTCTCCAAAACTGCGTTCTTTTCCTCGTATTCATACCTAGCTTCTGCAAGCTTCATCTGAACTCTCTCCTCCCTCAACACATCCGCCAATTGAAGCATTTGTCTTTCTTTCTCAACCTCTTCTCTTTCTTTTGCTGATTCTCTTTTCAATTCCTCCACCTCCACTCTTTCTTCTCCTATTCCTCTAGCTAACTCATCACAAGTTTGCTCCAATATTTCCCTAGCCCTTCTCTCCCCGTCAAGCTCCTTCATCGCCCTAGAAAAATGAGCTCTTGTATCAGCTAACTCCTTTCCTAGCTTCTTGTTCATTCTCTCAGCTTGTCTCCTCAACTTTCTCTCTATCTCAAGCTCCCTTGCTAAGGATGAAACTGCCTCTCTGATTCTTTCTCTCTCTTTGCTCTTCCAACTTGCCTTTTCCTCTGCAAACTGCTTCAGAAGCCCATCCATTTGATTGCAATTCATGCGTTGCTCTTGAACTAACTTTTCTACTTGAACCCTTGCTCGATCAAGCTCAACTTTTAGAGCCGAGACCAAAGTCATCCTTGATGAATGTTGCTCTTCTTGGGATACAATCCGAAACAAGACTTTAACAAGCTCTTTTGAGGCAATTAGGCTGTTATTAACATCCTTCAATCGGGTTTTCACGTTTAAATTCTTTTCTCCCATGTGACTCGCTACCTGCATAGCTGAGATCAGATCAACAAACATGAAACATATATACATATACATGTTTCTTTTTCATTGTCCCATTTCCATTTTCCACAATATCCACCAAAACTTACTAAACTGTCTGTCATAGGAGTATACTAATTCAATTTTCAGGTGTCCATGTCCATATCCTTGGTGGTCCTAAATTATAATTCAACATTTGCTATCTTTTCTAGAGATCACGGGTCAAGATCAAAGTGAGACCAAGCTTTAATTTCTTCATCAAAAACTATCCAAGAGTTTCAAAAACAATAATTCACTTGCTTACTAATGTAGTGACGCTTTCGGATCTTAATTATCATTGTATGTCTTAGTATTGAATTTATTATTAATGATATTTTTCTTCCCGTCAAAAAGTAAAAAGATTCTTACCTCAATTGAACTGGCTTTCCCGACAGTTTGAAGCCCTCCTGCTATATACTCTGTAATCTGAAATTTCTGCGAAGTTCCTGAAGCTCTTCTCCGGTGACCTCCCAATTTAGATCCATCAATCTGCTAACACATAGAAAAACAAAAATGGGTTACTTCTTAACCAAGCAAGACTGACTAAAAGCAGGAGATAAAAAAAGAAAAAACTAAAAATATCCAACCTGATGACTAAGAGGGGTATGAGGATCAGCATTATTCCCAGCAGGTGAATGTGACCCATTAATCTCCCACAAAGTTGCAGCCAATTTTCTTGCTGACAAAGCCTCTTTCCCCTTATTAAAATGATGATTATTATTATTACTATAGTTAACTCCATTTTCAAAAATCTGCAATGGTGATTCTGAAGCTGCCATTAACACCTTCCACTTCCAAGTGGGTACTGGAGTAGTTGTTGATCCTGCACTCTTTCCTACCAGAATTGCCCTTTTGAACTTATAATTCTTGACAGCTGAAGAAGATGAAGAAGATGAAGATACTCTTTTCCTGATTTTCGTACCTTGATTTTGGTTGATGTTGCTGTTATTATGCCTTGGCATTATAATTCTTGTCAATAATAATTCTCTCTCACCAAAATTCTCTTAGCTATGAGTATGACCTTCAAATGATCTCTTCCCAACTTTGTTATAATAATAATGATCATATCCCCTTATAATTTATAACTATTATATGATTATAATTTATACAAAGTACTATATATCCAGCATAAAAAGTGTAAAAGATGAAACCTTGATTTGCTAACAATAATAATGAGAGTATCTAATCTTGACCCTACTAGTACTATCCCTACATTAGAAGCCTTTTGAAAGAATGGAACTTGTTTGATTAAAGCAAATGAAACTAGAAGAACAGATCTTTTTGTAAGTTTTGCTTTGTTTTGGATGTCTTGAGAGGGAAAGGAAAGTTTGTGAGAGAAAAAAAGTAGAAACAAACACTGTGTTTTCCTGTTAACAACTCTTAGACTTAACTGTTAGTATAAAGCAAGAGTTGGAGAACGTTTCATTTCTACCAAAAAGAAGAAAAAATTAAGACTTGGAGAACGTGGCATACACGTGAGCCAGGAGGCTATTAATCGTAGACGTGCATGTGTATTTGGGTTTAGATGTCTTAAATCTCCATCTTGACCTGGTTCCCTGTTCCCATCATAGTAAAAGAGAAAGAATAAGAGAGAAAGAGAGAGAATGTGATTACGATCCTCGTTTTTGTGTGCTTTTGTTTTTGCTTTACTTTTACTTCTAATTCCTAAATTTGTACCATTATTTCTTTTTGTTTCTACTATGTTGAAATAGCCTTTTCCTTACCATGTTTAATTATTTGAAATCTAGTGATGTTTTTTTTCCCTTTTTCTTTGTATTGTCGGAATATTCAGGGATTAAGATCATTACCAATGCTCCTTTTCGCCAGTATAAACTAAAGCAACAATTAGGATAAGCACGAAAATTAAAACTTCTATAAATATGGATATACGGTGAGTAACGCTTTTGTCGTAATTTGAGTTAGAATTCAGGCTTTAATTAGCCATTCAAAACAAAATGTTTGAGGAAGAAGATGAACAAAAATAAAAGAATATAAGGAAAAAGGATGATTACTATTTTCCTTTTTAGGAATACATGGTGGAAGAAAAGAGAAAAGCAGGGAATAGGAATGATTTATTTTATCTCCTTCTTAATAAACCAAGTCCTTTTAATGTCGTAAATATTTCAATGTAAATATAATTTTACTTTAACCCTCATTTTTCCTATCCTTATCTTTTCCTCTACCATTGACTCCATCGCTAGGGATGGGGCAAGGGTCGGGACCCGAACCCTTTTTTTTTTGCGGACCCAACCCGAACCTGGACCCAACCTAAGGGTCTGGATAATTGGACCCGGACCCAGACCCAGACCCTAAGGGTCTGGAAAATTGGACCCGGACCCAGACCCTAAGGGTCTGCAAAATTGGGCCCAGACCCTTAGGGTTTGGAGGGTCTAGGGTCCAGGCCTAAATTCTTAATTTTTGCTAAAATTTCAGTTTTTAACCCTAATTTTCTACAAATTTGACTCATCCAAACAAAAGATTTCACAAAAGTATCCAACATAATCAAATTAAACCGAATCCACAACTAACAATAAACAAATTACACAAAAATACATAAATTTCATGAATTGAAGAGAGACAAGTTTCTTGGGCTTAATTTGACGCTGCTTGGAACTCCGCTTTCGTCTTCGCTGCCTCCGTTGCGCTTTTTCTCACTCGTCGTGACTCGCCTCGCCTTCCACTTAGGGCTTGGGTGATTGGATCTGAACCTGTTCAGATGAACTTTCACATTGAAAGACGTTGAACCTCCTAACTACTGAAGCACCATCTTCTCGCCTGACGCCGTTGATGAAGAGCTTCGAAGGTTGAGGTCTTGAGGATGAAGAAGAGGAGAGAGAAAATGGGTTTCCAAAGTGTTTTGGTTGTTCTCAAGATTAGAGTTCTGTAATTGGGCGGTGGAAGGATTCCTGTGCATATTGGTGTTTTAGTTATTGAGTAAATCAGTTTGTTTTTTTTTTAAAAAAAGTTAAAATTTATATATTAAATTATTTTGGGGTCTAAGGGTCTGGGTCGGGTCCGGTCTAAAATATCAAGACCCGGACCCTTAAAAAATTACTTGGACCCAGACCCTTAGGGTCTGAAAAAGTTAGACCCAGATCCTTAAATTAGGGTTGGGTCTAATAGTGTTCGGGTCGGGTCCTGGACTCATACCCATCCCTATCTATTGCCATCCAAAAAAAAGGTGTTCAATATTTCAAAAGTTAGAATTGCTTGCATCTAGAATGAAGTGTGCATTCTCAATAATCAACATAAAACTATGACAAGGGAGATTAAGCTATGACCAAAGCTTAGGAAGAGAAGGATATTACTTCTTGGTACCTTTATAAACTTTTCATTCTTTTTATGTATGAAACCAAATACATATTTTTCACCATTTATTAACTAGATTTTAGGTCTGAATAACATCCCGCGTAATAATATCTTTCATTTATTAATATTTTACCTTTAAAATGATAACACTAAATATAATTTGGTTTAGTGGTTAAGACTTTAATGTATGAGCTTGAAGTCACGTAGCATAATTCCTTGTTTAGGAACATCTTTTGATATATTACTTTAAATATATAAATGATGATAATTTATGGTTATAATTTACATAATAGAAATAAAAAATAGTAAAAAGTTTAAGAGATATGATCATAGGACTGATAGGAGTAGCAGGGTTACTATTACACGATCTACCTCTACCCCTTACAACTTAGGTGTACAAGTTACAAGAAGCCAAGGTTAGGTTAATGTAGGGCAGAAAATTTTTACAGGCCACGAGCAATTGGGTCCCACAAGCTCTGCTCCAAAAGAAAATTTAAATCTGTTGATCACCTTGTTTGTGCATTTCAGATTTCATCGCTGGTATTTTAGATTTCAAAATTATTTGGGTTCACATGACAGTGGAGGCCAATTGCCTTGTTTATAACTTGGGACCCCCACATTTTCCTTTTTATTGCTCTGTATTTGTATCGTTTGTACCCTATTAGCCCTGTTTACTGGCCCATCCGCATCATCCCTTTGCTCCCACCAATCCTCTCAATTATTTCTAAACTCTAAATGCCTACTTGCTCACACCTCCTCTTATTTGTACTTTTCTTTGAATGCTCCTTCCTCCTAATTGTGAATTTCTTTCCATCTTTAGGGTGTAAAGGAGCCGAGAGTAATTTCACTTAACAACTCAAATTATACTAAAAAATCATTCTTCTTCGTCTTTTTTAATTTGATCGAATTTGAACAAACTTCTGAGTTGTCCAAAAGTCAAAGCGTTATAAAAAAATTGAATATTGTATATTTTGTAGTAAGTAGACAAATTATGTACCTAGCTTAAATTTGAAGGTGATAGTTTGGTTATCATTATAGTCTTACTAAGAAAATCAAACTCTCTTAGAATTACCCACTCAAAATCACTAGTGTTATTAAGTAAAATACCCAACAAATTCAACAGATTCAAGAATGTTAATCATGGTATACATCGGTTCGTGAATTTTGGTATCAATCTCAAACAATTATATATGTCATATTAATGAAAAACATAGAACTGCTATTTTACATGAAAGGAAATTTTGTAGCACAAAGCTTAATACAAAATAATGATTCAATAAACATTCTAGTACAAGTGTTAATTCGTGACAAACAAATTAGAGCACAACTAATATTCTACAATCATTATCATACATTAGGGGGTACCATGACTCCATGAGCATGGTACACCTAAGACTATTTTTTTGTTCATTTGCTCATTTGGAGCTCTCACTATACTCATTTGAAGGTCCCAAATGAGCAAAAATAGCCTTGGGGTGTACCATGCACATGATACATCTAGGTGAATGATGGATGCACTTCTAATATTCTAATATTTATATATACTTCTATACTAGTATTTTAGGGATACCCTCAAGCCTCAAGGTATGAAACAATTATTGAAAACAAAGCAATTAATTATTTGAATTTTATGGAATTGATATCTTTTTTTAGTGGGGGAGGAGAGGGGGCAACATTTCACATAAATAGAAATCAATAATAAAACCTAATCATTTATAAGCTATAATTGAATTAGGCTTGTTCGTAAAACATTATGGTTACATTATACAAAATTGCTCTTTCACGGGTATGTTCAAGTAAGGGTTTTTCTCATCAGCTTATTTTTTCATAATTTTTGATAACTTTCCTTGATTTTTCTAATTTTTTTCAAAACTACTCTATACTTTTTCTTAACTTTAACTTATTTTTCTCTATATAGGAACAAGGATAATCTTTAATTCTTTTATTTCAAAAAGAAAATGAATTCCTTTTGAGTGAATTTTTCTTAATTGTTTTATATTTCAAACTCTTCTTAGTTTTTGTGAAGTTTTTCTAATTTTCCTGAAAATAAGTAAAAATGAGTTAAATAGAGAAGATATCATAGACCATGAATGAAAGGAGCGAAGAAGGTGTAGTTTAGCCTTTTAATGATTAACTTTGCTTGGAAAAATGGGGACCAAATATTTTCAATGTGTAAATGTTGAAGCTGCATTAGTTTCTAGGTTGAATTTGGACTATGCTAATAATTAAAGATATACTACTAAGTAATTTCTTCAGTTTAGAGCTAGGGTTCCAAAAGAAACAGTTGAATGACAACAATACCTTTTTTCTTTAAATAGATTGGCTTACATTACCACAATCAATCATTAGAAAAATATACTTTGACGAAAGAAATTAGTACAAGTTTTGTGATACTCCCCAAAGTAATTACAAACAATCATTACAAACAATTAATTATATCTTAAATGTGCACTTTTGGAGTTTTGGTTTCCATAATTACTAAAGGAAAAAAGTTATGATTGGGTATTCTTTATTAGTGAACTGGCAAGAATTAAACAGAAGACGGAAACAAAAGGACAATATGGTGTATTGCGACGTTTTATGGAGTATGATATTCCCTCCATTTTTTAAAAATAAATAGTTTTAGACATCAAATTTAATCTATTATATGAAAAGGAGGTTTTTTTTTTGGAAATAGAGAGCTACACAAGATGACATCTCTATAATATATGGGAACTCCTCACCTTTTGGTGTCCACCCTTTTTACCCAAAATACCCCTAATAACTAAACAAAACTACTAATTGCTTTCTCTCATATTTTTTTTTAAAACAAAAAATATCCCTACAATTGCAAAGCAGTTACATCTTACATCTGCACAAGTTAAAACAAAAAATAGAACAATATTACTTGGATGACGATTAAATTAAAACTTCCACAAAATCACTTACACACGATGTCACGCACGCATCGCGTGCAACAGATACTAGTATCACAAAAAGGAACGGTAAACTATTTGTGAGAGAAATTATTATGTTTGCAAAGTATTTGTGGAGGAACTTGTAATTTTGTTCGGAGAGTATTTAAGTAAGGAAATCAATAGTGAAATAGTTTTTCTTTTGTAAAAATATCATATTTTAATTTGCTATCAAATAGGAAAAACATATATATGATAATGGCGTATAGTCATATTATCATATAAAATGATCAGCTGAAATTATATTTAAAAAAAGATACATATATAAAAGAGTATGTTACTTAAGTATTCAGGGTTATTTAATTGGAAAAATTGACTAGAGCGGTCCCAACTATGGCCGGTCTGGCGGTCTGCCATAAAAGGTCCCAACTATGGACTATTCCATAGTAGGCCCAACTATTGCATGGGTTTGACAGACGTGGTCCCTGTTCACTGGTAACCGGATGTTTAAGTTAATAAATGATTTTCCCTTTTTTTATTTTTTTTTCTATCTTCTTCCTTCTCTTTTATTCCTCCCTGCTTCCTCACTGCTCCCTCCTCCTCCTCCTTTCCAAAGCCACCCAACCACCTTCCCTTCCACCCCACTACCCCCTCCCCCACCTCCCCTAACTGTCACCACTCCCCCGCCACCCTCTCCCCTGCCACGCTTTCCCCCGTCCCCAAAACCCTCTCCCCTAACTATAGACTTTCCCTGTTTGAACTACATCTTGGATGATGTAGTAGCTGAATTTTTGTCTCCAAATTGCATCTGGGTTGATGGAGTAGTTGCACTTTGATGCATGATACTACTGACAGCGGGGTTAATAATTGAACGCAGCAGGACATGAGGGGCAGAGTTGTAATCTCTCTTTTTGAAAACCATCTGAGATGATATAGCAGCAGAATTTTTGTCTCTAAATTGCATCTGGGTCGATGGAGCAGCAGGTCTTTGATGAATTAAATTATTGGCAGTTGGATTACCAATTGGAGGTGGGGGTACATGAGGGGTAGGAAAGTATTCTCTCTATTTGAATTGCATCTATGATGATAAAGTTACTGTTCCGTGCAAGAAACTCATTCCCCTCCCCCGCCACCCCATCCTCTTCCCTTGAAACCCCCTCAGTCACCCCTTCCTCTTTAATTCCCCCTTTAATTCTCAGTCACCCCTTCCCCATTGAGTGATCAAGTGTTGTAGCTATAACATTTGAAAGGATTTTGAGCACACCTAGTGCTAAGAGTAGGAACTCCAAGTTGCTATCTTAATGTGAATTTTTTTTGGCAGTGGAGGGTGAGGAGCACGGTGGCAGGAATGAGCGAAGAGGAGGAGGAGGAGGGTGGTAGGAGAGGGGCAGAGTAGGGGAGGGGAGGTACAGGGGTGTCAGGGGGGAGGAGAGAGAAAAGGAGGAAGAAGAAAAATAGAGGTGGGAAAGAACAAAATTAACTAGTGGATAAATTATCATATGATCCTCCACAGAGAAAGCCAAAGACATTGCAGAAAGAATGAGGAGATTGGAGAAGAAGAAAATGGAAGAACAGGGGAACACGTGCAGGAATGGTAACAATCACGTGAATACTTGATGGGTTCTACCGGTTTCTACCAGTGAGTAACCTAGAAGGACCACGTGTGTCAAACACCTGCAATAGTTGGGCCTGCTATGGAATAGTTCATAGTTGGGACCTTTTATGGCGTACCGGCCATAGTTGAGACCGCTCTTGTCAATTTTTCCTATTTAATTTGTTGGTAAGGGATGATATTTCAGGAATCATTTTATTGCTCAACTCCATGTATTTATCGTATATATTATACTTCACAAATTATCATATGCGAACTGTTTGAGTCCTTGTATTTCTTGTTTCAAGTTCAATGATAAAGGAAGAATAAAGCAAATGTGACAAAAGTTGTAGAGATGACCATGTTTTTTAAGTTAGAGAATTTGATTAAATTTATTTGTGGAGGTAATTTTTGTGAATGTGTTTACTATTATTGGCCTTGATGTCCCTTAATTAGAAATTATAATACTATATTGTAAATTTTTTGTGTCTCCTCTTATCCGATAAGGAAGTCCCAAGTTACTTTGACCTCCACATAAGAGTTGGGAGTGAACTTCATTTGTGACAAACAAGGTCATCCAACAGTCTAGTGTATATTAGCTAAAAGAAAGAGTTCGACTTATTCTTTATGATTAGTCTACCACGAGTTTTGAAGACATTAGTTTTTTGGGGTTAAGACTTCTAAAAGTATGTGCTAGGACTATGCTATTGT
Source organism: Beta lomatogona (assembly GCA_947646795.1). Classification (NCBI taxonomy): domain Eukaryota; kingdom Viridiplantae; phylum Streptophyta; class Magnoliopsida; order Caryophyllales; family Amaranthaceae; genus Beta; species Beta lomatogona. Next base: position 1,368,515 of record CANSNZ010001286.1, read on the forward strand.
TCTCTTTTTTGGTGTATGAGGTTATGATCCTATCTTGATGGATCTACAGTATGAATAGATTACAATGAAGTTCTGGGTTTTTGAGACATTAATCTACAAGTTTTGCATGAGCACATAATTGTATACATATATATATGTGCTATTCAACTTGTGCAATTTTGTGGCATTAAGTTGTTGGCCTATGTTGGTAATTGTTGAGATTGAGAAGTCGGTTAATAAGCGAATGTCTAACTCAGTAGAAGGCTTGAGAGTTACTTCTTCCATATTCTTTAAATTGTAACATTTGAAATTTCACACTTGTCGAGGCACAATTTCGACCATTAATTGCTTTAGTTGTGTATTTGTAAAAATTACGCAAATGAGATATTGAAAAATTATACATCGAGACGAATCAAATAAGATTTCATATGATTATATTTATCCTTATATGTACTACCTTTGTATTTTTTAGATGCAACATTTGATTATTTTAATCCACCCACCAGAAAGGCAAATGTTGCATTTACAAAAAAAATTGAGGAAGTAGATCATAATTGATTATACACCGTCAAAGTGTGAATTATAAATAGCAGAAAAGTTAAAATGTTGCAATTATAAAAGGACGGACAAAAATTATTAATCATGAAAATAGGAGGTGGTTTTAGGTCATGAGAGGTGATCAATTAGTAAGATTTAATAAAGTAGTTTCTACTTGTTTCGCACTACTCTAGAACTCTTATATGCACTCTTTGCTTGCGGTGACATTTTTACTTAGTGCTGTTATTCAGTTATAAAATAACATAAAATCGGTTGGTTGATTATAATTATAATTGAATCATTATCATAGACACGTATGATTTCACCATGTTAAGTGTGATTTTAAGAATGATTACTTTAATTTTCGATTTTTAAAATTGCATTGATTTGTATTATTTTTAAGAGAAATTGCACTTACATAACATTTTTTTGTAATTCTAGGTGTCTTTTTCTCTTCGCATTATGTATATTTTTTATATTGACGATTATTTTATAACCAAAAGTGCAAATATTTTATTGTAATTTTGCCTTGCCTTTTAAAGACTATTGTGTATTTACGATTGTGAGTTATACTCATTCTTTTGAAATTTTTTTACTACTTATGTTCATCTAACATACTACTTTTTTTTTTTGTAAATTTAGTAGGGAAGCATGTGTTATATACCAAGATAAACAAATTTGCATACTTAATTGGAAGTATATAACGCGCCTGCAAATCGTCAAAGTTGTGATGTTCCAAGCCTCTTGGTTTTTTTTCCTTAAGTGTTTGTAGTTGAAAATGAGATTTTTATAGATAAAAACATTATTGAGATTGTAGTTATCAATGTATTACTATGTATTTTGTATATTGTGTATGGTTTAGTACATGATAACTTTCCGTTTTTAATTTTCTTTGTCAAACATGATGTGACTGATGTCCAATATACATTGTTTTGAGTTAATTGAGAATTTATTTTGGAATGTTTTGTATATGATTATTATGTATGGTGTTATTATTTCTTATTATTGAGGGTAGAGTTGTAATTTAATAAGGGGGACACAATTGCTCCCCCTTCATTTATATAGTAGAGATTTGTAAAAATTACGCAAATGAGATATTGAAAAACTATACATGAACACGATTCAAATAAGATATCATATGATTTTTTTTGAAAGAGAAAATTCATTAATTGAAGGCCAAACGGCATCTACAATAGGTATTAAAGAAAAACAAGATACAATTAAACAAGGCTAAATCAAATTCGTCTTCGAAGGAACTACAATGAACCAGATCGAGCAATACAGCGCAGCCCCCTTGTATTTGCTTAATCAAGCAGCTATTGATGAGGAAGTCAATTATTCTGATGTATTTTGGAAAGAACATTCTTGACCGAGTCATGTTGACCGCATCCGAGATTCTAATACCTTCATGTTGAGTCTCGAACTTCAACCAATGAGAACAAACTCTCATACCTAAAAAAAAAAATCATACTCACAACTCCCATAGGGGAGAAGGAGATTTCCAAAATAGAAACTAAAAACCGCCATAACAGAGTTTGAAAAAATCTCATAAAGAGAGACTAATTTATTAAACAAAACAAGAAAATGAATTAAAAACTGAAAATAAAAGGGAAAAAAGGGCTTACCATAGATGAAATCATCTATGGCAGCCCCTAACTGATGAAGAAGGGGTAGATGAGGTTAGGGTTTGAGAGAGAAAGAGAGAGGGGAGAGGCTAGGTCTTTGGAAGAAGCTGATTTTGTTCAAAAAATAAAAATAAAAAAAAGAATATATGATTTTATTTATCCTTATATATAGATCATAATAAACTGTTAAAGTATGAACTCTAAATAATAGAAAAGTTGAAATATTTCAATTTAAAAAAAAAAAAGGCAAAGTAGTAAGCATGAAAATAGGAGGTGATTTTAGGTCGCGAGAGGTGATCAATTAGCAAGATTTAAGAAAGTACTACTTTCTACTTGTTTCGCAATTCGCACTACTCTACGACTCTTATCGCTGCAGAGTGCATAAGATAGAAGTAGTCAACAACAGAGAAGCAAAGATTAAAAGTGTGGAGTAGCACAAACTGCAGAAACACAAAAACCCTTACATCAAACCCTACATCTATTCTCTGTATCTATTTCCTGTATCAAGCAATGGAGAAGCTTCGAGATTGTAGACTGGAAATGCTAAGCTCAGTAATCGCACTTTGTCTGGTGGTGTTAGCATGCGTTGAGCTTGGCGACGCCGCCACTGCTGTCGATGTATATCGACTGATACAATATGATCTGGCTGGTTCTCCTTTCGGATCTCGTCTTGCTTCTCTTAATCATCATGCTGCTTCTTCTCTTACAACTCCTAATGCCGATCTGTCTCGCGCCGTCGTCATTTTGCCTATTCGTCACCTTCATCTTTCGTCTGTCAAAGGTTTTTCTTTTTCCTTTTTTTACTCTACTCACAACTTGCTTTTTTTTTTTTGATTTGATATATTGTTTTGCATCTTGATCTATTTTTATTAGTAGCGGCAGTAAACTCCACCGATTTGTTACTGATATTCGTTTAGTTGCTGCACTGATGTTCGTTTGATTGGTCTAGTAGTAAAAGTTTCCCGCTTTTTTGTTTTCGGATTGATGAAAATTATTCTTAGGGACCATAATCTGATCATATTGGAAATTAAAGCAATTAATAGCTTGTATGATGTATTCATTGCTTGTGTGCTGAAGGTGTGGTGTGTTCTTGCTGATCAAAGCAAGATGGATGTGGGAAATGGCTAATTTAGGTGACTTTTAATGGGGAAAGGTTTATAATTTTATGCTTTCGCAGTTAGGTGTTAGAGAGAGATGTTTCAAAAACTATGGTAGTATTTTGAAAGTAGACAATTGTTCACAGGATATGATTATATGAACTCGCTTCCTCATTCAGGGTATGGTCGTGTGGGTCTGAGTGGGTCGGTTCCATGGGCAACGAAGTATCATTCATATTATGGGAAAAAGGAAATAAATGAAGCTCAATGAATTGAGTGCATTTTATCTATTTATTTTTCTTTTGTGACTATTGACCATTATCCTTGCTTATCATGGCTGAGTATTGCCATGTGATCTGTTGTGGTGCCTCTGAATGTTTGAGAAAGCAAATTATATTTAGTGATAACCTATGTTACTCAGACACGGATTGAGTGTCTACTCGGATACGGGTGTCCAAGTATCCGACTCGGCTATTTTGTGGAAAAAAGTCAAGTTTTTTGTTTAAAATGAAGTATCCAAGTGAAGTGTCGTGTCGGACGCGACACGACACGACACCCCGTTTTTGAGGTAAATGAAGGTGTCGGAGTAACATAGGTGATAACTGATAAAAAGTGGTACTTGTTATGATCCGTGTATTGAGCTGCAGAAAAATTGATTCATTGTGTTGTTGACGACTTGTTTTGTGTGCAATTACAACATGATTGAGCTTTGATTCTGATGCTCGTGCTTGTAATTCTTTTTATTTGAAGTAATGTGGTTACTGTTGAAAATTTTGTTCTAGAGTCGGTCATTGTCTGTCCCAAGTCCGGGTAAGGAGGAAGATTGTTGTAGGTGGGTGACAACTAGCTTATAGTTTTTGTTACATCCATGAGCACGAGCCGAGATGATTTTTTTGTGGGTGTGTTGCGTTGCACTTGTTAGACTCTGGTGTAATGACAAGTATGCAAGTGTGTTAAAGCTACCTCGTATTTTTGGGTGTGTTGTCAAATGATCAAGGTGTTAATGTCTTATAGGTGCTAAACAAGGGAAGAAAGATAGATGTTTCGTATCTTCAAGAGACTAAGTAGGTAAGATCGTAGGAGATAAGGCTAGTATGATAATGCCTTGGGTTATAAATTGTTGTATTGAGGTTAAGAGAAGACTAGCAACGTAGTTGGTATTGTTATCGAGGATCAACTAGTAAACAATGTAGTTGAGGTAGATAGGTACATTGATAGGGTTATGAGAGTGAACATTATATGTGATAAAGTGATTGTTAATATTATTAGCATGTACGTGCCTCATGGAGACCTCTTAAACGAGAACTTTGTGAAGAGCCTGATGAGATGAAGTTATCCTAATGTAGAGAAGCTATTCATTGTGGAGATTTGAGTGGGCACGTGAGGGAAAGTCATAATTGTTTTGAATGTATTTATGGAGGATCTTGTTACAAAGGGAGGATTGAAGAGGGTGAAGACATTCAAGATTTTGTGCAATCCTAAAGGGAGGGAGTCATGCTCATCTAGTGACATTTTTTAGTGGAATGCAACTCAAGCGGATTTCCCTTTGGTAAAGAGGTCGTTAGGGGATTGGCTTAGCTCCAAAATTATAGATAGCGTAGCTACACAACGTAGAAATTTAGTTTCTGATGTTCATATAAACTAAAGTTAACATGAGTAGGTTTTAAGGTGAGCAGAAAATTAGAAGGTGGAGAGTAGGAGGTAATATTAAAAGGTTTATCAATGGAGTTGCTAAGGTTCACTTGGCTTCACTTGATGACTTCATTTAAGATGAAGTGTATCATAGGAGTAGCTAATCAGGATTCTTGGAAATGGTAGGGAGAGGGCTAAAATAGGGTGTAATAAAGATGAAAGGTAGCATTTTAGAAGAAATGGAAAATTTGGGAATGAAGATAACTGTGCAAGTATAAGGACACTAAGGTCAAGGCAAAATAAATTGTTCGAAAGGCAAAGGTTTCTAAGGATGTATGCGATAAAGTGGTGCAACACCTCTCACTAGACCTCCACTCAGATTCACATATGCTAGGAGAGCAAAGAAGGATTAAAGGGGAATTAAACTATTACTTTTCTGTTTTACTATTTTACTCACATGCTGTAATTACATGAATGGTGATGATGTCAGTGGTCTGTTAGTAGTGGAATGATGATGACAGTAGTCTGTTAGTAGTGGAATGATGATGTCAGTACTCAGTAGTATGTTAGTAGTGGAGGGAATCTTTCTAGAGTTGGTTGAATGCAGCCAGAGGAGTACAAATAAGGGGGTGAGATATTTGTAAAGGCATCCAGAAAATAGAAGAAGAGAGAGAAACACTTTTGGAGAGCTTCACAATCCTCTCAAAAGTATTGTGGGTTGTATTTGATTTCCTTCCTTGGAGGGTCGATACATCAATATACTAATCTGCCTAATTGCTTTCTTACTTTAGTTCATAGCAAGTAGACTTAGGAAAGATCTTTGTATATATTTTTTTTTAGTAAATGTGCATAGTTTTTGAACTATTTTGCATATTTTTATCATGTGCAATTTTTTGAATTGGATGTGGATCTTTTTTTTCAATAAAAAATACATGCAATTCAAAAAATATATAATGCATTGTTAGGTATGTGAGTCATAGAAGGAAAGAGAAATTATCAATATAGTGCATATTGTATTGAAGTTAATGTTATGGGCCAAGAGAAGTAGAGTGATAAGGTAAAGATAATAATATAAATTGGTAGGATCATTTAAAAAACTAAAAAAAGAAGAAGTGGGTAAAGTAATAAATGACAACCCAAAAAGGATAGTGGGTAAACTAATAAATACCAGAAGGAGTAATAACTAAGGATCTTTCCCTGGCAAAGCGTGTGAAGCATACAAATCAAAGGAGTCATGTCTATAATGAAAAGATTAAGGATAGATGAAGGAAATATCTTGATGAATTGATTAATGGAAGTAAGTAGGTGTTAAAGAAGGCATCTCTATGGAGGAGCGAAGACTTCAGAATATAAAGGGATAATGGAATTAAAGAGAGGAAATCGCGGAAAGCAATTTGCTTAGATGAAATCTTACGGAGGTCCGGAGATGTCAAAGGGAGGTTTATATTGATGGGTTAACATACTTAACACACCTATTCAACAACATTTGGTGGACATTAAAGATTCCCTATGATAGGAGAAAAAACATTTTGGTATCTATCGATAAGAATAATAAAGATATCACAGGACTACTTAAATTATCTAGGGGTAAAATTTGTGAGTCATATCATGAAATTGTGAGAGAGTGATTAAGCATATATTGAAGTACAATAATCTCGGAGAACCAATTTGAGTTATTGCCATGAGGATCCACCATACAAGCCATCCGATTTATGAGGCAAATGGTGGAGTGAATGATAACACAAGAAGAGAAATAAGGATTTGCACATGGTTTATCGACTTAAAGAAATCTTCTGATAAGCTACCTGCTTTAGCGGGCGTTGATAAAGGAAGGTATGCCCCATAATTATATTGCCGTAGGATAAGGACATGTATGAAGTGGACAAGCAATTAGGGAATGTAAAGGTACAACAAAGGATTTTCTTATGATTGGACTTTATGAGGATTTCTTGGTAATTTTGTTCCTCTTTGTAATGGTAAATTGGTAATAATTGAAATAACATGGATTCTATTGAGAATGAGATCCCATGGTGTATGTTATGTGGGTTAATGTGCTATTGGTGGATGGGAAAAAAAGTTAGGAGTTAATGTTATGATCGGACAATCGAGACAAAATTTCAAATCTTAGAGTTAAGTAGGAGTAGGATTATAACTAAGTAAATGGAGTGCCAATCTGTGATGCTTGGGCTCGCCACTTTACCTTGTCGTACTCATGCCGACACAACCTATCAAGATGCAAATACGGGACACGGCTTTATGGGTTTGACCTGGCACGGAGAAAATGGACTCAAACATGAATTCAAGAGGCAAGAAAGTGAACCTTTTGTTAGGGTTTCTGTAACTTCAGATCTGTAAATTAGGGCACTTGATTAAGAATAAGAGAATGAAAAGGCTTTAGGTTGCCTAAGTGGTTTGAGAGCAGTTAGAGCCTACCTGAAAAGTTAGCCGGCCATCGCATCCTAACATTAACCCCTACTCTGTGGGAGATAAAAAAGATGTGTTTTTAGAGCATCAGTATACCTCAACCCCCATCGTCTCTGAAGGGTTTGGAAAAGGTATTCTTCATGAGCACGCATACCAACGAAGACATAGAAATCAACTAATTACAAGCATCCTCTCCTTGTCTTAACATCTACATGAAACTTCAAACACAATTTCTCTACTTTAAGTATTAACATCTAACATGTTGTTCTTGAAAAGTCTTACTGTTCCTCTGCAGCCAAATCCCCATAGACTGACTGTGCGAACATCATAAATAGCTCTTGCAAGGCTAGTTTTCTTTTTGCTGAATTACAAAGCCTTCAAGTTAAATCTAATGATTTGTCTAGGCATTTGCAGTAACTCCAGCAATTTGCTCCATACTTCAGTAGAAACTAGAGCGTGACATTCAAAGAAGAGGTGTTGACTGTTGAGATGTCTTGTTCTCCCTATTACACAAGCAAAAAGTAGGAGAAACAGACACATTCCACCTGATCATTCTTTACTTTTTTTTGTTACTCTTCCATTAACACCCATCATAGAATAAATATACTCTTAGGATTAGCATGACTATTACATATCAACTCCAATCAGATTTGGAAAGAGTTGCTCGAAGCCCATGGTAAGTCTTTTATATTTCTTACTCAATACGACTTTTCTAAGTATCGAAGAATATTTATCATGATCATCATATACTCATATCCCAGATGTTTTGGTTCTTGATATAGTAAGTATGAACCCAATGTACCCAAAGATTTTCCCTCTTGAAGGAGATATCCCGGAGCAGCTGCTCTATTTCAGCTCAGGATATTTCTCAATTTCCAGCACCCAGTAGCTTTTCAAGCAGAGTTTGCCAAGCCATTGGAACCTCCTAGAGGGGTCACTCTTTCCTGTCTAGAGGAATCTTCTACAACATGACTCTAGAATCCCTATTTTTGCCAAGTTGAAAACCCATGTCCAGAATTCCGTACCACTAAGCATTGTCTTAATGAGTTGAATTCTCCCAGCATATGATAATAGTTTAACAAAAGAAGAGTGAATTTTCCCCACAAATTTCTTAACCAGTGGTTTCTACGGTATAAGAGGCTTTTTTTTTCCCCGACGCACGTGGAACTTTCAAGTACCTAAAAGAAAGGGAATCTAAAGTTATTTGAAGGATGGAGCTCGTTTGTTTTTAACCTCTTCACTTACATCAGAAGCATACGGATTGCTCTTTTCTGTACTAGCAGAATGGCGAGCATACTAGCAGAAGCCCTGAAGCATTGGAAAATTTCATAAAGGATTAAAAAAGCAATTGCATAAAACTCCAATCAGCACTACAAAACAACAAGAAGTCATCTGCAAACATGAGGTGGGTCAAGCACAAGTTTTCACATCTGGGATAAAAGTTGATGTCAGATATTCCATGCTGATGGTTAATAGAGAAAGGGAGAGTGGATCCGCTTGTCTCAACCCCTTTTGGGCTAGGATAGTAAGAGAAGGAATGCAATTTACAAAATCAACCTTGACCATGCACCTAAGGGATATATGAGATCTGGAATACCCCTTTATTAGCTCAGTCACAAGTATGTTGTCTGAAATATGCCTATTTGGAAGGAAACCAGATCGATTTTAGCTTACAATCTCACCAATATGACTTGCCGAGTGATTATCTTAGAGATAATCTTTTAAAGGGTTGCACACCATGCAGGGCCTGAAATATTTCACCTCAGAAGCATTGGGAGATCTAGGAAACAACGTTATTGTTGTACAATTTATTGGTTTGTGCATGAATCCCTTTTCAAAAAAATTCTTGCACTGCTTCAACTATATCTCCTTAGATAAACTTCCATGCTTTCTTAAACCAATCTATTCCTGGTGCCTTAGTGTCATCAAAAACAAAGCAGCTTCAAATTCCACACCAGTCACAGCCTCACAGGAGTGAACAGCAGATTACAAGCATCAAAACTCGATTGTGGACCTTTGCTCAAAACTGATATATCCACTTTTGGATACGTAGCAGCTTCTGATCCTAGAAGCTTTCTATAAAATTGCTGAATTTCTTGTCTACTCTTCTTCATACTTTCTAATATCTTCAGCTGTGAGAATATCAATTCTACTCCGAGAAGTTCTCTCCTATGATACTCGAACACCGCAATTTGGCTGGGCGTACCATTGTTGATACGTCTCGACACTGATTCAGGTATGAATATGGGGCAGATACATCAATTGGCACTCATATAGGATACGTCAATTGGCACTCATATACTGTTAGATCTAGGAAGAGAGAAATAAGCAAAGATAGAGAGAGAAGATGAATTACACCATTAAATTTTGAGATCTAGGTATTGATAAACCCTAGATCTGTTAATTGGAGACAAAATCTTCAATACTCTATCTTGATATGTTGGGGCTTTGGCTCAGGATGTAAAATTGCGCTTGATTGTGGGAATTTTCCCATTGTTGTTGCTCATCTCGCTGGCTATTTCTCCGGGAAAGGTATCAAAGAGAAAGAAACAGAGGAAACGGGAAAGTCTATTTTTTAACTTTTCCTTTCGCTCTCATTTCTTTTTCATTTTATGTGAATAAATGCATACAGCTGTGAATTTTTTTTTTCTTTCTTTTACTTGTAATCTAATCCACGTTTCTTTCTTCTCTTTTTGTTACAAGGGTTTTGTTCTTTTCTTTCATTGATTATTATTGCTTTTTGTTTATTTTTTATTTATTTTTATTTTAACTTTATCCAATTTTTCTTATACAATCTGTTTTACTTTATGCTATTTAAATCTTTTGACTTTTGACTTTCTTATTTCGTTTTTCTGCAACGCTGAAAATTGTTTAAAAATTATATGAATATCATATCATCTAAAGAAGCCGTATCGCCGTACCGGTGTCCAACTTTAGGACGGTGTCCCCGTATCCAAAATTTTCAGATATGCCATATCGGATACTCGAATTGGAACCCGTATCCGATACTCGTATCCATGTCTATGTATCATAGGTTTTCTCTTTCATAGCAGCAAAAGGGAAATGAGAAGTTGAATCTCCAACCTGTGACCTATAGATGCTTGATTTCTAGTTGAGAATACTTCCATTGCTTCTTCCCCAGTGCTTTATATCATGTAAATTCTGATGCTCTTGTTCATGAATAGAGGAATCAATGTAATTATTAGGATGGTTTTGAACTTCAGCAAGCTTCTCTCTGGGATGATCAATATGTGTTTAAGCTTTGCTGAATTCATTATTATTGCAACTGCTGGAACTCCACTTTCAATTTCTTCGAATTATGCCATCTTTTCATAGCAAATTTTCAGTATTATTCTGCCATACTTGTTACACAATCTTTTCAAAAAATTCTCATGGTAAGCAAGTACATTTAAAAATTTGAAAGGTCTCCCACCCCCTTCGCAATTATAATAATTATACCAAAACAAAGGAGTGATCAGAAATACCTGGATTCAGATATTGGATTATCACCTCTGTATATTGTTGATGCTATAAAAGATTGCCAAAAGCCTAACTATTCTGCTACGAATTCTGGAGCTTCCATCCTTTGCTATTCCAAAAATAAAAGAGTCCTGAAATCTTAATGTCAGTCACCTCTGAATCTTCAAAGAATTGCATGAAGTTTATGGTTTCTGTAGCACTGATAGGTATCACATTAATTCAGTCATCAGAGTGACTGACAGAAATTAAATTCCCTGATATCAGCCATGGAAGGGACCATCCTACTGATAACCTTGTTAACTCATTTAACAAAGGCTTCCTCTGAGCTATAGAGTAAACAGGATGGTGCCACCTCCCTCTTTCTTTTGCAGAATGTTCTTTTTCTGGTGCTGTGTATTGTTTTATATGATGTGTTCTTTCTCTTCTAGGTTCTGAGTGTGTCTTCGTTTATAAAACTTACTGCAGAGTACATTGACCGGAAACAACCCCTAGGCGGATTATTGTTTTTGCTGCCTCAGGCTTTCAATTCTGAAGGAAGAGAAAGCAAACAGGAAGCTGATCACAATTCTGAGGAAGAATCCGAGAGAGACAAATTGTTGCTATTGGAAAGGTTGCTGGTGCATGCCAACATTCCTGTAAGTTCAGCAGTGATGAACAGTGTAATTGCCGTGCTAATGATTTCTTCTGTTGATGCTTTAGGCTAGTGGTGACCTTTAGTACTAAACACTTCCTGTGCTTGACTCTGGTATTCATACCCATTTATGGAAAGGGGCAGATTTGTAAGTATAACTGTTAAATTGTCATATTCTGCAATTATGAATTGACTTGGTTTGGTGGTTGGTTTAGTCAACTTTTTAGTTTCCTAACTTCAAAGCACAATAAAGAGAAAAGTAAAGGAGAATAACATGATTATCTTGTGAAAAGTATATCTAAAGCATGTGAGTCGTCATATATGATATTGCTTATAGCGCTTTAGAAAGTGCACAGTAGAATAATAGATCTTGAGATTCTTCTCTTCCTGAGATACTGACTAGGCTCAATTAGTTTCTGGCTTGTTACGAGTGAGGATTTCATCTTATTACGTAGTGGCCGTAATTGCTGGCTTACTGTGATTGAGTTGGCCCACTGGACCCAGGATCTGGATTCTGAAATGTAAATGACATTATTGTTTCGTTCTATTCTAAAATGCATTCAAGAGAAATGGGAGAAAAAGGTAATTTAAACGGTTTGCGTCAATGTAATCTTGTTGTGCTTACTATGCTGTGTTTTATGCAGTATCCTGTCTACTTTGCCTTTGAGGATGAGCACATCAAGGCTGTCCTGGATGACGTTAAACGTAATGATGCAACTGGCCAACCTGCCACAGCAACTACTGGCGGGTCAGTGAACTGTTGTGTATTTGTTTTGGAATGCTCCTACTAGCTGAGTAGGTTTAGGGGGATCTCCTGCTGTTCCCCTCTGCGTAATTTAGTTGCCATTTCCAGTATAAAGATGTTTTCATCTCATCTAAGAGAATCATATGTAGCTACTCAAATAGGAAATTGTACTATGGTAGCATTACCACCCTGAGAACCAGCCTGCTGTGTCTTTCTTTGCGTAAATTCATTACCCTTTTTGGTTATAAGGGGTGTGCCTTTTTGGAGTACTCCCTCCTTTTTTTTTTAATTGCTACATAGTTATATGCACAACAATTTAGGCAACGTCACTTTCAAGCTTTTTGGAGGGTACTTTTTGATCCATTTAATGTAAAATAATAGGAAAAGTGAAAAATTAGTACTTTTGGGTGGAAAAAGAGAAAATCAAATATAATAGTATTACTTTATGGTGGGCCAAGTACCCCAATAAGGAAAGTTTAACAGTGTAGCAATTAAAAAGAAACAACCATTTAAGGAAAATGTAGCAATTAAAAAAAAACGGAGGGAGTATTTTCTGTCCTCTTATTCTGGAGGTCCATTACTAGTTGCGTCCTTAATGTTTGGTGTACTTTTACATTCAAGGATGCCTTTTCGATTCCTTTTTCTTTTTGTACATTGAGAACTGACTACTTCTTTCTCTTCCGCCATCTTCCTGTATGTTATACTCCTTAGCGTTTGCTTTCTGATGGAATATTTCAGGTACAAGCTTGTTGTTTCAACAACAGAAGCTAGGAAGGTTTCTTCTCCTAGCATTACGAACATTCAGGTAAACCTTTTGGCTTAGCAGAAAATTGCTTGGAGACCTTCCTTTGGTGATATGGTTAGCAATTAACTTTTCAGATCTGTGATTGAATATGATATCATTGTTAATAAATTGCGACAAGCTTCACAAACCTTGCAGTGGTGAACTGGTGATTGGTGTATCTGCCTGTGAAGCATATCTGTGGGTTTAAACTTTTATCCCATTCAGGCTGATGCATTTCTTCATGCTTACACAGTTGCTATATGTAATTTACTGGCAAATTATAGGTTCTGCTCTTTTCACCTCAAAGAACTTTATGTGAACCAGAAATAAGTTCATAGCCCTTCAGATAAGGAATATACTCAAGTTTGTTTCGCTATTACTATAAGTTCAGAAAAGTTCTAGTTATAATTTATTTTATTTTATTTTAAAATATGGTATGTTATAAAAAGTTGAGATAGTGAACTTTTGATGAAAAAGACACTCATAGATTCGTTTTTGAAACTGCCGCCTTCTGAAGGTTGCTTGGTTCATACACTTCAGTTTTCATAGAATCTAACGAAGGCTATTTAAGTCCTCTCTTAATTCTCGAATTTTAAAAGTTTGGATGCATACTTATTATGTTCTGTCAACATCATTGTGGCCCTCGAAATGGATTAGATTAGATATGTACCATTGCTTTCTTCATGTGTATTCGATGGATCAGGCATGGCATTTGAAGAATTGTAGTGTATTTGTTAATTGTAAGTCATCTAGCTGTAGTCTAATTAGTCTTTTTTTTGGCAACGCTAATAAATCCATCGTTCAATGATTCTTCTTGATGCTGCAGGGTTGGTTGCCAGGATTGAAGATGGACGGGGATTCCCACCAAATTCCAACAATTGCTTTAGTGGCTTCTTATGATACATTTGGGGCCGCACCAGTGAGTAACTAGTAGTCATATGTGAAAATATTGATTTCTCATCCAGTGTCTTGTTTGAAGACCCATTAGCTTAAATTTTACAGGCCTTGTCAGTCGGTGATAGTAATGGAAGTGGTGTTGTGGCACTTCTGGAAGTTGCTCGGCTATTTTCAATTCTGTATTCAGACCCTAGGACAAGAGGAAGATACAACTTACTTTTCGGGCTAACATCTGGTGGACCTTACAACTATAATGGAACTCAGAAGGTATGTTGGTCCTTGTAAATTACTTTTCGGTTACTATAAATTTCACTTGCTAGTTCCTAAGTGATTTTATTGTTTCTGTTTTAGAACCTCTCGTATTCTCTGAGCATCAACATTTGCCTGCTGTAGGCGCTCTTGAATTATCTCTTCTCGTTACATATTCTATTGACTTTCTAGTTTAACATTGTTCTCTTGTTAAACTTCAGTTCTTTGAGTAATGAACTTTAACCTTGGCGCTCTGTTTAACCTGGCAGTGGCTTCGGAGCTTAGACCAACGCTTGCGTGAGAGTATTGATTATGCTATATGTTTAGATGATATTGGTTCACGGGACAATGAATTGTGGCTTCATGTGTCAAAACCTCCAGAAAATGCTTACATAAAGCAGATCTTTAAAGTAAGTACCGTTTTGGATAGCTTTGGCATAAAGTCAAAATATTGGTTAATTCTGCTGCACTCCTTTGTTCCTGAAAGTTGGATCTTTTTGCAGGATTTCTCTGAAAGTGCCGAAGAATTAGGAATCAAGGTTGGCTTGAAGCACAAGAAAATAAATATTTCAGATCCTCGAGTAAGTTGATTTGCTAAAATAACACTTACTGTTACAGCAGTATTGGCTAGTTAAATCCACCTAATGTAATGATGAGTTGACGTTTGATATTAAAATAAATCTCACACAAGTGACTGCCTTGGATTTCTTTGTGGGACATAGCAATGCGGGGGGAAGTGAGAGAGGGAGCTTTTTACTCGGGTTCTGTGTGTTTTCTGGATGATGAGTGAATGCTCTATGCATAAAGTTTCAGAATTAGAATCTTGTTCTTACATAGGCTTCATAACGTAGAAATTTCCTAGAAGTTTGCCTTAAAAAGAAAATGTCTACTAATGATAACAATGGAGCAGTGTTACAACTGGTGAAAATTTATCTTATAGCTGCTATTATGGGTGATCATTATTAAGATAGAGAAAAGGTAAGATCATATTCTTAGATAAGCTTTGACCCATCGTGCTACGGGTCAAAGCTTATCTAGGAATATGACCTTACCTTTCTCTATCTTTTTCAAGGGCAGTAGTTAGATGGACCTCTTGCTGAACCTCTTATCCTGTTGTAGGTAGCTTGGGAGCACGAACAATTTTCAAGGCTCAGAGTCACAGCAGCCACTCTTTCGGGGCTCTCTTCCGCACCTCAGTTTTTGGAGAATTTTGGAGGCCTTTCTGGTAGCAGGTTACTCACAAGTCCTAACACCCTTGAATGTGGTTTATCCTTTCTGAGGGCATCCCGTTTTATATTTGTTGATCATTGTACAGGCATTTTGTAAGCGAGCCTGCTGTTCTCAGAGGCATCAAGCTAGTGGCGGAGAGTCTTGCGGTAAGTTTACGTTTTTCAGTTAAATATGCTGTGTTTTAATGCTACTGTACATTGCTGATGTTCAGCTTTACTTTGGGTTATTAATAGCAATCGAACTGGTTTCTTTTGTTGTCATCTGAAGAATCATATGTTACTGCCCATTGTTGGCTTTTCTAATTTCTTTTACAAATTATATTAAATGAAAAAAGAAGTTAATATAAGAAATGGTGTGCCAGTCACACAGAACATACCTCTGACAAACCCGAGAAAACCCCCATAGAGTAAGTAGATCTCTTACTCTCGTTGTCTAGGCTTTGGAATTCCATTTCATTGGTTTTAACTTTTAAAGTTAGGAGTGGCTCTAATTTTTTTTTTTTGTGTGACATAATGTAGGGAACAACCTTAAAAAATTTCCATATTTGTTAAGATTTGCCTTAGATAAAAAGGTGGTCTTTTATCAGGTAAGCACTAGAGAAGATATGTTTCTTAGACTCGGATGAGTATCTACTCGGATCCGGGTGTTGGACCGTCGATATCGTAGAAAAATGTCGAGTTTTTTTTTATTTGAAATGAAGGATCCAAGTGTCACGTTGTGTTGGGCATGACATGAGTCGAGTAGCAACACCTAAGGTAAATGCAGGTGTCGAAGTAACAGAGTAGAAGATTCCAACGATAGATGTTCTTAAGATATGGAACTTCCTCATTAGTAGTCATTGCCTTGAGTGCCTTGAGGAGGAGGAATTTCTCAATGATTTCTATTTTGTCCTTGGTTTCTTTCTCTTCAGCACATACCTTTACCCTTGTTTGCTTTGAGTTGGGCCCAACCTTGTTATGTGAATGATGATGTTGTCAGGGTCCAAAGACATAAGAAAAACCAAAGGAATTTTTTGGGTTTAGCTTGCACATGGAAGGTTTCAAGTTCAAGAGTTTGAGACTTTCGTATAGTTGGAGTCAACTTTTACAATTTGAGCATCAATTGACTTTTCCTGATATTTTGATAAAATGCTGCACTATAGGTTGAGGGCTGGAGCCTTTTTGTCTATATGCCTCCTGTTGTAAATAGTTGACACCCTTTTGTGTCTTTCAATTCTAATATTTTGTTGTTATAATATGTATAATAAGGCACATACCTGTATCTTCCTATTTGGACAATATGAAATCTTCTCTAGAACTCCCAATAGTCATTGAGCTTACCTAGTAAAGGTTTCCTTTTCTGAGTGGAAATATTAAGAAAGTGCATTACTTTCGCTTGTTTGAAACGTGTAAATCAGGGAATTATGAATAAAAGCTAGATGTAAAGACGAGGAAAATAAGAGAAGAAAAAATTCCTCGAGCCAGGAATTCTTCCCGAAAACCCTAACTCTGCCTATGGGAAAGAATAAAGAAGAAATCTAGGAGAAAATATGGGATATAGATTGCCATTGACTAGAACGATGGGACCTGGTTCAATTGGGAATTAACCACTTCAATGAGTGTAACCTTACTCCTCAACTTTGCTAGAAAGAGAATGGCTAAAAGGATCACCTTGTCTCCTAACTCTCGAAGCCTCAACAGCCCCTCATCAATCCTCATGCTTTCTCAAAATCCAACTACAAAATGATCCCCCTTATAAGTTATAACCCCTTCTGTTGTCATCATCGACCTCATTAGCCATAAGAGCAGCATTCAGAATTTGTGGACCCCAAACAAAAGCTCCTTGCAACTCTGAGCTGATAGAAGAGAGAACAATCTCTATGTTTGAGTAGAACAACTGGTTAGAACCTTCTACAGACTAGTGAGAATGAGGATTGATAGGTCTAAAATCCCCAACTTTTTGGTTCTAACTCGTATTAGATGAGAATTGTAAAGTTGTATATATACTTTCCGCATCATGTCAGTCTCATAGAACCGTTGGAACACCTTAACAAGATCCTTTGTCACCACATGTGAACCACTGGGTCCTGGGGGCTTTTCCCCCTTCATACTGAAGACAAGATTATGGATTTGCTTTTAAAATAGCACCGTGAATACTTGACATTGGAGAAAAGTTACTATCGCTTTGCTGCTATTACTTGCCATTATGAGGAAATTGGTGGAGTACTCAGTTCATGGCAACACTTTTTTATCTGCTAGTATGCACTTTTACACTGGCTGAAACAATGACAGGAAATGAAGGAGACATACCTATTTATCACTTATGTCTTTAAATTGATAAAATTATAAATATATAATAGTCAATGATATTCAAATCCTCGGAGCCATCTGAATTTAAAAAAGGCTAAAGGCACCAACTCCAGAAATGAAATAAGAGTCCATGAGGCTCAAGTAGGATAGTGAAGTAGATGAAATTTATAGGCTGAAAGCTTACTTGCAATTTATGGTATAGTCCATAAGACCTAAAGAGTTGGATGAGTGAAATATATTAAATCGCCGAGTCTTGGTTTCAAACTTGTAATTGTTAGACAATTTATGCAGGATGAATATATATTGGTAAAATTTTAAACCATGCATTGATTTCAATATGATACCAGATATCTATCTGCCAAAGAATTTTCTGAAGAACGCTACAATATGTGTTTCAGGTGTAGCACTGTAACTCCATGTAAATTCATGAATTTAATTAAATTGAATGTTTACGTTAACGACCTATTTGGTAGGAGGTCAACAATGGTGGTAAATTGGTAATGTTAATGAGTTTATATGTATTTTTGCGTTGAAAGGTCTATACTACTGTCCATGGTAAGCCCTATTATTCCTATGTATGTGTTTTACCTTGTAGGTGGAGAAGGATTATGATGGTCATTGTCATGTGACTTGCAAAACTACATATCAGTTCGTTGTTTTTGCAACCATTTATTACCGATACCGAACATGCGATAATAGTATCTGATTCCTTTGCTCTCTATTTCCTTTTTTGAGGCCTAAATCTTTCTCGTGCTTCTTTGCTTAATTCTGTTTTTGTGTGTTTTATAAAAGCTGTACCTATATTTTCGTAAACAACCAGCAGTCTGATGTGATCTTTCGCTTTCTCTTAGGGGCATATTTATGGGCATGAACGAAAGAATATTAAGATATTTGCAGAAAATAGTAGCTTAGCAGTTAATCCATCTTACGTAGCTTCATGGTTGAGCCTTTTATCCCGGACACCTCGAGTTGCTCCTTTTCTTCCGAAGACTGATCCATTCATTAGTGCTCTCAGAAAGGTCAGTGTTCTGTGTGCTAAGATATTTTCATAATCATACTGTAACTTTGCATTTTATATTTGGTGCTTTTGAACAAGGTTTAGAAATTAGAGATTTGATGATACGGATCTTGATGACCCTAAGATACAACTTAGAAGGCATTGACTTCTAAGGTTGATTTTAATGTCAAGGACAATAAAATCCAGGCTAACAACCTATTTGTACCTGAATGAGAATTCTCACACTCAATATTCAAGCACAAAAGCTTAACACTCAATTTGTAAACATCCTCTTTTAAACTTACAACCCTAGGTATCTATTTATTGAAAATAAAATACTTGTTCCCTACTCCAACTAGGAAAAGGAAACTAAATAATTAACTAAATTGTAATAACCTATTATTTAATTAATAAACTAAAATTGCCTACTAATTAAATTTGACAACTTTGGAATCCCCAAGGCTCCATAACTAATAAAAATGACATAAAACTAAATGAATCCAACATGTAAAAACCCACGTTTAAAGAGTCATGGTAAAAGGATGTGGCTCCTAATTTTACAATATAATTTAAAATAATCCCATACGTCGAGCTCTGGTTCTATTCCGTATCATTTAAGGTTAGGCGCTACGTTTTATAAGGCGACTTGTACTATTTGATTCTTTTTTCTCTTATATGCTCACAAAAAATTGAAGGGAAAATTCTGATGAGCTTGGTTCTTTTTCGATTCCGGTATGACATATGTGAAGGAGTCTTATTATCATGGAGTCTTATTATCCAAATTAGATATCTATATCTGTTGGCGCTGGTTACTGTCACTTCAATGTCTGTCCTTTGGGGTCTGGGAAGATAGTTTTCCATAATTACAAGCATCTAAATCTCAGAACTTGTTCATCCAACCAAACTCTCTATTCTTCAAACAGGGAGGTTTATGGTATGGACCACCTTGCTGACCTCCCTGCATAGTTATAAGCCAATCAGCAAGAAACAATATTTTTAGCTGGGAAACTGGTGTGATTAACAATTATCGGAGCAGAAGAATGAAGATCTTGTGATATTTCTAGCTTTGACTGTTCAAACAGTCTTAAAACAACCAGATCCACTAAGACCATGCTATGTCCAACTCCAAGCAATACCAAATAACTGCTGCCTTTGCTTGATGAGCTGAGACACCACTTGCTATCTTCTTGCGAGCAAAAGCCTTAATTTTGCTGCGAATGACTCATGTCATGTCACATAGGCCCACCTTACTATGCAGATCTTTGGCTGTTTCGACATTGACCTTGTATGAATCGGTTGGAGATACCAGTCAAGTAGGTTTTCTGTTTTATGTTCCCACATCCTAGCTGCAGCCTTTATCGTACTTGTGCAATGAGAAGAGGACTATCTCTTTTTTTTCTTAAAGTCCTGTTTGTTGCACCTTGGTCATGGACTCTGTATAAAGACTACTAAGAGCACCTGAATATCTTCTATACTGCACTTCAAAATATAATTACATCACCATCTTTTGATGGCTTCACTCCCATTAGTCCTACCTTCAAAATGTACCAGATTGTTGAGGCTTGTCTTCTAGAAGAGAAGGTTGCTCAATTACATTGAAGCTTGCTACGTTGCAGACAAATCTTATCTACTGTCAGCCACACACATGGCTTGATAAGTTGATGTTAGTCATCCATCTTTTAGCATTTCATGCCAAAATGAACTTCAGAACCCACTTTTTTTCCCCTCCCACAGTGGACTCTTTTTTTTTCGGGATAAGATAGGGGACTGTTATGTGTTCATTTTTTAAGAGCCTTAAATTGTCCATCTCAAGCTGGTAAGCACTATGAACATCAAGTGGGTGAATCAGAAATGGGGATGAAGTTCAATCTAAGCTAAGAGTTTCAAGCAGATATGAAGTCCAATACCAAGTCATTTTTCCTTCATCTTTTAGGCTCTATTGCTAATTAATTTGCAATTCCATGCATTATCTTTACCAAATAGCAAATCAATCAAGCTTAGACAACAAGAACAGTGAACAATCTAAGTATTTGACCAACAGCAAATTATTCCAAATTGTCATTAATTATAGTTATTACTCACAGGTTTGGCTTGGGTTGATACTTCATGGCTCAAGTTAGTGAGCCTGTCGTGGTTTTGTTTAGCCAAGGCCTAGGGAAAAAGGCCTTGCATGACCCATGGGCATCGCTATGTGTGTTTCATTTCAAATGTTTTTCCTTCGTCGTATGTTCATATACTCCAGAATGTTTTGAAGACGTTTCATTTGTCTTTTCTGTTTCCATAATATTTTTAAATTAGCGAAATGTCGTATGCTCCATAGCTAACCCGTTCTGTTACATTTTACCCCTTAAAGGATTTTTATCCTTGAAACTTGGGGGTTAATGCTGAAAACTTGTAGTAGAAAGCTTCCTTCAGACAATGATCAAAACCTCTTTAGCAATGATCAAAATCTTTATCACACAGTTGAACTTTCGTGACCAATGAAACCACAATCCTTTGGCTTTGATATGACAAAATTATGAAAATAAAAGTTATAAATGGGGAAATAAGGGATACAACCAGAATATGCGATTTTCATTCCTTTTGTGACTTTTCTCGTCTTTCATCTAATCCATTTATATCTCAATCAATAAAATTACAATGAAGAAGGAATTACACCGGCGAACTTTTGGAACCTAGAGCGATGATCTGTTACATTTTACCCCTTAAAGGATTTTTATCCTTGAAACTTGGGGGTTAATGCTGAAAACTTGTAGTAGAAAGCTTCCTTCAGACAATGATCAAAACCTCTTTAGCAATGATCAAAATCTTTATCACACAGTTGAACTTTCGTGACCAATGAAACCACAATCCTTTGGCTTTGATATGACAAAATTATGAAAATAAAAGTTATAAATGGGGAAATAAGGGATACAACCAGAATATGCGATTTTCATTCCTTTTGTGACTTTTCTCGTCTTTCATCTAATCCATTTATATCTCAATCAATAAAATTACAATGAAGAAGGAATTACACCGGCGAACTTTTGGAACCTAGAGCGATGATCTTTATATGTATTTCGGATATTGCTGCTTGCTGGCTTTTCCATCTTGGTGTATGCGTGGAAGGGCATGTTATGCATTGATATGCTATGACACGTTTGCATTATTATTAATTTGCTCTTTTGATTAGCAGGAACTGGCAGAGCATACTACTGAGGTGAATGTACAACATGAGAATCTTGATGGAATTTTTACCTTCTATGATTCAACAAAAGCCACTTTGAATATTTACCAGGTGTTCTTTCTTTTGCGGATGTTGTGCATAGAGTGCTTTGACTATTTATCCAAAATTCTCCGAGACTAATTAAATTTGGGTTGTCGCAGGTAGCTAGTGTAACATTTGACTTGCTGTTATTGCTAGTTCTGGGGTCATACTTGATAGTGCTATTCAGTTTCCTCGTCATTACAACCAGGGTGAATATCTAGCCTCTCTCAATTTCCACCTTGACCACTTGCATGCATAAGTCCTGGTTCGCAGGCGTTATCAGATAAATTTCATGTATCGTAACAATCTTATTGTCATCTGTCCTAGCAGGGTCTCGATGATCTCATCAGTTTATTTCGGAGACCACCATCCCGGAAAGTGAAAACAGCCTAATTCTACGGAAGGGGAACTAACAGTTAGAAGATCATACAGCTTGTTGCTTGCTCCAAGCCTATTTCTTGCGGCTTAATCTGACACTTCACTTTCCTCCAGCCTGAACCATAGAAGCTGCCGGTGCAGATTTATCGTTGCTGGTGATTTTGTAGATTTATCTACAAGTAGAGGCTTCTATCTCTGATTGCCTCACAGAGATAATTCTTTATTTCTGAAAGGATTTCGTGCCTCAATGCCAAGCAAAGATTTTGTTTAGATATAAGTGTAATGAGCAGGATTTGCTTCTATCTTGAACAATTTGAACACCTTTCTATGTACAATTTTGTCATCTTTTCCGACATAAAAATGTTTATATACTTCTCTTCCCCATGGGGAAAGCCATTTTTTTAAGTTATGGCTCAATATTGTGTTAAATGTTAATAGGTACTTTTTTTAGGGTACTTTGTAGCAGGATTAGCTTGATATTTGGTCACACGACTGATGAAAATCGATCATTGGACGTGTTTAACTTTGAGCTTCGGCGAGGTTTTTATAGCACTCCTTTTAAAATCGTAGGCAATTTAATTTAAACTAGTAAGAAAGCAGATTTGTAATATAAGTTGCACCGACTATGGTACATTTAAGTTAGCGGCTTACGTTGACTGATTTTATCGTTAAAACTAATTTAATAATTATCTGCTTTATTGTATTTGGATTTGCTCAACAATTGCAGCTATTCAAGCTTTAGCTAGTCCACGATATGGATCTTGATGGATGGTGAAGGTTTTCAGATGAAATTAATGGACGAATTTATAGACAAATTTTAGAAGGCAACGTCTATTAAAGTTGAATCTTCTTGTGGTAACAAATACTAAATGATATTCCATGATCCCATGATACATCCCATAGGGTTTAAAATCGTATATGTAAGTTTTCAAATAGGATATCATAGAATTAGTTTTGGACTTTTTTGGGCTTTGATCAAATTTGGGACTTTTTTAAGAACCTCTAAGTGCTTTGAGATGACTCGTGAGTAGTTGAGAATTTGAGATACCTTCAACATTACTTAAATATGCCCTCAAGTATATAGAACAAGACTAGCATAAGATTAACATATTTGAATTTTTCGTTCGTGTACGAGTCTTCAACGTGTTATGCTCAATATCTATTAGATTGAAGGTATATTGACGTTTATGAGCATACTTGTTCTTCATTGAATTGTAATTATTATCTTCATGTACTTATGAATTATTTATTGAGTTCATAAATGAGGATTGAAAACTATCTATTTTAGTCAGATTTTTATAGTTAAAGACTCTAATGCCATATTGTTGAAAAGTTTGTCGAAGTAGCAACCAATTGTAAAGAATTTGTACCATAAACTTCACAATGGTAGAGTTCATATAAGGTTGAATCACGTGTAATTAATAATATTGGCTGTCGACGATTCATGATGTATTATCTACTAATGTTTTCATTAGGTTGTATTTGATGCTCTTAGTATTAGGGTTGTTCATTAACTAAGGTTAGTGAAAAGTACCCGAATTAGCTAAATACTTCATGAATGGTGGAGCTTGCTCCTACAATCAATTAATATGGAATTAGCGTTTCAAGGATTAAAACGAGTTGCATGGTGAAAGTCTATAGCTGCTGAGTATGTTGTACCCTAGATCTTCCTTCATTAGTTCCATATATATTGGTGTCTTGATTCCTATCATCGTTAGACTAGTTGTAATTAGTATTGTCTATCTTTATTGCTGTTTAAGTGTCGAAAATCTTTTTCTTGATCAGAAGTAAACACAAGTCAATAATTTTAGGGTATTAATTTGTGTGCGCCATTTGTACAATCTTATTGATTATGTACGATCCTTACCAATCCTAACCAATCCCACTAACAATACAATTCGTTTTGCCATACGTTGAACATGAAGAGATCATGATCCAAATCACAATCCTAATAACGATAATATAGTATACATTGCCTTACCATTCATCATTAGTATTAGTATTAGTATTAGTATCATCATTATTGTTATTATGTTAGCTTGGCAACTCACATAACATACACATGATCATACGGACCACCAACTTGATAAGGTAATGAAGGAAACATTCACGTAAATCGTAATAATATAATAATATACAATGCATTAAAATCACCTAGAAGAAATTGCTATACATAGCCCTCGAGCACACTAGAAATTGCCAAGACCTTCAAGAGTGGTGAGCATTCAATAATGTTCGATACACCATGTCGATAAATTGATTATCCTGTATCACGGACAAGGGAATCTTAAGTGATAAAATTATTCATGACAGCAAAATATAATCGTATTGATGGAAAAAAAGAACTCCCCTCTTAAGCCCTATATCAAATTTAATATTTAACTGAGACCCCTTTTTAACATCACTGCTGAATCATAAACCTAAACACATATTTCATCACTTTTTAGGTAAATTTATAGGAAAAGTATCATGTCAATAACCACGGTAATACTGGTCCACCTCTAAATATATTTTTTTTCTTCACAAAATTCAATACCATCTATTATAACTTTAGAAGTGTTTTGAATGGCAACAAAAACTTATGAAGGAAAACATATTTTTGGAGATGCAGTTCATTTAACAAGGCATTGACATGAGGCTTCTGCTTCTCCTATAAACTCACGTATAGTTCCATCCCCTTCCCCGGGTCATATTTTTATGCTTACCAACAAGTTGGTTGTAAGACTCAACTCATAGGGGAGAGGCTGAAGCTCCAACAGAGATATTACGGTTGGGCAGGAGACAGGAGTAAATATTACAAATCCAAACAACATGCAGAATAATTTTCAGAAAGACAGGACTGCCTTCAAATTAACAGCCTGATTATTTTCAGAAAATCTACCTGTTTTTTATGGCTAAGTATTACAACTGGTAAAAATTTATCTTATAGCTGCTATTACGGGTGATCATTAGTAAGATAGAGAAAAGGTTAGGTCATATTCCTAGATAAGCTTTGAGCCATGGCAAATTCTTCGTGCTATGAGTCAAAGCTTATCTAGGAATAAGACCTTACCTCTTCTCTATAATTTCAAGTTTAGACATGGATACTACGCTTGTACAAAGCGTGCATAGCGCATGCCTAAATGCCATGTAAGGTTACCAACAGATCTTTTATTATGGAGCAAGTTGACATGTCCCGAGGATCGAATTATATGAATTAGTCAGGAATAAAAAAAGGCGTACGGCTCTGAATTTATGGAGCAAGTTGACAAATCCCAAAGGTTTCGAAATATAGTAAGGCGTGCGGCCCTAAATTTAACACATTAACCTTGAAGCTGCAACTAATATAACATGTCACCTGAAAACAATAACCTAAAGTCATCAACAAAGATTTGAAACCCACCTGAATAAGCAACAAGAGTGCTTCCCGAACCTTGTCTCTGCTTAAAACCGCTGATGATGGAGTTAGAGATGGAGGTGGAGTAGGGGGAGGAAATGGATGGAGTACTGGAGCACCATAAGCACGTGGAATATTAGGAGGGTGCGGTAGAGGAGCAGTGGGCACAGATGAAGAAACAGGTGCCGCCATCAATGGGTAAGTGGCAGAAGGAAGACTGGAGAAAGAGGACGGCTTAACAAGATCTGTCACACGGTTGCTATTGCTGTTTGACTCTGATATATCAAGCAGAGACAACAAAGAAGCAGATGTTATATTAGCAGTAGATGCTATATGTGGTGATGGAGGCGTATTGACTGGCCGACCAGCAACAGCGACTGCAGCAGACGGCTTCTGAAGTTCTCCTGTACTTGTTGGAATGAATGGACTTCCCAAATTCATAGCTGACTGCAAACATAAATTACATACCAGTCACAAAGAATTGCAAATGAAGTGCCCCCATGAGGGACTTGTAAAGTATTTGAATTTCTATATTAGTAGTGGATGAAGCTTTAGTACACTGAAGAAATTCACAAAGGTATGATCTTCAGAAACATCATTGACATTAGCGGTAGTTAACTGTGACGGCTCCAATGGACCATCAATAACAGCCATGCTTGGGACTGCCTCTAGTTCTTCAAATTCACTGCAGCAGAATATAGTTGTTAGAACAAACCCTTTATAAGGAAATGATATAGATAACATCAATCTTATAAACATCTCTTTCAATCATTCATAGTGAAACAAAGAGGTTGTTCTGCTTCAGATAAAAATCGGGATTCAGATTGCAAACTTCTGGTCAAAACCCACTTTTTTGGGTCAGTTGATTTTTGATTGGTCTACGTGTCAACCGTGCACAAAAGGCGGACAAAGGACAAAAAACTCATGTTTTTGAACTATCATGGATCAATTTACCAGCAAACCAAGAAACATCAACTATCATTTAGAACAACTTGACTTCAACAGAGCTTAAAACCCAACTTTGAGTTTGGAATCTATGTCAAAAAAAAATTCATAACAAGATTTTTGCTGCTCCTTTTGCCCTTCTCACCAACATTATGAACATTTTTACCATTAACTTCTAGTTAACTTCTGTAATATATAAAGTGAAATAGTTAAGTAATACGTTGAGCCTGTTCACGAGGTTTTTGAGTCAAACTTAGCTATGCTCAGTTCATGAAAATTTCAAGCAAAATTCAAATAGTTCACGAGCCAGCTAGGCTTATTAACACCCCTGTCCCCTACGCAAGATTGTGCTTTCACTTGAAATGGGGATAGAAAAAGTACAGCTCCCTAATAGAGGTAGAAAATTGGCAGATACACTTCCTTCCTCTAATTGTCCAACTTATGATTTTATAGACCATGTCTTAGACAGGAAAGTTCCATTTTCATTATTTATTTGATATTAGCACCTTGTGTACAAGTACATGAAATATTATATCCACCGTTCCCAAAAGGTAGTACCTAGAGTAAGCAAAACGCCTCGGCTCAATTATCCACCTGTTTTACTAGAGCCATAAACATAATTGGCTTGCAATTTATGCAACATCAACGAATAAAATTTGACTTAGAGTCCATGGGTCTCGACAGAGAGACAACGATAAAGCCAAGTAAACTTAAAATCAGTTTATTGACAGGAAAAAAGTGGAAAAAGAAATTGCCACAAAGCCTTTTACCTGCTGTACAAGAATATAAAGGCCCTGTTTGATTATATTAGCTGATTTATTAGTTGGTTTCTATGCTACCCCAACTGTCCCCAACTCTTCTGATTTTCTCACATACCCGTGTTCACACAACCTGACACTTGGATACTTCATTTCAAACCAAAAATTTAATGTCTACAAAATATCCAAGTCCGAGTGTCCGAAGTGGACACTTTAGCCAAGCCTAAGTAACATAGGTTGGTTTGACTAGCTATTAGCATTGGCAGTTTGTATGTAACTGTTTGATGAACTAACTTATAGATGGTAGCTATTTGCTCACTTAAATTAGTGAAATGACATATAAGCACATGAGTATATTTTACTACCTTATTTCATGTTTCTATGGTAAAAATTACTCCCACTGTCCTAGAATACTCTTGACACTTATCAGGGCACTTAGTTTTAAATAATAAGTTGTTTAGTTATCCATTGTTATTTTATTGAAAAGTTAGATGTGATAGGAGTTAGTAGGTAGTAGCCTAGTAGGAGCAGTATTATTTTATTTGGTCGAGAGATAGTGTGTGAGCCAATGGTTAAAAGGTAGAAAGATTAAAATAATGGTGGGTCATATCCAAAAACAGTAGTGTAAAGAGTATTCTGGTACGGATAAAAAAAAAAGTGCAAAGAGTATTATGGGATGGAGGGAGTATTTATCAACATTATCTAGTATCTACAATTTCTCACTTATTACTAATATTCCATAAAAACATTATCTAATATGTTTAGTTATTTAATAA
Organism: Beta lomatogona; assembly: GCA_947646795.1. Taxonomy (NCBI): domain Eukaryota; kingdom Viridiplantae; phylum Streptophyta; class Magnoliopsida; order Caryophyllales; family Amaranthaceae; genus Beta; species Beta lomatogona. The sequence continues at coordinate 1,396,590 of CANSNZ010001286.1, forward strand.
ATACACCTAGGTTGTTTGGTAAAGAGAGATTTAAAGAAAAATTAGAGGTTTGAACACATATTGAAGGATTTGACTAGTCAATCCTCTAATTTGAGTGTTTGGTAAAGAGATATTTGAAATAGTTGAATGGGTCCAAAAGCCCTTATTGAAAAAGTTTGGGGATAAACTTTTTGACATTAGAGGTTTAAGTATGAGTGGGGTAAATTAAATTTATGTCCATGTCCTTATTGGTCACTATACATAATTAAGTAGCAATCAACTATCAGCTACTTAACAAACACCTTTATACATAAAGCTAATACAATCGGTTAGTCAAACCAGCTAACATTGTTCTTTTGTCGAAGTGGAATGGGCCTTTTTTTATTGTGTTATCGTGAATTTTATATTATTTACATATAGTATTCCCCAACCACCAGCATATTATTTTTGTTTTATGCCCCACGCTTATCAGTTGTCCACTAATTTCCAAATAAGGCCTTAGTTTCTTGATGAACCAGCATATTGGCTTTTAAACTAGAAGAGATATATATCTTGCCACTCCACATATATCTCACCTACCCCCACTTTTCCCACTAAAAAACTCTCATTAACTTCCAATCTCTCATGGTTCTAAGCTTCTAACTGCTTCCAAACTCCTCTCATGGCTCTCAATTAATTTTCTCAAATTCTCAAAAAATTAATTTAGACCTTCCTCTTTCTCATATATATCTTCTCAAATCCCTAATTATATCAATTTAATTCATCAAACAAAAATATCTCTACCAACATTTGTATTGTTTGCAATTGTTCATAAGTTTATATGAAGACATTCAACATGCAATAGAAATTTAAGGTAGCTGAAGTAAAATGGCAAAATTTAACACTATATAGCAATCTAATTGTACTAATATTTTTTTATAGATTTTTGCTCCATATTTGTAATTTTTTATGATTTTTTTCCAATTATAATTGTTTACTTATTATATTTTTTCTACAAAATTATAAATAAATCTTGCCCCTCCCTTTGTAGTTTGTATCATTGAATATGGTGGCCGTAATTTAATTCCAAAGTCCAAATTTGAAAAGACATGTTTCTTGGTTGTGATTTGTGGGCACATATGTACACGTGCAATGAATCTCCGTCTATCGAACATTAAACGATGGGCAGAGGAGCTATTTAAATTTAGCGCATTGGAACCAAACAACTAATACGATCTGCTAATCCCCAAACAAGGTTAGCTAAGTATTCTGGTCAAATCCTCTAAGACCTAAGTGTGATCGATCTGCTTTTTTTAGCCCAAAAAGCTGAGGAACCAAACAGGGCCAAAGACTTTCATATATTATGATAGACTATAAAGCCTTTAGGTTAATGCATAAGCCAATTCTAATTCCTCGGACTCATCTTCGAACTCCTTCAAAATTTAGACTCCATAAATACTATGAGTTACTATCTAACATATAACAAAATTGATAGTATTTACCTTTTCGATGAAGATATACTGGGTTTAGTTGGCACCTTCGAGTAAGCATTAAGTATCCTGAAAAGACAGCATAGAACATGCTTTTAGTAAATATACTCTATATTTATTTATGATGACGTTGAAAAACCAAGTCATAATATTGTAAGATGTAATTTTCCTGCTTTTGGGATTTAAGAGAGAAGGTACCTGCCAAAGAGATTTGCCACCTCTTCACACTCACGAGCATTATAGAACCATATACCATTTACTTCTTGCGCCGCATTGCGGTATAACAAATATGGTACCTGGATTTCATACTCGAAGTCTCCCAAAAGATTCTCTACTAAATTTTCTGCACATTTAGGTACACTGCTTCTTCAGTTCCCAGGTCAGAATGCTTTGAAACCAGAATCACAGAATTCAATAAGATTCAGAATTGAAAATTGATAAACTATAACTCCGGCACATAACAAGACCCACTTCCATATACCCATATCTTGACCGATCATCAATTTACAGGAAGCGAGATTTTATCAATTTTGTGGAAGGAAACTTCGTTAATCTGTTCAAACCCATTGAATATGAGGGGAAAAGGATGACGTCTTAAATTATATGAAGGCAACATTTTCAGACCTTTGAAATTAAGACTGATGAAGTTGTTGCCTATAAAACTTCGAAGGCAGCATTTACTGAAGATTTCAGACCTTTGAAATTAAGACTAAGGAAGTTGTTGCCTATAAAAATCGAACATCTTCGGCGATGAATCAAGTGCAATAGTTACACCAAAAATCAATTGAAATGGCAGAACAAGATCCCAATATGGTCATCGTCTCACCAAAGTTGTGATAAAGAGGTTACTAAAATTCAAAATCACAGAAGTATAAGAACTTAAGAAAGCAAAAACTTCAACTTGTAGTATTTTCTGAGATGTTTTTCTCCTTTTTTTCATGGGACATGGATCAATATCTCCTTGCATATTCTTTTCAAGAAGGTTTAGGATTATCGTGAATTGAGAACAAGACCGGGAGTTGAATATTTTGCAAGGGTGAACCCAAAAGACAAAGACATCAAAGAATTTGCTTTCCAAAGAAATTTAAAAAGATCTTTAACGGGAGGAGACAGAAGAGCTCAAGAAAAAATGAAAGTAACCAATCACAATAAGCCATGCATCTCAAATGAATTTTTAACCGGCTGCTTCAAGTCAAGGATCCTTTTGGGAAGATTACAATTAAACATACTATAGAGAAGTAAACCAATTCAAATGGTTGTTAACTTGTAGTTTAGTGTCATTGCCACTAGATTGAACCTTAGAAGTCATTGCCTTCTAAAATCTATCCACGAGTTCCATTATTAAAATCACCTAAACACCTTTCATCCATAAAATTTGTATCAATTTCTTTTTTCCGATAATCCTCGCCTAATTACTTTCTCCGGCTATGATTCTCAAAGAGAGATATAAATAAAAGTAAAAGTGAAAGAAATTGAACTAACTAATCCTATGGTAAAGGGTCAAACACTCAAACTAACAATATCTTTGTGATTTGTTTCTTTTTAAGAATGTTCAACTTCATTTCATTTTAAATTGGAAAAATATTGGAAGCTCGACACAAAGGTCGAAAAAGAAATAAGTGGATTTAAAAAGACAAAGTACACAACACCACTACAATACTTGTAGAGAAAAAAAGGTCCTACTATTATAAATTCAACGTCCTTTGCAATAAGGACTAGGAAGTTAGCAAGTTTTTCCATGCCCATCTCTTATTCAAAGAGATGAGAAAGCTTGTGACTTTGAACAAGCCACCAAGCTACACATGGTGATCAGCCAAATACAATTCAGGATTCACATTTCAAGTGTGATGCAAATTAAGAAAACAAGCACATTGGAAATCCTAGTAATGAAAACCCTGACCTGTATTTCGCCGATTCATTACAATGAATTGAAATCGAGGTTGTTTGTTTCTGAAATGAACAAAAGAAATAGAGAGTATAAATATAGAAGAAAAAAAACTCTACTCCCACATTAGGAAAAGACAGATTCAGCAACGAGCTAACAATTTTTAAAAAATATACTAGTGGACCGTTTGGTAGTCATTAATAGATGGTGGCAATGTGAATGAATTTTAAGTGTAATGTTACAAGGGAAGCCCCTTAAAATCTTCATGAGGAGTCAATTTCAACCCCAAGTTTGTGTTTTTTCTCCATGGGGAAGCAATCTCACCCCTAAGCTTATGTATTTTTTTCTCCTAAGGTGAAACAATTTTCATTACCACTCATTACCACCTACAGGGTGGTTTGGAAGATAATGAAAAAGACACTCTAGGATAAATTAGCATTATCATGGGAATAAACAATAATTTTCTTCACAAATTTACATACAAATTCATTCCCGCGTACCACTATTTATAACCAACTACCAAACAGGTAGTAAACCAACGACATTAGTTAACAAATTAGGGGGGAAAAAGGAACCTTTTTACGACGAAAAGGGACCCTTCGACGTCCTTGCGACTCTGCAGGGGGATTTACATAGAAAGTCGGATGAAAATTGACAAAAAAAAAAAAAAGAGAAAGAAAAAATAACAAGGGACACAAACCCATTGGCTGAGTTCGATGTTGAACTCATAAAAGGTAACATGAGCAGCAGTAATGAGAATCTCCTCAACGGAAGGATCGATTCGCTGAAGAACGGTGAGATTGAGCAGCTTTGTACTGTTTTGATCCAGATTTGGCATCAGTTTCCCACTTTGAGCCATATTTTGATTATGATTTCTTACTCAAATGCAATCAATTTTCAGACTTTGGAATGGAATTACAAAACCCTACTTTGCGTAGCTTCTTCGCTTCCCCGGTTGTAAACACTAGTTTTGGCACAGGTGACGTGACGTGACGCTTTTTAAGAGGTGCTAACCAGCCAATGAGAAATAACGTTGGTTAGTTTAAGGCCTACAACAGAGTTTTAAAATTTTCAGAATACTAGTTTTTGGACCTCGCATATGGATATAGGCATATGGATATATACTCTTGAGTCTTGAGGGATGATAAAATACTATTAGTTAGAGGGCACCTTGCCTATTATTAGAGACAATGTTGTAATTTATAAATCTATGTTTGTGTATTAAAAACACTTGTTATTGATAAACCAACTCATGTTTATGTGTTTGAGACACTTGTTACTTACAAAACAACTTTTATTGGTGTGAATTCAATGCAACTTTTGTCAAAAGTAAAACCGTGATTTCTGACAAAAAGTAAAAGTTGTTGTTTGTGTATCTTACAAGACACTTTGTTGTTTACAATTCAACCTCTATTTGTTTTTGTTAATATGCTAAATGTCTCTGATAGTGGGCAAGGTGCCCTCTACCTGATAGTGTTTTATCATCCCTCATATACTCCTATATATCACATGCATAAATAAATATAAAGTAAAATTATATTATTATATCTAACAACCTTAAATAACAATACATTTATTTTTTTATCTTTCTCACTTGAAATTTTGGATTTTTTTCCTTCAATAATGCTAAAATGGGTATTAATTCCTGAAATGTGCCGAAGTTTAAATTAATTCCCTGGGTACCGTCCACGTAGGACGGCACGCGAGAATTTTTTTTTTTTTAACAAAACCGCTACTCCAAGTAGCGGTTAATACCAATAATGTAAAGTTGACCGCTACTTCAAATAGCGGTTACATGATGTCCCTAAGACAAGTTATAAAAGGCATGCATATAAACCGCTACTCAAAGTAGCGGTTAATGCCAATAATGTAAAGTTGACCGCTACTTCAAATAGCGGTTATATGATGTCCCTAAGTAAAGTTATAAAAGGCATGCATATAAACCGCTACTCAAAGTAGCGGTTTACTATTAAAAAAAAAAATATATTTTTTTTGTTTCATAGTAAACCGCTACCCCCAGTAGCGGTTTTACCCCATATATTGTTTTCAAATAACTTGAAGTTAACCGCTACTCTGGGTAGCGGTTTGCTTTGAAAAAAACAAAATTCTGGCGTGCCGTCCTACGTGGACGGTACCCAGGGAATTAATTTAAAGTTCGGCACATTTCAGGAATTAATACCCATTTTAGCATTATTGAAGGAAAAAATTCTGAAATCTTGACACTATTCATACTGAGAGATAAACTTCTCAATTTTTTCACAATTATAAGAAAAAGCGTAATTATGTGGGGTCTTATTTGATTCGTCTGTGACACCCCCAAAATCCATACCCATCTAAACTACGTCGCATCGACTTTGGGAGTGTTACCGCCGCGGTGAAACGCAAGGCATAATAAAATCAAAACGTTACAACTCCTTATTAATAAAACTACATTGCAGCGGAAATAAAATGTTTACTTTAACTACAACTCGGGAATCTCCACGGACCCCTTTTTATTCAAACCACAAACTAAATAAGTAAATCATAATAGTCTTATAATGCTTAATTTTAAACACTTTAAAGTTTCAAAACTAACATCTATCCCCCCCGTATGCTCAACATCATGCAGCAACACCAGCACACCTAGTCTGCTCTCCATTGAAGCATCAATGGTTCATCACAGGTCAACAAACAACACAATAACACACAATCAGCTATGCTGAGTACATAGTAAAGCATTGAGTGCATACAAAGCAAAAACAGAACAATAAGGATCATTCCTAGACATGATACTACCATAGCATTATATTCTTTACTTTTTATTTAGTTGGCAGCGAACGGGCACCGTCATCTTATAGAATCATACGGGCTACTTAATCCTTAATAGACAACTTAGTTTATTAGATGAAATGTAAATACGGTTTCGTTCCGTTCCACATCCATCACCTTAGTATGCATACCCCCAAGATCGTACGGAACCTTCCGCCTACTTGAGTTATCAAAATTTATAATGACACTACTGTCGTCACAGTATGCCTGCGTAGGAGTGTAGAACAAGTCTCACACTCCCCCCATTGTTCATCACTTGTAGGGAATCCAACTACAAGTTTATTGCCAAAATCCTTTCTTAGTATTGTCCATCCATACCACATTAAACATGTATTCATTTAACATTCCTTTTTAGATATAACACTCAAATCTTTACTTCTTGTAACATCCTTGTTACCATAGATCAAAGAATACAATCCAATTCCAATTGTTACACCATAGATCCAATAATCATGCTTATGATACCATAGAATTTCGCATTACCATGCTACATATCGATTTTCAATCACAATCATGTTACCAAACAATCTCAGCAATCACAATTGTTCCCTATCATGATTCTAGGTTCCAATAGAATAAATCACAACCTAACATGATTCTAGTAATTGCAACTGAACTGGTATGCTTACGTACCTTGTAACGGAGAATCTTTGCTGATTACTTAAAACGTTCCGCTTATGAAATTGGGACCTAATCGAATAATAGAAATATTTCAGTGCTAAATCCTTGGTATGATGAAAATAAAAACCAGCTTAACTAACTATGTAAAATTTTAGTGTTTCGAACAATAAATGAACGTTCTTGTTGGTTAGAATTTTCTTTCACAAACTTTATTGAACTAACATATTTATTACTTACTAATGAGGTGCTTATAAATCTGATTTTGTTTAACTTTTACACTACTTTGTTTATAATAACAAAACTTAACTAGATACCCATATAAGAACTATAAAATCAGATTTGAAGAACTAAACCAAAGTAAGAATTAGTAATATATAATAAATCTGATTTTGTTTAGTTCATAATATACTTTTATTTACAGTCACAAACTTAAACCAATATACATAAGTATAATAAAAACAGAATTAAGAAATATAATTATCATAAGAACTATAAACATAATTCTAAATCTGATTTTTTTATTATTATTATTACTATTTTTATACTTTGCTTATAATCACAAAGTTTACTCAAAGATAGTAAGGATAACAATAAAAATCAGATTTATAATTTAAAGAAAATAGGAGGGATGACTACCGACAAACCACCGGCGACCACCACGACCTGCGGCTGACTTGCGCCGGCGACCCCGACTCCCGTCTGGCAGCACTCGCGTCGACCCTCGTTCACACCACCACTCGAAGCTTCGCGTCGCACCCTCGCCTCGACAGCAGCGTCGACCACTCCTCGCCTCACTCGACACACACGCAAGCTTCTCGACTCGTCCCGCGCGAACCCGAGCCCAGACTTCCGGCAGAATTCCGGCCGATGTGAAGAGGAGAGGAGAGTAGTGCAGGAGAGAAGAAGAAAAAAAAAATTCTTGGAAGGAGGAAGAAGAATCACGTGGAAGAGAAGAAGAGAGGAGAGAGAAATTATTGGGTAAAAAAAAACGGCTGATGACAAAGTGAATAGGGTTTTCTAGTTTTTTTTTTCTCTTCCTTTTCTTATTTATAGTATGAGAAACCTTAGTTTATTAGGATTTGTTTCCAAATCGAATTCTGATTTATTTAAAAAAACCGAATTAAAATATAATTAGGTACCAAGGTAGGTTGTATATTTAAATTATAACTGTAGGCTTACCAAACTGTATTATAATTTACTTTCACTTTTACTTTATATTTTCTTATTTATAGCAAAATAACTCCCAAAAATACGGAGTATTACAGGCTTCCCCCCTTAAAGGAAGTTTCGTCCCGAAACTTTGAGGTAGCCAGTCTTAACGACAAACTTTTGCACTTCTAAGTCCCAAAATTTCACAAGTGTTTTCTAGTTTTCGCAAGTCACATAAACAATAATACACATAAATAACAAAATTTAGCAAACTTTAGGGGAAGCGCGAAATTCTATCGCATTCTTCCCCCCTTAAAAGAAAAGTTACGTCCTCGTAACTCGCCTACCTCTTGAAAAAGCTCAGGGTACTTCAGACGCATCGCATCTTCTGCTTCCCATGTGGCTTCTTCAGTATTTTGATTTTTCCACAACACCTTCACGATTTTGACGTCCTTATTTCTCGTACTACGCACCTTGTGGTCTAGGATCTTGATGGGTTTTTCCTCAACAAGGTTTCGTCTAACTCGACGTTTTCAGGTTCTAGGACATGCGACTCGTCAGGTACGTATTTCCGAAGTTGGGATACGTGAAACACGTTGTGAACCCTTTCTAACTCGTTTGGCAAATCTAAGCGATAAGCCACTTTGCCTACTCTCTCCAAAATCTGATATGGTCCTATGAACTTAGGGCTTAGTTTCCCTTTCTTCCCAAATCGCATCACTCCTTTCATTGGAGACACCTTAAGCAGCACTTTTTCACCAACTTCATAGTTCTCTTCCCTTCGCTTCTGATCCGCATAGGACTTCTGCCTGTCCTGTGTAGCCCTAATCTTCTCTTGAATGACTCGCACTTGATCAACAGTCTCTTGAATCATTTCAGGACCTAACACCACCGTCTCACTAATATCATTCCAGCACAAAGGACTGCGACACTTTCTCCCATACAACGCTTCAAATGGAGCCATTTTGATACTAGCATGATAACTATTGTTGTATGAGAACTCTATGAGGTCCAAATGGTCTTCCCATGATCCCTGGTATTCTAAGGCACAAGCTCTTAACATGTCTTCTAAGGTCTGGATGGTTCTTTCTGTTTTGTGCGTCAGTAGTGGGTGAAAGGCGGTACTCATCAATAGCTCACTACCAAATGCTTCCTGTACCTTTTTCCAGAAGTTCGAAAGGAATCGCGAATCCCTATCAGACACTATACTCGTGGGTACTCCGTGCAATCGGATGACATGTTTAACATATGCTTTGGCTAGGGCTTCCATACTCCACGTGTCTTTCATGGGTATGAACCTTGCAGTCTTGGTCAACCGGTCCACTATCACCCATATTGTGTTATTACCTCCCCGACTCCTAGGTAAGGCTACGACGAAGTCCATGGATATCGAATCCCACTTCCATGTTGGGATGTCCAGAGGTTTGTATTTTGCCTTGAGGTCTCTTGTGTTCACTCTTAACCTTCTGACACGTCAGACATTTGGAAACAAACTCGGCTACTACCCTCTTCATCCCAGGCCACCAAAACATCTTCTTGAGGTCCTTATATAACTTATCCCCCCTGGGTGGACGGAATAATTCGTATTATGACCTTCACTCATTATCTTTTGCTTCAACTCCTCACATTTTTGCGGTACACACCACCGACCCTTATAGTGTATACTCCTATCCTCATGGATTTCAAACCCTTCTGCTTTTCCCTCCTTAAGTTTTGCTTTGACCCGCTCAAGTTTCACATCCCCAGGCTGACCCTCTCTTATTTCATCTAGGAAGTTGGGCTGAATGGTTAGGGCACTAAATAATTTTTCCACTTCCCCTTCATGAACCACTTCAAGCTGGAGTTTAGAAAATTCTTCACAAAGTTTGTCAGCAACTACCAAGGTGTTCAGGCTATGGCTAGACTTACGACTCAATGCATCAGCAACAACGTTTGCTTTACCCTCATGGTATTGAATATCTAAGTCATAGTCCTTAATGAGCTCTAACCACCTGCGATGTCGCATATTAAGGTCTTTCTGGGTGAAGATGTATTTGAGGCTTTTGTGATCGGTGAAAATTCGACAAGTCACCCCGTAAAGGTAATGTCTCCAGATTTTTAATGCAAAGACAATTGCGGCCAGCTCTAGGTCATGTGTTGGGTAATTAACCTCATATGGTTTCAGTTGACGGGACGCATAAGCTATAACTTTCCCATTTTGCATAAGAACACAACCCAACCCATTCTTTGACGCATCACTATAGACATCATATCCCTCATCCCCGTTAGGCAAGGCTAGAACAGGTGCTGAGGTTAACCTCTCTTTGAGTGTTTGAAAGGCTTTCTCACTATCGTCAGTCCACATAAACTTGCAATCTTTCTTCATTAAGTTAGTCATGGGTTTTGCTATCTTCGAAAAGTCTTTCACAAACCTCCTATAATAACCGGCTAAACCCAAGAAACTCCTTATATCTGTGACATTCTTTGGTGTAGGTCATTCACTCACAGCTTTTATTTTTGCAGGATCTACTGACACACCCTCCTTAGAGACGAAATGACCCAAAAATGACACATTTTTTAACTAGAACTCACACTTTGAAAACTTTGCATACAGTTGGTTCTCCCTAAGTGTCTGTAAAATAAGCCTCAAATGTCCCTCATGTTCCTCCTTGCTCCTTGAATAGATCAATATATCGTCTATGAACACGACTACGAATTTATCGAGGTAGGGTCGAAAAATCCTATTCATGAGGTCCATAAAAACTGCAGGTGTATTGGTTAACCCAAAAGGCATGAAGGTAAACTCATAGTGTCCATACCTAGTCCTGAAGGCAGTTTTAGGTATATCTTGATCAGCAATCCTCAACTGATGGTAACCAGACCTTAAATCTATTTTGGAGAACATCCCTGCACCCTGAAGTTGGTCAAACAAGTCATCTATCCTAGGTAATGGATATTTGTTTTTCACAGTGACATTGTTCAACTCACGATAGTCTATACACTACCTCAAACTACCATCCTTCTTCTTCACAAATAAGACCGGGGCTCCCCATGGTGACATACTAGGTCTAATGTACCCCTTCTCTAGTAATTCTTCCAACTAGTTTTTCAACTCGTTCATTTCTGCTGGAGCCATTCGGTATGGGGCTTTTGAGATAGGTCCAGTTCCAGGTACTAAGTCAACAGTGAACTCTACATCTCTCCTTGACGGCATACCAGGTATTTCTTCAGGGAAAACATCCTGAAATTCGCTAACTATAGACACATCCTCAGGTTTTAATGGATCATCCTCAACCTTTCTCACATAACACATATATAGAGGCCATCCTTTGTCTATATAACCCTTAAGTTGCAAGGCATTGATTACCTTAATCCCAGGTTCTCGAGGTATTCTCCTATATGACACCCTTTTTCCCGAAGGATCTCTTAGTTCCACTTTCTGTGCATCACAGTCTATCTTAGCCTTGTACTTCCCAAGCCAGTCCATCCCCAAAATGATGTCTAGGTTCGATAAGTTAAACTCTATTAGATCGGAAGGAAAGAAACCCTCCCCTATTTTCAGCGAGACATTCAGGAATTTCTTAGAGGAATTAATAGTATTCCCAGACGAAATAATTATAGGCATAGAAATTGACTCGGACTCAACCAATGCTAGAGTTCTAACAGTTGTATGGTCAATAAAAGACAAAGATGCTCCAGAATCGAACAATACTTTAACAGGAATTGAGTTAATAGAGAAAATACCAGTGACAACATCTCTACGAGCTTCTTCTTCACTAGCCGTCATCATATACAGCTTCCCTTTGCCCTTATTATCATTGTTGTTGGTCACATGATTCCCAGATGGTGCTTGGTTATTTGCATTAGTTGGTGGTTTGGAATAATTAGAGTTCCCTGACCCATTGTATGCATTTCCACCATTTCCATTCCCATTTCTAGGTTTGTCTCCATAGTTCCCTTTCTTCTGACCATTGGGGTTAACCTTATTCTTTGAGTAGCACTCATACGCCCTATGCCCCAGTTTCCCACATTCACGACACTCCACTTTGTTACCCTCGTAATCTCTCCCAGGATGGTTGTTTGGGCACTTCTTACACCTGTACACACGCTCAGGTCTGCGGTTGTTGGTGTTATTGTTGCGGTTATTGTTATTGTGTTGAGTGTTGTTGTTGTTGGGTCCCTTACCAAAGTTTCTTTGGGAGGTTTGATTGTTTTGGTTCCCATGGTGTTTCTTTTCAAACCTTTGAACCTCGGGGTTTGGATTCTCCTTTCGCTTCTCACCTTGTTTACCCCCTTCCTCTCGTTTCCTTATGGCATATAGGTGGGCAGCTTTGCCAAAGACATGGTCCAATGAGGTGAAAGTATCTCCCCCCAGTCTCCCTTGCAGGTCAAGGGTGAGCCCTAATTCAAATCGTGAGGCCTTAGCTTCCTCAGTAGGGGTAATTTCAGGAGCAAATCTCATCAACTCAATGAAGATGCGATAATACTCCTCAACAGACAGGTTCCCTTGTTCTAGCATCATAAACTCCTGGGCTTTCTGCTTCTTGAGGTATGGAGGGTAATACTTATCCCTCAGGGCTTTCTTGAAGGTTTCCCACCCAAAGTCAGGTTGTTTAAGGAGGTTGTCCTTAGCTTAGGTCCACCAAAAGTGAGCATCCCCCTGAAGGTAATAGCTTGCTAAGGGCACAGTCTTATCATCTGGACAGGAGAGGGTAAAGAACAGCTTATTAAACTCCCCAACCTAGTTTTCCAGTTCCTCTGGCCCCCCTTTCCCATTCAGTATTGGTGGGTTCCTACGGGCAACCTTTTCAGTCAAGTCCCCATCCCGGTTATGACTCTGGGCTAGGTTAGCTGTGATTTGCACTAGATCACGAATCGACTGCTCGACATTCAGAAAGGTATCAGGCGTGCCGCCTTGACGAACCATTATGCGCTGAAAAATGACACAACGGCTGTAACACCCCAGAATTTCAAAGACCGAAAAGAAAGAAATAATAATATATTTAATAGGACGATGGCGGAAACATCGTCTTCTGGGAATGTCACTACTACAAGAATAGTGTTTAAATAACTAAGTGATAAAAACAAACATAAGTAAATACTATAAGTAAATTAATTACTTAGATTAAAATCAAAATGAGAAAACTATCTCAAACTAAAGAGAAGTCTAGAACTAAAACCCCTAATAGATTATTTCTCGCATCTCAACCCGAGCCCAAAATCAAAGAAAATCCCCATCAACAAAACATGCAAAATATACAACAAATATCCACAATCAGTGGGGAGTAACTAGCAGTTCTCCCCGGAACAAAAGCAATCAAAGTACGATTCGGACATAGATTAATAAGAAAGGAAATAATTAAGTCAAGTTAACTACAATATGCATCCACTTCCATATAACTCACAAATAACGCAAATGAATAATAAATAGCAAGTGAGTTGGATAAAAATAAATAAATCATCTCAAGAGTACTTTTAGAAAAATAAAAGTATAGGTAAAACAAGTGTCTGAGACAGAAACCGAACGCTAGTGATTCGCAAATCACTTCCTAAGGTTTGTCAGATCGCAATCTCCAGGTCGGTCTATGGGCTTACGTTCCCCATGCTCGTGTCTAAGAATGGCCAAACTCCCGATGCGGGGTAGAACACGTGTAACTCCCCGACTCTCGGACGACAACAATTAACCCAGTGTGTACCCCTAGTTCGCAAAACCAGGTGGTTGGCATGTTCTTCACCGGGGACTACATCTATCCCACCGGATGTTCTTATCTCAAATAAAATCATAAATATCATCAAAGTATCATCCATCTCAAAAAAAAAAAAATCGTCAAAAGGGATGCCACCCGGCCTTATACCCATAATTCATCAAAAGTAATTCTTCAAAAATCCTCAAAATAAATCACTTACAAATTTTCAACAAATATCTCCCACAATAAAACTTAATCATCTCTAAACATCATCAATGATATTATACTGGTTTTTATTTACAGCAACCACACTCAATCACAAATACATCACCAATTAACTCTAAATCATATTCATTAAAAGAGTAATAACAATTAAATCACTTTATTTCATAAATCAAACCTAAACATGTGGCTACCTAAATGATGCATACTGTATACTACTGAAAATCAGCAACCCAGAATATATTAAATTATGATTTATTTCTGATTTACAAGCCCTCAAACAATTTAAAAGTGTATCCTCAATTTCATCACAAAAACACCATAATAATTATGAAACTAACAAATTCGAGCAGTAAAATCACACAAAAATTATCATATGACCCTAATGGCTCTACTGACATGGTAAAATTTTTATTTATAATTTTCGGACTCTAAAGTATTTTTAACAGTTAATATACAGATTCCTCAAATAAGCCATTATAATAATTCAAAATATAAACAGACGCCCAAAAATTACCAAAAATTTACATAACATGTAAAAACTCACGGAAATACATATTATTCAAGTAAATTAATTTTTCTGCCTCTACAAATAATTTTCATGAATTAAATACTGATAGAACAGAAATTACAAAAACAGATATATCAATTAATTAAAACAGTAAACAGTAGGTAAAAATTGTTCTACGGCATGGAATACATTATACGCATGTAACATGATCTAAGAAAAATGATTTCATCAATTTTAACAGTCGTTCAATAATTATTATGAAATCTAGCCTAAAACACACAAAATACTAATTAAATCAAATAAATATTAAAAATCATGCAAAAATTATTTTTATCTACACATTATTCTCATATCATGTGTCACGTATGTTCATGTCAAATTTCGTCAAAAATCTCATTCAAAAAGTATTTTAAACAATTCCTAACGTAGTAATCTGATACCGAATAATACCCTAATCACTATGGTTCTAAGATAACAACTAGTTACCTGGATCGTCGGGAGGAGAGCTGAGTCTAAAGAGACAATCACGAGTTAAGCATGCAATCCAAATCCTCTTCTAACCCCAAGGCATAACGAACGAGAATTGTAGCAACAAGACACTAGGCATTTCTTCTTGAACGTTGAAAACTCTCTTGTTTCGTACTGCTTTGTTATGACCATGATTCCCGATGATCAAAAGCTCAGATTCTAAATCAATCGGGTCAGAATGTAGAACAAAATGTTATAAACGTTGTGTCCAAATTTGAAGACGATCTAACGGTTAGATCTCCGGATATGGTTATTTTCGTGAAGGTGCGACAGGAAAAACCGGGTTGAACTTTCTATTCTTTTGCTCTTCCTTTTCTCTCTTTCTTTTCTTGAAACGGTGGGGGGTTAAATGAGAATGATGCTGCTGAACTTCTTTGAATAAAAATAAGAATTTTATGGATGTTTAATGGTTGAAATAAAGGGTTTTAATGAAGGAGAATGATTAGGGGGGTTACAAAGCAACAAAGAGTCATGAGAAAAACAAAAGAGAAAAGAAAAGGAGAAGGCTCCCCTTAATCCTTCACTTGGCCGGCTGCCCCAAGCCCAACACCCACACAAAACTTTCGGCCCAATTCAACAATGATCCATGCTCCGAAAGCCCGTTACGCGATAAAACGATTAATTCCTAAATCGCGCCTAAACTTTGAAAATACTTAATAATGAAAATAATTCTAATGAATTATATTATAAATATAAATATAATGCACACATTAACACACCATATAATAAAATAATAATTCGGCTCCCAAATTATAAAGAATAAAAATCATTGATCTAGAGAAAATAATAAATTATTTATTTATTATTTTTTTTTACGAAAAGAATATCATTTTAAAATAAACTAACACCAAAAATAAAGAGTGAAAATTACGGCGTGTTACAACGGCTGTTTCAGCGATATGCACATAGTCGTTTATTTATTTATCTACTACACATTGGCACGTTTATATAACACATTTTTATTGCGAACAATCATTAAGTCTCTATTGACTTGCCATATAAACATCTCAAATAAGACGTTACATCAAGTAAATGAATAAAACTGTTGTATTATTATTGAAAAGGGTAAAACTTATTGTTTCCAAGGAAAACATAATATGAATTAATAAAAGAATAAAAGAATACTAATTTGCTACTTGGCATTCAAGCCTTATTAAAACTGAAATAAACGAATAAATAATATTCTAATCCTAATTATATAATCAAATGAAACTAAGGACTATAATGGTGAGCTTCGTCATCTGGATTAGGATTTTCTATTCCTTCTTCCATGTCTGCTTCGTCCTCAGAAGACTCGTCATCCTCTATAGGTTCATCTTCCTCCAGAGATTCTTCTTCTGCTTCTTGGTCATTTTCCTCAATCGGATCCTCATCGTCAGGCTCAGGCTCATTCTCATTAGGATCTCCCTCTTCAGCAGGCTCATTTTCATTAGGATTTCCCTCTTCAACAGGCTCATTTTCATTAGGATCTCCCTCTTCCTCATTTTCCAAGTCAAGTATAGGTTCATTATTATCTTCCCCAATCACTGCGATGAATGTCCCATTATTCCCCTCATCATCGGAAATGTAGGTAACAGTTCTGAGGTTTGCCGCTATGTGGTAGTCCTCGGGTATGAACTCATCCTCAAAAGTTTGGTACCTAGCTCTTTTTGCAGCTCTAAAGGACGCTTGCGGCTCAGGTTTAACTCTAGGGTTCTTAGAATTCACATTAATTCCTAAGCTTTCCCCCACATGATAGGTCCCTTGAACTAAAGGTGATGAGGTAGAGGGCTCCCAACTTTTTTTCTCACGAATTCTCCATTCATTTTCACAGTATTTTAGATCAGTAATAAAATGTCCTACAGTAGGAAGGTATTGGTTCCAGTAATTGTGTTTGGCCCTATTAAAACCTCCATTTTCTGACCACATATCCCCATATCTACGGTGTACGAAAAGATAAGGTTCCTCCTTAGGGACGTACTGCAGCATAAAATATATTTTCTCCATTTCAGTCTTTAGTCTAGTATCTCCCTGTAAGGTCCTATACTCCATAGCAGCTCTCCTCTTATGGGCCTAGATGTCCCAATCTTCCGCTATTCGGTGTTTCATCAGGTATTCCTTAGGACCTATGTAATACTCCGTATTTTTGGAGTTATTCTTTATAAATAAGAAAATATAAAGAATAGAATCGAAAGGTATTTTAGTATTATTTACAAAAAGAATAATAACATAGTAATAATACAGTTTGGGTACGCTTACAACTATAACGTAATTATATTATAGTTTGAATTATTTTAATTTCGAAATAAATAAAATAAACCAAGTCCTATTAGACTTAGGATGGCCACACTATAAATAGGAGTAAAATAAAAAGAAAAGAAAAAAAATTAAATTAAAACCCTAAAACCTAGTCTTCATCAGCCGTTTTCTCTCTCTCCTCCTTTCTTCTCCCTCCTCGTCACTCTCCTTTCTCTTTCTGGTGCTACCTTCTTTCCCTCTTCCCTGTGTTGCGTCGACGGCCATCGACGTGCGAGTGGTGCGAGGCTCGCGTGTGTCGAGCGACAAGTCGTCGCTGTTGCGGGTGAGCGACAAGGTGTGCGGGGCCTTGTGTGCGAGTCGAGGGTTGTGTTGTGCGAATTGTGAGTGTCGAGTGCTGGTTCGAGGGTGTGTGCGAGTGAGTCGCGACGAGGATTGGTGTGTGTACGGTGTGGTGTTCGAATAGACCGTGCAAAGACGAGTGTAGGGGTGTTGTGCGACGAGATCGTCGTGTTGTGCGAGTGGTGCGAAGGATCGTGGACCGTGGTGTGTCGCTGCTGTGGTAGCGCGAAGCGAGGAGTGCGATACCTCGAGGGTGGTGTGCGAGTCGCGCAAAGACAGTCGAGGTGTTGCGGCGTGCGTGCGGTGCGCGAGTGCGGTGGTGCAGGGGCTAGTCGCCGCCGGAGTTCGGGTGCCGGTGTTTGACGCCGGCGAGACGTTGTGGTATAAAAACAATAATATGTATAATATGATTTTCTTTTGGTACCTAATATTGTATAACCTGATTTCTATTATATTAAGTTGTAAGTTAATTAATTTGTAATTAGAGTAAATTATTAATTGATTTAAGTTGTAAATCTGATTTAAGGTTTTGTAAGTAAGTAAGGTGTAAAGTTAAGAAATCAGAATATTGGTTATAGTTAGAATGTTATAATGGCCTTGTTATTCAAATCTAATTTAGTAGTATTGGACTTAGGGATTTTTAAAATGGAGTTGGTAAAGGTATTATGTTATTAAGTTAACTAAAATCAGATTTGCTCACTGTTATTAGCTCTTAAAAGACGCTAAGTTCAATAGAGTTATGAAGGAAAAGAAAGTTAATAAACAACGAGATTAGTTATTTTTATACTCCGAAATACTAAGTCGATATCGATAGTCACGTGTTATATGTTAATAATATCAAGGACTTAGTACTGAATTACTTTTATTATTCGATTAGGTTCCAATTTCATATGCGGAACGTTTTAAGTAGTCAGCGAAGATTCTCCGTTACAAGGTACGTACGCGTACTAGTTCAATTATATACGTTAGTATTATGTTAGGTTATGAATTATTTTATTGGAACCTAGAATCATGATAGGGAACTATGGTTGATTATAATTGATGAGATTGTTTGGTAACATGAAATCAATTGGGAATCTGTATGTATCTCCTTGTTGTATGACTTGTGAGTTGGAATAAATTATTATTGGTATGCGTAATTCTATCGTATCACAAGCATGAAATGAGAATTGGATTGGAATCCTATGATTTATTGTTGTAGCAAGGATGTTACAATAAGTTGCTTAAACTAAAGAATTGAGCAATGTATCTAAGAAGGAAAATTAAATTATTATATGCATAATGTTGTATGAATGAATATCACTAAGAAGGATCTTTGGCGATAAACTTGTAGTTGGAATCCCTACAAGTGATGAACAATGGGGGGAGTGTGAGACTTGTTCTACACTCCTACGCAGGCCTACTGTGACGACAGTAGTGTCCTTATAAATTTTAATAACTCAAGTAGGCGGAAGGTTCCGTACGATCTTGGGGGTATGCATACTAAGGTGATGGATGTGGAACGGAACGAAACCGTATTCACATTTCATCTAATAGACCAAGTTGTCTATTAAGGATTAAGTAGCCCGTATGATTCTAGAAAGATGACGGTGCCCGTTCGATGCCAAATAAATTGTAAAAACGAAATTTAATGTTTTTGTAGTATCATGTTTAAGAATTGTTATTACTCTTCTGTTTATGTTTAGTGTATTATTTAACTGATTTTGTACGTACTCAGCATAGCTGATTGTTTGTTATTTGTGTTGTCTGTTGACCTGTGATGAACCATTGATATTTCAATGGGGAGCAGATTAGGTATGTTGGTGATGCTGCTTGAGTTCGGGCATACGGGGGATACTTTTGATTCTAAACTTTTAAAGTGTTTTGGTTGAACATCCTAGAGATTGTGTATAATTTACATAGTTAATGGTTTTAAATAAAAGGGGTCAATAGTGATTCCCGAGTTGTAGTTAAGTTAGTATTTTATTTCCGCTGCAGTTTAGTTTTCATAATAAAGAGTAAGTTGGTGTTTTAAATTCAATAAGCCTTGCGTTTCACCGCGGCGGTAACACTCCCGAAGTCGATGCAACGTAGTCATAGACGTGTATGGATTTTGGGGGTGTTACAACCTATGTCGTAAACCATCTGCGAATTTAAAGAAGGAAAAATAGTCTAAGTTTTGTGAATTTAAGGTTTTTAAGTATACATTATATATAAACATATATAAGAGGTAAAACGATTATGTTCAATTTTAGAACTCCAAGTCAAAATATTTATAACAATTTATCAGATTCTTTCCTAAAATATTCGAAATAAGGTTTTAGTTCAATACCTTTCTGAAACATCTTTGGAATATTATATTAATTCGAAATTTTTAGGCAATTAAAATATTTTACTATCGAATTTTAGTGCCTTCAACCACTATCCTTGTACATCCTCTTACTCTATTCACATTTCAAAGATTCCAAAGAACCTTTCACCAATTCAATCAAGCAACCACACCACATTTCATATAATCAGAAAAATAAAGGCAAGAAAGGCAGTACAAATAAAATCATTCCTGTGATTTAATGCACGCAAAAGTAATCTATATGCTCTTATCCCATACTACCCATTTTAAAATCTTTTAAAACATCTTTTGAAAATAGGAACTTTTGGCTCTGATGACCAGTTTTGTAACACCCCCAAAATCCATACCCATCTAAACTACGTCGCATCGACTTTGGGAGTGTTACCGCCGCGGTGAAACGCAAGGCATAATAAAATCAAAACGTTACAACTCCTTATTAATAAAACTACATTGCAGCGGAAATAAAATGTTTACTTTAACTACAACTCGGGAATCTCCACGGACCCCTTTTTATTCAAACCACAAACTAAATAAGTAAATCATAATAGTCTTATAATGCTTAATTTAAAACACTTTAAAGTTTCAAAACCAACATCTATCCCCCCGTATGCTCAACATCATGCAGCAACACCAGCACACCTAGTCTGCTCCCCATTGAAGCATCAATGGTTCATCACAAGTCAACAAACAACACAATAACACACAATCAGCTACGCTGAGTACATAGTAAAGCATTGAGTGCATACAAAGCATAAACAGAACAATAAGGATCATTCCTAGTACTACCATAGCATTATATTCTTTACTTTTTATTTAGTTGGCAGCGAACGGGCACTGTCATCTTATAGAATCATACGGGCTACTTAATCCTTAATAGACAACTTAGTCTATTAGATGGAATGTAAATAAGGTTTCGTTCCATTCCACATCCATCACCTTAGTATGCATACCCTCAAGATCGTACGGAACCTTCCGCCTACTTGAGTTATCAAAATTTATAATGACCTACTGTCGTCACAGTAGGCCTGCGTAGGAGTGTAGAACAAGTCTCACACTCCCCCCATTGTTCATCACTTGTAGGGAATCCAACTACAAGTTTATTGTCGAAATCCTTTCTTAGTATTGTCCATCCATACCACATTAAACATGTATTCATTTAACATTCCTTTGTAGATATAACACTCAAATCATTACTTCTTGTAACATCCTTGTTACCATAGATCAAAGAATACAATCCAATTCCAATTGTTACACCATAGATCCAATAATCATGCTTATGATACCATAGAATTTCGCATTACCATGCTACATATCGATTTTCAATCACAATCATGTTACCAAACAATCTCAGCAATCACAATTGTTCCCTATCATGATTCTAGGTTCCAATAGAATAAATCACAACCTAACATGATTCTAGTAATTGCGACCGAACTGGTACGTGATAAGTCATATTTATATATAGTGTTAAGGTGCATTTAGGTTGCATTTTAGAGCATTTAGATTCATATTTAGGTTCATCATTGCATCATATTCTTAAGTTATGTTATTCTACTCCTATTCGGTATGTTTTCTTGTTTTTGATGAATTTCAGATAATGAGAACGTATTTGGAGTATATTTAGCTGAGCTTGAGGATTAGGAGCACTTGGAAAGAAGCTACGATGCATAAGGATCATATGGATATGTCATAGTACGAGTTTGAGCCAAAACGAAGCGGAAAATCATTCGAAGAAATATGAAAAAGGAGTCATGTATACTCTTATGATCATAACTTTTGATGTACTTCTTAGAATCAAGAAATTCCAGTTGGGTTGGAAACTAGACTTGAAGGGCTTTCCAACGATAGGTCACACGCCCCAAATGGACTTCTGGTTCGAGAGATACAGCCTTCGCAAGTTGACGCAAAATCGCTGTTAACCGCCCGGTCGACCGGCGGTTTCGCCCGACCGGGCGAAATGAAATTTTCACTGGATGCAAGGCATGTTAGCCAGGTCTACCGGGCGAGAAAGGAGCCAAAATCGCTTGCTCGCCCGACCGGGCGGATTTGTTGTTCTGTCGTAGCTCCTCAATCACCGTCGCCCGACCGGGCGGTTTCTCGAGACGGGTTTATTTGCCTTTTTTTTAGCCGGTTTTGTAAAAAAATATAAATAAGTCTTCTCTCTCTCCCCAAAAGGACCTCTCTCTTTTCTGACGTTATATTTTGTATTCTTAGGTTTAGCTTTAGTTTCCTTCTTCTTTTTTTTCTTTAGTTTTTCATGGCAAACCCTAGTTTCTCTTTTCTTCATTAATTCACGAGTTTATAATATTCATCTCTTTTCTTTCATTGATTTCTTTGATCATGCTTTTCTTTGTAGATTTAAATTTCTGTATTTATTTCATGATTGAGTAGTTTATATTCTAGGGTTTGGGAATCCATGTTTATATGCTATGATTCTTGATTGATATTTATTAATGGTTTGATTAATTATTGATATCTCTAATTGATTAGTGTTTTTATTGTTAATCTTGCAATCTGATCAATTGTCTGATTAAATATTGCTAATATTGAGTCATAGATCGAGAGATAGTACTCTTTAGAGGCTTACCTACAATTAGCAAATCTGATTATGTTGAGCGACCGTACTGGCATATGTTGATTTGAGAGCGTTAAGGCCCGACCGTAGGATTAACATGTGCTCTAGATATCTGATTAATTGAATCATTGATGATATTTTGATAGAGTATAGTTATGAACATGGTGAACCATTGCCCTAGATCCTTTTTAGCTTGATTTTCGTAGTTTGATTAGTTTAGAACTTTAATTCATTATTCCCGATCTTGTTTAGTTTCTCCATGCATTAGAAGCTAAATTAAAACAACCATCTCTCTGTGGATTCGACCCTACTTACCCTACTACATTGTTAGAAGGTTTTGCAGGAATTATTTTTGACAGGTGTACGACAACCTATCAAATTTTGTCGGGCGGAATTTCCTTTTTGTCGTAGTTTCATAACAACGTCGCCCGACCGGGCGGTGTTTCCGGAAGGATAATTTTTGCCTTTTTTAGCCTGTTTTGTAAAAACTATAAATAGGGCTTTAGTAATTTCGATTAGGGGATATTATTTTTCTGCGTTTTTAGTTTAGTTTTCTTCTTTTCTCTCTCTTTAGTTTAAACCCTAGTTTTTCATGTTCTTCTTTAATTCATTAGTTTTATTATTTCATTCTCTCTCTTTTGATTGATTTCTTTTAATTATGTTTTCCTTTCTTTTTCTAGATGTAGTTTTTATTCTTTATTTCATGATTGAGTAATTTTATTTCTAGGGTTTGGGAATCCATGTTTATATGCTATAATTCTTGATGGATGTTTATTGATGGTTTCATTAGTCATTGTTATTTCTAATTGATTAGTGTTTATATTATTAATCTTGCAATCTGATCAATTGTCTGATTAAATATTGCTAATATCGAGTCATAGATCGAGAGATAGTACTCTTTAGAGGCTTGCCTATAATTAGCAAATCTAATTATGTTGAGCGACCGTACTAGCATATGTTGATTTGAGAGCGTTAAGGCCCCACCGTAGGATTAACACGTGCTCTAGATATCTGATTCATTGAACCATTGATGACATTTTGATAGATTATAGTTATAAACATGGTAAACCATTGCCCTAGATCCTTTTTAGTTTGATTTTCGTAGTTTGATTAGTTTAGAACTTTAATTCAATATTCCTGATTTTGTTTAGTTTCTCTATACCTTAGAAGCTAGATTAAAACGACCATCTCTCTGTGGATTCGACCCTACTTACCCTACTACATTGTTAGAAGGTTTTGCAGGAATTATTTTTGACAGGTGTACGACAGCCTATCAAAATTTGGCGCCGTTGTCGGGGAGACGGTATTGTTTTATTTTGTTTTTATTGTTGGTGATACTAAACTGTATATATTTTTTTTTTCCTTTCATTTCTTTTTGTGAATAGTTTTTTTTTTCTTTGTTTTCCTCTCTGTTTTAGTGTGTTATGGAGTCGTATAATTTTAGTTCAGAGGGGGATGTTTTTTCGAATTATCAAGGGCAATATGATTATTTTGGGTATAATAATGCGAATGATTATGTTTATGATGCATCATGTGATTGTCAAAATTCACAAAATCTAAGCATGAATGCCTATGAATATTCCCATTACCCTAATGAGTCTTATGTGCCTGATTATACTCAATGTTATCAACCTAAAGTGAATAATTATTTTCAACCCGAAACATCAGAGCGTCAGGAACTATTTAACATGATGAAAGAGTATATGGTTAAACAGCATGAAGATTTAAAAGAATTAGCTCATGATTATCAAAACATAGCGAAATCTATTGAATTACTTGTTGTGCAACAATCTACTAATCAACAGGTTATACTTGATGATGATGATTTTGGTGTTGAGAATTATACTCCGGAGGAGAAAGGCGTTGATATGACTCATGATAGTTTGGTAGAAGGTAAGGGTGTAATTGGTGAAGTTGGTAGTGAGTGTCTCTATGTCGATGAATCCTTAGTTGAGAGTGAAGTGTCTCACACTTCTTCTATAAACTTTTCATCTGCATATGAGTCTAAAGTTGAGAGTGAGATAATACATGAGTCTTTGTCGGTTCCATCCGATCTTGTTTTTGAGTCTCATGTTCCCTTCTCTAAAAAACTTGATCTTATTCCTTCTTCCCCTTTATTATATCCTCCATCGTTCCTTCTTTCTCCCCTTTTGAATGACTCTCATGATAATGTAAATAATGTACAATTGGTTTCTTTTCCTTCTTTTGAGTCCTGTAAAATGACTAACGTTTTTTCTTTTTCTTCTTCTTGTAAATATAATTTTTCCTTTGATTTTTCTTTTGGTAGTTTTAGTAATATTTTAGTACTAATTTTTTTCATTTTTCCTTTCCACTCTTATATAATATGCTATGAGATGTTTGCAGGAACATATGATAAGCTTCTTAGAGCGTTGAACTATTATGAGTGATCTACTAATCTTAAACGGTCATGCAAGACCTTAAATCAGCGCTTATCGGGAGGCAACCCGACTTTGTTCATTTTTTATTTTTATTTTATTTTATTTTTATTTTTTTTATTTTTTTTATTTTTTTTTTGGTTTGACTAACTTTGCTAATGTGTGATGAAGTCTTTTGCTAGGTGCAAGCATAGCCAATTTTTTTTGGCTAAGTTCATTGCCTCATTACAACTATCGATTGTGGTGGAGGTGTCGATGTTTTTTTGACACTCCCTTTGATTACCCACCCCTTTTGTAAGTTGTACCTCTCCCTCATTTAATTTCTCTTTGTTCACATTGAGGACAATGTGTCATTCAGCTTGGGGGAGGATGTTTGTCATCATTACTTAGCGCATGTTAGTTGCATTTAGAGTAGTTTTTTCATTGCTTTCATAGGATGTTGCACGGTTTGTACCGCTCACTAGGAGTGGGAGTTTACGTGTAACCAAAAACATTGTACTGCTTTCTTAGTTGCATTAGCATATTTCATTTCATATTAGACTTCATCTCATTTTAGTTGCATCTATAGGACTATTGCTAGCACTCTTTGAGAACTTTGATGATATTTTACTACATTTCCTAAGCGTCATTCATCTTGAGCATGATACTTTATAGCACGATTGTTTCGCAATTGATTGTTTGTGGTAAGATTGATTGATCTCTCTCTGGTTCGATTTAACTTTATTGTGCAGACACCTTAAACTAAGTGAGCTTCTGTGCCTATAAACTGACGTATCTGTGTCAGTTATGTTCTTTCATATGTGATTAGTTCCTTAGTTGTCGCATTGATCTTGATTTTGACTTGGTACTCTTTGATATTTGATAGTGCATACATTTTGATATGATTGAGGCATTTTATTTCATGATCTTAGCTCCAGAGTTACTCTTGTTTTCATATTATCCTTCCTCTTGCCCCGCTGAGCCTTTCTGACTATGTTTGATTGCTACCCACATTAGAAGCCATTGGTCTCATTTGATATTTGTCCTAAGCCTAGCTTGGGGGAGCGAGTATTAGTTTTGGTTTGGTTTGTATTGAATTGAAATGCTCTATTTGTGGTTTAGAAGGATGGAAAAGTATGTTTAGTGAGCTTTGAAATTGAATTGTAAGTTCGAGAAAAAAAAAAGTGAAAAATGAAATGAAAAAGAAGTGAAAAAAAAAAGTTGTGAATAAAATGAAATAAAAAGGGTTATGATTGAATTTCTTGAGTGAATAAGGTTGTTGATTATATTTGGAGATTGTTGGTTGTTGCGTGGAGTTGTTGTGATCTTTCTTGGTCATGTTTTCAGTTATATAATGCTCCCCCTTCTTGGTTTTTCCACCACAATTCCCAAATTATTCCATACCTTTAACCTCAGCCCCATTGCAACCCTTAAAAGTCCTCTTGATCATTGTGTATTGTATTGTTGAGTATTAACTGAGTCAAAAAGTCAAAGTTAAAGAGTATATGTTTCATCTGAGTCGACTTGTTTTAGGTTGAGTGTCATCATTTATCCTTTAAACACATGAGAGATTTGAGCGCACATGACTATAGTGAGGTCTGTCAGGTTTGGTTAAATCCAGTTTGGGAGAGATGGTATGTGGTATGATTGGAGAGTCGATTGCAATACATGACATGCTATGCGGCTTTGTTCGAGATTGTTTCGATGCTTGGTTTGTGTAGTGATTATATCTCTTGTGTTTTCAGTTGAGTGTTTAGCCCTGTTGTAGTCCTATATTGTAGGTCGTCTTTCTTTTCCAATGTTTATGTCTTATTGCTTGGGGACAAGCAATGGTTTAGCTTGGGGGAGTTTGATAAGTCATATTTATATATAGTGTTAAGGTGCATTTAGGTTGCATTTTAGAGCATTTAGATTCATATTTAGGTTCATCATTGCATCATATTCTTAAGTTATGTTATTCTACTCCTATTCGGTATGTTTTCTTGTTTTTGATGAATTTCAGATAATGAGAACGTATTTGGAGTATATTTAGCTGATCTTGAGGATTAGGAGCACTTGGAAAGAAGCTACGATGCATAAGGATCATATGGATATGTCATAGTACGAGTTTGAGCCAAAACGAAGCGGAAAATCATTCGAAGAAATATGAAAAAGGAGTCATGTATACTCTTATGATCATAACTTTTGATGTGCTTCTTAGAATCAAGAAATTCCAGTTGGGTTGGAAACTAGACTTGAAGGGATTTCCAACGATAGGTCACACGCCCCAAATGGACTTCTGGTTTAAGAGATACAGGCTTCGCAAGTTGACGCAAAAATCGTTGTTTACCCGCCCGGTCGACCGGGCGGTTTTGCCCGACCGGGCGAGACAAAATTTTCTTCAGACTCTAAGGCATGTTTGCCCGGTCAATCGGGCGAAAGTGGCTCCAAAAGTGCTTGCGCGCCCGACCGGGCGGATCTGCCCGGTTGACCGGGCGGAATTTCCTTTTTGTCGTAGTTTCAGAACAACGTCGCCCGACCGGGCGGTGTTTCCGGAAGGATAATTTTTGCCTTTTTTAGCCGGTTTTGTAAAAACTATAAATAGGGCTTTAGTAATTTCGATTAGGGGATATTATTTTTCTGCGTTTTTAGTTTAGTTTTCTTCATTTCTCTCTCTTTAGTTTAAACCCTACTTTTTCATGTTCTTCTTTAATTCATTAGTTTTATTATT
Organism: Beta lomatogona; assembly: GCA_947646795.1. Classification (NCBI taxonomy): domain Eukaryota; kingdom Viridiplantae; phylum Streptophyta; class Magnoliopsida; order Caryophyllales; family Amaranthaceae; genus Beta; species Beta lomatogona. The sequence continues at coordinate 1,423,994 of CANSNZ010001286.1, forward strand.
TCATTCTCTCTCTTTTGATTGATTTCTTTTAATTATGTTTTCCTTTCTCTTTCTAGATGTAGTTTTTATTCTTTATTTCATGATTGAGTAATTTTATTTCTAGGGTTTGGGAATCCATGTTTATATGCTATAATTCTTGATGGATGTTTATTGATGGTTTCATTAGTCATTGTTATTTCTAATTGATTAGTGTTTATATTATTAATCTTGCAATCTGATCAATTGTCTGATTAAATATTGCTAATATCGAGTCATAGATCGAGAGATAGTACTCTTTAGAGGCTTGCCTACAATTAGCAAATCTGATTATGTTGAGCGACCATACTAGCATATGTTGATTTGAGAGCGTTAAGGCCCGACCGTAGGATTAACACGTGCTCTAGATATCTGATTCATTGAACCATTGATGACATTTTGATAGATTATAGTTATAAACATGGTAAACCATTGCCCTAGATCCTTTTTTAGTTTGATTTTCGTAGTTTGATTAGTTTAGAACTTTAATTCAATATTCCTGATTTTGTTTAGTTTCTCTATACCTTAGAAGCTAGATTAAAACGACCAACTCTCTGTGGATTCGACCCTACTTACCCTACTACATTGTTAGAAGGTTTTGCAGGAATTATTTTTGACAGGTGTACGACAGCCTATCAGTACGCGTACGTACCTTGTAACAGAGAATCTTTGCTGATTACTTAAAACGTTCCGCTTATGAAATTGGGACCTAATCGAATAATAGAAATATTTCAGTGCTAAATCCTTGGTATGATGAAAATAAAAATCAGCTTAACTAACTATGTAAAATTTTAGTGTTTCGAACAATAAATGAACGTTCTTGTTGGTTAGACTTTTCTTTCACAAACTTTATTGAACTAACATATTTATTACTTACTAATGAGGTGCTTATAAATCTGATTTTGTTTAACTTTTACACTACCTTGTTTATAATAACAAAACTTAACTAGATACCCATATAAGAACTATAAAATCAGATTTGAAGAACTAAACCAAAGTAAGAATTAGTAACATATAATAAATCTGATTTTGTTTAGTTCATAATATACTTTTATTTAAAGTCACAAACTTAAACCAATATACATAAGTATAATAAAAACAGAATTAAGAAATATAATTATCATAAGAACTATAAACATAATTCTAAATCTGATTTTTTTTTTATTTATATTATTACTATTTTTATACTTTACTTATAATCACAAAGTTTACTCAAAGATAGTAAGGATAACAATAAAAATCAGATTTATAATTTAAAGAAAATAGGAGGGATGACTACAGACAAACCACCGGCGACCACCACGACCTACGGCTGACTTGCGCCGGCGACCCCGACTCCCCTCTGGCAGCACTCGCGTCGACCCTCGTTCGCACCACCACTCGAAGCTTCGCGTCGCACCCTCGCCTCGACAGCAGCGTCGACCACTCCTCGCCTCACTCGACACACACGCAAGCTTCTCGACTCGTCCCGCGCGAACCCGAGCCCAGACTTCTGGCAGAATTCCGGCCGACGTGAAGAGGAGAGGAGAGTAGTGCAGGAGAGAAGAAGAAAACTTTTTTTTTTTCTTGGAAGGAGGAAGAAGAATCACGTGGAAGAGAAGAAGAGAGGAGAGAGAAATTCTTGGGTAAAAAAAAGGCTGATGACAAAGTGAATAGGGTTTTCTATTTTTTTTTTCTCTTCCTTTTCTTATTTATAGTATGAGAGAGGATTTGTTTCCAAATCGAATTCTGATTTATTTAACAAAACCGAATTAAAATATAATTAGGTACCAAGGTAGGTTGTATATTTAAATTATAACTGTAGGCTTACCAAACTGTATTATAATTTACTTTCACTTTTACTTTATATTTTCTTATTTATAGCAAAATAACTCCCAAAAATACGGAGTATTACACGTCTCAATCAGTACATTATTAATATTCAATCGTTGCAATTTAGACTAATATATAATGAAAGATATTTAAGTTCAAAGATGTGCTTTGGAAAACGCGCACAGAAAAGTGAGTATGAAAAAAAAAACAAAGGGAGAAGGTAAGAAAAATTGTTCACAAAGTTATGATGAGGAAGAATTTGACACCAACAAAAATTAAATAATCACGCGCATGCGTAGCGAAATCCATTGATTAAATAATATTTGCATTTATTTTAAATCACTCTAATTTAGTTATTATAGTGAGGGTATTTTATCCTTTTTACGTGGACTTCAAACTCATCAAAAGTTGGCTTATAGAATAAAGATTACAGTATTATATTTAATACTTTATATGTTTTCTTTTATTCTTTTTATTTCGAACCTCTATAAGAGACAAAAAAAAAGTCAAACTAGAAAAAAGAAAATAGAACACATGGATTATATAAGATAATGTGATTTTATGGATTTAACTTGAATATTCTTATTTAAATCTTAACAAAATCAGAGAATAAATATAATTCCAGAAGAATATATGAAATTCCATGTTAAGAGACCATTCTTATTTTTTATTTGGTTGTATAATATTGATTTTTAACTATTCACATACTTTAATTTGACCCTCTAGCCTCTAGTATTATTTCTAAAATTTTATGTAGGGAGAACATAATCATGTTTGATTTTGTTACATTACTCTTTTTTTTAAAAAAAAAGAGTTAAGAAAAATAACACTAAGAGATTCTACGCTCGAGAGGAACTCCTTATGCGTCGGTTACAAGGATAGAGGAAAGTGAAGAATGAATACAAGGAATGACAACGAAAGAAGTGGCTAAATGACAAACATTAGCAATCCAATCAGGCCTTTGATTTGCTTATTGGAATACATGGTTAAGCTGTCACTTGTCTGAATTATTGAGTAGAAGCTTGATATCTTGCGTGATATTTGCTATGCCATGGAGTTGCCCAAATACCTTTGACTGCATTGACGACCATAAGATTATCGCCTTTCAATGATGATATTTTTAATCTTTTGCTGAATGGCTAGGAGCAAAACTTGGTGAAGAGCAAAAGTTTTGGTGATGTATGCTGAGGTCGAACCAAGGTTGAAAGCGTGAATAACTTCTTCATATGGTTGCAGATGATAATACCAGCTGTTGTTGAAGAGTTTTGGACGGAACCATCGAAGTTCAGTTTGAAAGAGTTGCTGAGAGGTGGCTCTCAAGCAACCTAGAATTGTGGATGAAGAGGGGATGGAAGGGAAGGAGTTGTGCTCCCTTAAAAGGAGATCCAAAACTATGAAAACAGTTAATTGTCGTGCGAGTGCGCCATTCTTGATGAGCAAACCGATCTCTGTAGAGGACTCTATGGGTGTTCCATTTTTCTTGGTTGAAAGCAATGGAGTTTCTTTCTTCTCAAAGACTCCATAAGGAATATAAACTTTGGAATATAACTTTTTTATTTTGAATGGTCTCCAAGAGATCTAACAAGGATATACCGTATACCTGACAAATCAGCTTGTAACTAGCTTATGGTATCTGAAAAGTCCCATAATATTCTTGTGTTGGGGCAGGCTACAAAAAGATGATCAAAAGTTTCGGGGTGATCATTGCAAAGGGAACAAAGATCCGTATGAAAGGTTTGCCTTTTATATAGAGTGTCTCTTACTCCCAAGCTATTGTGACATTTGGCACAAGAATATTTGAAGCTTTGGTGGGATATTAAATTTCCATATCCAGTGGCAAGGCCATGGAGGAGCTGAAGTCAGATCGTGAGCTAGCCATGTGGCAAATTTTACTAAGAATTGCCAGTTAGGAGTAGGATCCCAAATGGGTAAGTCTTCCATGTCATTAGAGGGGAATGAAATCCCATTGATTTTTGACAGAATATGACAGAGGAGAATGTTGAGAAGACTAAAGATATCTCAAAAGTGTTCGGGCCGAATAAAAGAAGAGACTGTGAGGTCGAGGTTGAGCCTGGAGTGATTTATCTTTAGTAGGTCTATCAAATTTTCATTTGTTACCCAATTATCTAGCCAGAATAAAATAGGTTTACTCCCTACCTTCCATCGGATCCCTTTTTAAAGGATCTCTAGTTGAGCAAGGATTTTCCTCCAAATGGGGAAGTCTCGATTTTTTGGGAGTGTAGTAGAAAAATAATTTTTTCAAAATATATTTTCACTTAATGAGCTTGGCACATAACTCAGTGAACTGGGAGATCAAGTTCCATTCTAGCTTGGCGAGTATAGCTCTACATGCATTTTTATAATACCAGCTTTTTATAATAATTACATAAGCAAATTTCGAAATATTAATGCTCAAAGTTGCGTGTTGGCGAACATGTCAAGTCTGTTGGGTACAACTAAAGTATATATAAAATGGATGAAGTGTATATTAAATCTATCTAACATCAGAAAGATTCTAAAGTATCACATGAAAATTTGAAAGTGGCTAGACTTAACTAGTTAAACTTCAGACGGTAAATTCTCAAACCCAAATGTAATCCACATACATTTATAATATAGGCTCTTTTTCATTCAGTAGCCTTCCCCTTGCGCCTGCTGCTACTGCTGGTCTCCAACAGGTAACAAACCATAGAATCAACATCATCTCCAAATATACTGTAGGCCTCGACGACCTGCAGATAGCTGAATCCCATTGACAGCACCATCTGCATGCTGCTGGTCAACACATCAGGTTGGCCACTTTCTTTTTCATTCTCAGTGTCCGATAACCCTGTTGCCCAAAGTTCAGATGTTATTAGTAAACTTTCTATACAAATATATTAAAAGCCGGAAGTCATGTGCTACGTGGCACTCCCCTCAAACTTCTAATGCAAATGCTTTATGTCCATGTGTACCCCTTAATAATAAAAAAATTGTGTAATTGCAAGGTCTCGAACACGTGATCTTTAAAAAGAAAAGTAAAGAGCTTTAACCATCAATACACTTTGACTTTATTATCTAATGTTTGAAATAAAATATAATAAAGTCTTATAATAAATATACTTGACTAAAAAGACTCAAACAAGTATATACATCTCTAACACTCTTATTACGTAGCTAACAAGAGACTATTGATGTCATATTCTCTTACCACAATTCCTTTTAAACTATTATTTTCAAACTTAAACCTTTTAGATTTTTTTACTTATCACGTCATGACGTAAACTTTTCAATTTCTTAATGGACAAAAAATACAAAAAGTGGCAAAATAAATTATGGAATTTAAGAATAATAACATATTTGTTTATTGAAATTGACCCGAGGCATCGCTCGGGCCAAAATACTAGTTACCACTAAAAATGGGGGTTAAAAATGTCTACAGAAGTTTCCAAGCTGCCAAAAGCCATAAATGAAGGATTTTCGTTTTCTTAATTACGGTCTTTCACCAGAGTGCAAAAAAAGGAGGCAAGGACAAATCTCTCATAAGAACCACTATCCTTCATCTTTTGATACATTTGACAAGATAGAAATCCTCCAAGAGCGCATGGAAGATAGCAGCGACACCCACTTTAGAACCATATCTCAAATTTGCTTAAACTAACACAAGTTGCAAAATGCAAGTGTTGGATACCCTGACTGTTGCAAAAATACAATATACCAAAAATGTGCAAGATACACAAGTAGCCAAGACAAGAAGACGGAAAAGAAGAAGCTTACTGGCTCCAGAGGATGAGGGTTCTGCGCTAGATGTTGAGGATTCTCTTAAACCAGCACGTTGTTTTGATTTGTTACCAGCTATATACTCAGCCCGGGAAGCTTGCATTACCATACGCTCAATTTCTTTTTCCGTGAGCTCCAGATCTGAGTAAAATCGTCCTTCAGCCAACAGTGCCTGTACAGAAACATCAATGTATCAAATTTTTGCAGTTCATCAGGAAGATCAAAATGTGCGTGAAGATAATAATAGGATACAAACATTATCTATCTGTTGGTCTTGTTGAGCTTTTATCGCAGCTTTAACCTGATCCATGTCCACATTTCTCTGGAAGGTACAAAGAAAACGTGTTACCATCCAAACAAGCATATATCATTCTGAAATGATTATACCACTTCTGCACAGTTGCATTTCAACATCAGCAACAGCTATGAAGTGGAGAGCATATAAGATCCATACTTAAAACTACTTTCTAGCTTGTACAACACAGGAAACAACATATATAGCTTGATGCAACAGGGTTATACATGCAGCACAACATACTGAGATGAGCTTTCAGGTACAGTATATGTCCATATTCCATAGACAGCATTAAATGCAAATTCCGAGATACTATTATCGCAAAGGATGAACGAAAATCCCGATCCGGGAGAAAATTGAGTTTTTTGGGCCCTGAGGAATTGACAGCGCAAACTGCTAGTTTTTGGATACGAGATATCCACCCTAGTCACTACAGGCGTATTTTCACAATATACAAGTTTGAAGGAATCAATGTTAGACTTATTGGATCCTTAGCAACTCATGCGAGGATTGGTCCTTGGGAGTCTCTCGAAGTCCTTATTGTGAAATTTTTCAAGGGTGGAACAAAAAACTACTAGCAAAAAAACAAACTCCCAATCAAACAGTGTTAAAGTTCTAGAATTCTGATCAAGCAGCGGCTAAATCAAACAAACTTAAAAGACAAGAACACATCTAATGAGCACTTACCCCCCGAAGACAGCTGAACCCAAGCCCCGCGCCAACACTCAATCGACGAGGATCCACAAGTGAATTATAGTGATTGCCGTGATGATAACTTAGCCGAATGGGAGGCAACTCAGTGTCATAGTTCCCATGAAATATATTGATAGGCTCTGCATTAGGTAAATACGGCCACTGAAGAGATGAAAGCCATGAAGTAATATTATGTCACAGAATCAAATGCATGACCAGATAATGGAACGGACCTGTGCTATAAGAATATATATGTATGGGTCGGTTATACATCTCAGATAGGGCCTGGATCTCTACATTGTTTCCATAAACCTGCCATCAAGATAATTATGAAAAAAAACCATTATCCACAACAGCCGAATAGGATATTCACACCAAAGATACTGGTTAAATTCCAGTAGACTTGTTTTGCACAGATGTGAAAACTCTTTTCAGAACAGTGATTGGAGGAGTTCATCAACTTCCAATTATCATCATACTCATCAAGTTTGTTTTCACATGAAATAGACATTCAGCACCATGAAAATATTTGAAAGCAAAAGGGGGTGTTCAGTTCACTATTTCCTAGAATCACGCGGGGGATTTTAGTCCAAACACTCCAAACCCATTACTTGGTGTTTTGTTCTTAAAATTTTACAAAGTTGAAACCTGTGACTGTGAGGCCCACCCTCCAAATCTCCAAGGTATAGGGTTTACAATCCATACCCTATGGGAGATGGGTTTCTTCTAGACCCCAACACCGGATTCAAAATTATATTAAAGAGAACAAACATAAAGAACCTCCATATGCCATTACTCACCACCTCTACCCATGATCACAATCCACTTTTCTTTATGCCCGTCCCCTCCCAATCCTTCTGCCACTATTGACGCCCTTCCCTCTCACCATCATCTTTCCTTTTTCCGAGTCTGCCGCCCTTTCTCACCACACGCAACCACGACAACAACCAAGAAAAACCAATAACAAGCAACAAAACCCATGTCGTGACCGCAACAACCACCAACCATTGAAAAGGATTTTTGCTACCTTAGATCTCTTCAATACTTTTCGAATCTAGGCCAGTAGTGGTATTTTTCTGGCTATTCATGTTTCAAAAAATGTAAGTTCGTTAAAGAAACAATCAACATAGGTCAATGTTGTCACCGGAAATCTTACGGAGGGAGAAAATTATGAAAGTGGCAAGAAGAGAAGAAATAGGTGGTGGTTCATTGTCAGAAATGAATATATTTTATGTATGATTAACAACGGTATATTTGAAAGAAGGTGGAGGTGGGAGGAGAGAGGAGGTGGATTGGGTAAGGAAGCACTTTTTGTGGTGGGATGAAGGAGAGACAGAGGAAAGGTGGAGGAGAGGAGCACGTGGGAAGGAGAGGGAGAAAGGGAGGACAAAGGAAGAGAATATAGGGAAGGAATTTGAAATAATTCTGTAAACAACACCAGGTTTCAGATATGGGTTTGTCGGTATCTCTCTAGAAAGGAAGGACGAAGGAAGAGAATATAGGGAAGGAATTTGAAATAATTCTGTAAACAACACCAGGTTTCAGATATGGGTTTGTCGGTATATCTCTAACTACCCATGGGTTTGATATCCAACCTTATAAAGTCATACCTGAAAATAACCAAAAATCCTCTAACAGGAATGACGAAAAAATGCTTTACAGAAGACTTTAGAAGGACATGGTTTCACATGAGAGCTAAAACAAGACTGATATTATGTTGCACACCTTGTCCCTTCGTTTCCTCTTACAATAAGATGTAAAACCTTCTGTGATAAACTGAGAGAAATGATCTCTCTCACGCTCCTGCATACAGCAAAGAAGGATAATAGTGAATGTAAAAAAAAGATATCCAACTCAGCAGGCACCACAAAATTTTTTCTTCCAGAAAAAAAAAAGTACATGGGTTCAGCTGCTGGATGGCAGTCATTCATGCTCCACCCAGTTGGTGAGCCCAAGCACAAAAAGAAGACCTTTGTTAACTAAAAATGAAATTTTTCGCAAAATAGGCAATTGCTAAAATATTGAAAAGACTCCCTGCAATGATCACATAAGAATTTCTAGTACAACTTTTCTCCAGCAAGCAATCACTAAAATTAATAGAAACACATGAAAAAAAATCCTACCATATAATCTATACACATATGCCTGGTCAAATCGTATGCATCTGAATCCCCGTAAACTTGATCCGCAACAGCCCTAAATAGACAATTACCATCCTCCAGCATTCTCTTAACTTCCAAACCTTTAGCACGTCTAATATCAATTTCAAACTGCCGCTCTCTCTCCTGTCATAGAGAACATACATATGAAAAACCAAAATCCAGTTCCCAACAGAACAAAAGCTACTTGACAGATGACAAGCGGGGAATTATAAGCAATCCGGGAAAAAATCATTCGAGCTTACATAGTTAGCTCTACATCTTAATAGTACAGCAACATGATCTCTCCATAAAACCATTAAACAATATACTCATTACCGTCAAGGCGTCAATATATTACAAGTACCACCTACACATTATAAGCGCTCCAAAGTAATGACAAGAAACTGCTTAGTGTTTAGTGTGTAGTAATTGTCTCAGAAGGGGGCATGTATATATATATATATACACACACATGCATAAGAAACAATGAAATGATAAATGTTGTAAGCTGTAAGTTCTACCTCTTCCTTATGTTCACTTTCTTTCACTGATATGATGGATCAATTATATCCTTTAGGAAAATTTGGATTGGAATCTATAATAATGCCAATAGAACTATTTGCGCTCACAGCATACCTTTACTACTAATTGTGCAACATAGTAGGGCACACTGCCGAAGTGCTGATAGAATATTACAAGATCCGACGTAAATATATTAACATGTAATATAAAGAAGAAACCTATTTAAGTAATATCTTTATAAAAAAAAAAGAAGAAAGAACGCCACTCTTTTGCCTCCCCCTGGACAGATCACTAAGCCACCGCCATCCTCTTTCCTTTCTGGTAACCCTGTCTTTTTCATTACTGTGGTGGGTTTCGTTGAATTGTCTAGTGGAATTTTATTTTTTACAGCAACCTAAAAAACTTAAGCTCTGCTTATCATTTAAAATAAGCTCCGTCTTGATTGAAAGGAATTCAGATTTTCTACGCTTTGGTTTCCTTCACAATTTTCAAATAGTTTGTTCTGTACTCAAAGTGATTCTTTTACATCTTTAATGTTTATGGATGGGGCTCAGAAATTGCAAACAAAGAAAAAAGACAGAAATAGAATGCCAAGTTTGCAGCTTCAGAAACACAAGCAAAATGAAGGAGTAAGAAACGCATGATGATATGAGGAAGGTAGTCAGCAGACGGTTTAGGGTAAATGGATGGCTGAAATTGGTAAACCATGTTCAAATGAACTAAAAAATAGTGGCAATAAAGCCGGTAGGGTGATGTTGTCTCACAAGGGAAAGAGGAGGAGGGGACTGGGGAGGCAGGGAGATTAGTTTTGGGATTTCCTTTCAAACAAATCTCCAAATGCTGTTTTTTATTACATAAGGTTCTTTAGACGAATATCCCATAAGCAGTGAGCCACTGAGCCCCCATATTATTTTGAGAATTACTACTTACGTTTGTTCAGAGCTAGTTCAGTTGGTATTAGTTTGCACATATCAGTTTTAGCTAGTATTAGTTATACTAAAATTCCTTTGCATACTTGTTTCCAACAATTGCGGCAGACGGCAGTGAAATTACTAAAATTTGCTGTTGAGCAAGCCAATCTCATCATAACAGCCTTAGCCCAAGGGATTATTGTTGTCGATTCCATTAATATTTTCAAGGATAGATGTCACTCCTAGAATTCTTCTGAAATGGTTTATAAATATGAGTCCTTCATATCAGTACAAATTCTCATTGTTAATGTCAAATCAACTAACCATACAAGTACTACGCACCTTCACCAGAGAAGGTTATCAAGAAAGTTGAGGAATCAAATCATTTGAACGACTAGTGAGACAGATCATTTAAACATTTTCAAGTATTTATCTCATTGAACTCCAAAATGACAAAATCTAGTTGTGTCTCATCTCTTCAAGTTGTTACATTTATGTTTATGCCCTCTAGAATATTCATCCATGATAATGCTCAGTGCTGCCATAATCCAGCAGTGGCATACACGTCATCAGCCATAAATATGGCTACTAACAATAAGTGAATAAGGTGTAAAGACAACATGGTTTTCCCACATATGAGCGTTTACCACGCAAAGTGTATAAATATGACTAAAGCTAAAGCAACAAATTAACAGTGCAAAAACTCTACAAATATGCTCTATCCCTCAACCAAAATACCAGTCACAAACAGGGGCCGAGTGGAAGCAGCATTACAAGTATATATAATAATAAATAAATAAATAATTTACATGCTCAATGCAAGCACTTCATAATATGACCAAGTTTTGAACAAAGTAAACAAGTTATAAGGAGAAACTTTCTGAGTACTACAGCAGAGAATATCAAATGTATCGCGACATTGCCATTTGCTTATCATTAAGACGCAGCCAGCTAATCATGAGCTTTTGAATTGAGAATCTACTGCAAACAATCTTCCAACAGCTGCAAGTGTATATCTTACTCCCCCTAGACCCTGACATAGTGATCAAGTTTTCATTGCTACGGTCCTATTTATTCGCTCACTTTTTTTCGTTCTAAGATGACTGCATATGGTTCACAACAACAATATTTAAAGGTTTCAGGTTTTAGCCTACATGTAGAAGGTGCTCAGCAATTCTTCCCTCAAACTGTAGACTACTACAGCACTATCTTAACTAGGACCAAACCAAGAAACTGGTTAATGGTATAACAATGGAAGCTAGGGTTTTCAACTCAAACATAACACTATGTTTCATTTGGTGAAAACAAACATAACACTATCACATGATCAAACTCTCATCATGTATGATATCTTAAAGAAGATGTCAATTTACATCCAAAAAAAGGAACTTCCTACATTTAAATATCAACCTTCTTGGCTTACCAAAAATAATAAGATTAATCTATTCCTTTAGCATCTCTATGAATCACTTTAGTTTATGTTAATGGCGAAGCTGAAAGCTTTCTTTTGGCATTCCAGACGCTTACATCAAGACCAACCACTGTCCTCTTAGTTCAATCCTTTTCAAAGAAACTTCAATAATTAGGTTATTAAGCCTTTTCTTTTTTTGCACAGGTAATGTTTGAGGCAGTTTGACCATCAAATGGAAGAAAGGATGTAAATATAAAACAATATCTTACGTCCAAGGGGATATCAAAGAACTTACGAGGTCATAGTATGAGGATCCAAAGGTAGAAGTCTGCTCATCAGCACTATTATAACCCTCACTTTCACAATGAGATCTCGGCGAGGAAGGTCTTGATGCAGATGGGGAAGTCCTAGCTGTAGCCGGCCACACAGTGGGCCTTCTAGCCGGTCCAATCCGAGGGGAGTCAGGAGTCCCTGACACAAATCTCCTCAGCATAGAATTTGATCCTGAAGGTTTTGGAGGCGGAATAGGAGGCGGAGGGGGCTGCGAGCTCCCAATACCACTTTGCAAATTATCAACACTTGAGGCATCAGTCCCAGAATTTTTATGGTCCGTGACCTTTAGACCACTAAACCCTTTCATGAAATCCACTTGATTATCATTGCTCCCAATTTTCAAATCAATGGCACTATCATCCCCCGCACTCTTACTCTGATCAAACCCCTCAGTAGAAAGTTCATCACCTCTCCCTGTCTTGTTCCCACTACTTGCACAAACTTCCGGCAATTCATTAACAATCATTTGTTCATGGACTTCATCGGGAGCCGCGACAATAGGTGCATTTGAGGAGCTGGGAGCTGAAGTGCGGGTCTGGTTGGAAGATGAACTCCCTGACGAACCGCGCGGAACCAAAATCCTGGTCATGACTAAATTTCCCAAACAAGTAGGCAATCTGCAATCTGGAAAGATTAGAGCTGTGGTTTGTCCCGAGTCCTAACTTTAGGCACGTAAACGCCGATGCCACGGCAAAATGATCTAGTCCAGCCTGGTTCCTTTGCCTTGTTTTTAATTTCACAGCAAATCGATCTCTGCATTCCCCTGAGAATTCTCATGAGACCCAGGCCTCCAATTTATTTTAGTGTTTTCTTCCCCTAGTACACAAAAAAAAAATTACACCAAAAACCCTTCAAACAAATTTCCTACCACACCCAAAAACAACCGAGAAAAAACCCTAATCTGCAAACGAATTCATCATTTTCCATAAAAAAATCAAGATTACAAAGATCGATTATTTTCTCGTTTGACCCGTTTAGTAAAGATTTTATTCCTATCAAGTGGAATCAAAGCAAGAATACCCGCATAAACGAATTAATCTAGAAAGAAAAACAAGAATCGAACGAGAATGAAAGCAAAGAAAGAAACTAACCTTGGAAAGTCGTCTGGAATACGTGCAGGTGAATGTGAGATAAAGAGTAAAGAAACGAGGAGAGAGAGACTAGGGTTTTGATGAGAGAAGAGAAGTGAAGGTGGAGCAAAGTGAAGAAAAGAAAAGTTACAGAAGAAGGAGACTATTTATTTGGTTGCCTTTCTAATCTATTGTAGTTGTTGGACTTCAGAGAGAGAGAGAGACAGATGCGAGGGGGTGAAAAATGAGAATGGTGGGTGGCAGTGGAACTGGCACTTGGCAGAGAATGGATAATAATTGCGGAGAGGTTTCTGAGAGTTACTTTACTTGCGACGCCTCTCTTGCTGGTGCTTCCACACGTGAGTCTCCAATTTTTTTTTTTTTTTTAAATGAGCGACTAAGCGCAGTGATGTAGTTCGGATTTAATGTCAGGTCTCAAATACCACCTTTATAAGACTTTATCAACTAAGTTAGATGTCATCCATACTCTATAACTATTAGAAGTACTAAATAAATTATTGCTCAATAACATTTTCCTTCATTGTGAGAAGGCCTCCATGGTCAATTAGCATTAGACTTCTTAAATTTTAATCATAAACTAGTAATTTAATAAGTTATTACTCACTATTCACTAACATTTTGCTTACATATGAATTACAAATGATGGTCAAATTAAAAAATGTCAACACTGTCAAGTACAAAAGAGTTATTCACAGTACTGTTTCGGATGTATCACGCTTCACAGACACCTTTAAGGGCAATTCTATAATATATTGACATTAAGAAATAGCATAAATAAAATATTGGAGCTTTTTATTTCATCAATGGTGGAATTATTGTCATATTTGATAATAAACTTTAGAGTTTCAAAGAATCTTAAATGGCAGAATTAATGATTGATAAATACAAAAGATGATTTTTAGTTTCAACACTAGTTTTAGATTCTCTCTTCTCAATTATATCATCTACCTAGAGCTGATCAACTCCAGCCCGACCCGGTTTGGGCAATTTTTTTGGCCCGGCCCGACCCTTTTTTTTTGGGGGCGGGCTTTGGGCAAGCCAAAATTAACTTTTTAGTTTAAGTTTGGCCCGAAAAGCCTGCTCGGCCCAGCTCGAAATAACGGGCTTTGGGCACAATTTTTTGGCCCGGATTTGGGCCAGGCCCGACCAATGGGCAAATTTTTTTTGCCGCGGCCCGGCCCATAATCCCCTCTACATCTACCTCAAATTTTGTCTTTCCTCCATTCTTTCTCACCTCTAAATTATCTCTTCTGCAGAAATGTAAAGTATGATTTAAGATAATTGAGGTTCATCAATGGCAAAAACAAATATCAAAGTTTCATAATCCATCAATGGTGGACTTAGCTTCAGATTTGAATCAATAGTATTAGAGTTTCAAAATGAGCAAATACTTAGGCTCGTTTAAGAAAATGAGCTAAAAAGTTTACTCATTTTGGCAAAAGTGTGCTCATTTCTCAAATAAGTAGAAGTATGCTCATTTGAGAAAATGAGCATAAAAGTTTGCTTATTTGAGAAATGAGCAGAAGTGATTAGCAATGTGTAGAATTTTGCTCATTTGAAAATTTTTAAATGAACTATGAGCAGACAATAACATTGGGTGTATCATGAACATGATACACCTGAATGTATGATAAAAGTTGTTAGTACAAATTGTAACACCCCGTAATTTTCACCCTTTATTTTTGGTGCTAGTTTATTTTAAAATGATATTCTTTTCGTAAAAAAATAAATAATTTATTATTTTCTCTAGATCAATGATTTTTATTCTTTATAATTTGGGAGCCGAATTATTATTTTATTTTATGGTGTGTTAATGTGTGCATTATATTTATATTTATAATATAATTTATTAGAATTATTTTCATTATTAAGTATTTTCAAAGTTTAGGCGCGATTTAGGAATTAACCGTGTTATCGCGTATCGGGCTTTCGGAGCATGGATCGTTGTTGAATTTGGGCCGAAAGTTTTGTGTGGGTGTTGGGCTTGGGGCAGCCGGCCAAGTGAAGGATTAAGGGGAGCCTTCTCCTTTTCTTTTCTCTTTTGTTTTTCTCATGACTCTTTGTTGCTTTGTAACCCCCCTAATTATTCTCATTCATTAAAACCCCTTATTTCAACCATTAAACATCCATAAAATTCTGATTTTTATTCAAAGAAGTTCAGCAGCATCATTCTCATTTAACCCCCCACCGTTTCAAGAAAAGAAAGAGAGAAAAGGAAGAGCAAAAGAATAGAAAGTTCAACCCGGTTTTTCCTGTCGCACCTTCACGAAAATAACCGTAGCCGGAGATCTAACCGTTAGATCGTCTTCAAATTTGGACACAACGTTTATAACGTCTTGTTATACATTCTGACCGGAGCGATTTAGAATCTGAGCTTTTGATCATCGGGAATCATGGTCGTAACAGAGCAGTACGAAACAAGAGTTTTCAACGTTCAAGAAGAAATGCCTAGTGTCTTGTTGCTACAATTCTCGTTCGTTATGCCTTGGGGTTAGAAGAGGATTTGGATTGCATGCTTAACTCGTGATTGTCTCTTTAGACTCAGCTCTCCTCCCGACGATCCAGGTAACTAGTTGTTATCTTAGAACTATAGTGATTAGGGTATTATTTGGTATTAGATTACTACGCTAGGAATTATTTCAAATACTTTTTGAATGAAATTTTCGACGAAATTTGACATGAATATACTTTATACATGCTATGTGAATACTGTGTAGAGAAAAATAATTTTCGCATGATTTTTAGTATTCATTTGATTTAATTGGTGTTTTGTGCGTTTTTGGCTAAATTGCATGATAATTATGGAACGACTGTTAAAATTGATGAAATTATTTTTATTAGATCATGTTACATGCGTATAATGTATTCCATGCCTTAGAATAATTTTTATCTATTGTTTACTGTTTTAATTAATTGATATATCTGTTTTTGTAATTTCTGTTCTGTCAGTATTTAATTCATGAAAATTATTTGTAGAGGCAGAAAAATTAATTTACTTGAATAATATGTATTTCCGTGCGTTTTTACATGTTATGTAAATTTTTGGTAATTTTTGGGCGTCTGTTTATATTTTTAATTATTATAATGGCTTATTTGAGGAATCTGTATATTAACTGTTAAAAATACTTTTGGAGTCCGAAAATTATAAATAAAAATTTTACCATGTCAGTAGAGCCATTAGGGTCATATGATAATTTTTGTGTGATTTTACTGCTCGAATTTGTTAGTTTCATAATTATTATGGTGTTTTTGTGATGAAATTGATGATACACTTTTAAATTGTTTGAGGGCTTGTAAATCAGAAATAAATCATAATTTAATATATTCTGGGTTGCTGATCTTCAGTAGTATACAGTATGCATCATTTGGGTAACCACATGTTTAGGTTTGATTTATGAAATAAAATGATTTAATTGTTATTACTCTTTTAATGAATATGATTTAGAGTTAATTGGTTATGTATTTGTGATTGAGTGTGGTTGCTGTAAAAACCAGTATATTGTCATTGTTGATGTTTTGGAATGTTCAAGTGTTATTGTGAGAGATATTTGTTGAAAATTTGTAAGTGATTTATTTTGAGGATTTTTTGAAGAATTACTTTTGATGAATTATGGGTATAAGGCCGGGTGGCATCCCTTTTGACGAATATTTTTGAGATGAATAATACTTTGATGATATTTATGATTTTATTTTGAGATAAGAACATCCGGTGGGATAAATGTAGTCCCCGGGGAAGAACATGCCAACCACCTGGTTTGCGAACTAGGGGTAAGCCTGGGTTAATTGTTGTCGTCCGAGAGGTCAGGGAGTTCTGCGTGTTCTACCCTGCATCGGGAGTTTGGCCATTCTTAGACACGGGCGGTGGGGAACGTAAGCCCATAGGCCGCACTGGAGATTGCGATCCGACAAACCTTAGGAAGTGATTTGCGAATCACTAGCGTTCGGTTTCCGTCTCAGACACTTGTTTTACCTATACTTTTATTTTTCTAAAAGTACTCTTGAGATGATTTATTTATTTTTATCCAACTCACTTGCTATTTATTATTCATTTGCGTTATTTGTGAGTTATATGGAAGTGGATGCATATTGTAGTTAACTTGACTTAATTATTTCCTTTCTTATTAATCTATGTCTGAATCGTACTTTGATTGCTTTTGTTCTGGGAGAACTGCTAGTTACTCCCCACTGATTGTGGATATTTGTTGTATATTTTGCAGGTTTTGTTGATGGGGATTTTCTTTGATTTTGGGCTCGGGTTGAGATGCGAGAAATAATCTATTAGGGGTTTTAGTTCTAGACTTCTCTTTAGTTTGAGATAGTTTTCTCTTTTCGATTTTAATCTAAGTAATTAATTTACTTATAGTATTTAATTATGTTTGGTTTTATCACTTAGTTATTTAAACAATAATCTTGTAGTAGTGACATTCCCAGAAGACGATGTTTCCGCCATCGTCCTATTAATTATATTATTATTTCATTCTTTTCGGTCTTTGAAATTCTGGGGTGTTACACAAATTATGTAATTAAAAAGAAACGGAGGTAGTATATTACAATTTCTTTAAAAAATTTTATTCTAAGATTAATACAATGATTTGTACATAAAGATAGATGGTATAGATTCGGAATGGAAAAGGAATGCACAAAAATAGAAGAGGAAAATGGTACATAAATGGTTACCTTTATTGAATGTTTGATTCAAGCCAAAAAATGAAAATAAATGGCAAGATTTTGTTACTTAAGGGGGAGGGGAAGGTAACAAATTGGGGGAATACATTCCATCAAGTAATGGTAATAGAATGATGAGGAGATGAACCAAACAAGACTGATTCCATTTCTTAGAGCCCAAAAAGTGAGCCAAACGAGAAACGACCAAATACTACCAGCTGACTACCGGTTCAATCATCCAAACGATGAAAGAGTACCCATTCATTTTTCCAAAAGTTATGTATGGTTGGAGATGGAGATGTGATCCACTCACTTTTGACTATACAAGTCTTGAAATAAGTTTGCTGCCAAATTTGTTTTGCACTTGATTTATTGATTTCTTTGTTTATTTCTTAGATTTAGAATTAAATCAGCACAGTACCAAAGTTCCACAACATACAAGGCGAATCGGTGAATCAGAATTGAATGAGCAGTACCAAACTTCCACAACATACAAGGCAAATAGGTGCTAACAAAGAGCCGTAGTAACACCTATGATAATGAACTATTTTCATTAAAATATACAAAGCGCAATTTGGGATTTTATGGTTTTGAATATCATTAAACTATTATCACTTATCAGTGTGTAAATGCGTGTTCAAAGTACGCTCAAACGCTTACCCCCAAACTGAGATAGTTGATTTCAAAATAAATTCGCAAGAGAGAGAACTTTCAAGCTATACAGAAAAGTAATGTTTGTGTGAGTTGCTGTATAATGAATCTATGAAACAAGAATAATGAAGCACCGTGATCAACAAAGAACTCTTGTTGTATGATACAGCTTGTATCACATATGTATCCCCCCCCTCTTCCTCCCCCTCTTGTATTTTACAAGCCGCTAGTTCAGATATGTATAATACCCAAAAAAAACAGTAACAAGCCAATAATTAGCAAAAAGAAGTACAAGATAATCCATCCACCTTGACAGTTTCTTGACTTTCTTCAAGAACTTTGCTCCTGTACCGGTGGGGTGAATTACCAGTTTTCCAGAGAGCACAACAATATAAGTGCCATAGCGCTCCTCTAAGCTCGCAAAGTCCATCCGCGTTCAGCAAGTGCTTGGTGTATCTTACTGGCAGCATCTGCAGTGTCGTTAAGTGGAGGGTAGCTCCAACTCTCTGATAACTGAAATTTAAAGGGAAATTGGTCACCAAATTGAAACTAAAGGTTTCAGAATCAGGCTAATGCTACGACCAGTACATGCGTGGAATGAACGCGGTCAATTAAGGGGTAATATCAGTCATGGGAACTATTATGATAACCAAATTATTGTATAAAGCATCAAGGAGAGCAAATACTCCTACAGTAATAACTCCCCCAGGCTCCACCCTACTCCTCTCCTCTTTCATCCACCAAATACTAACAACCATAACCTCCTTCACTCACCATCATTTATTGATTCCTCTCATACCCTTATTAGTAAACATTAACCCACTTTCATTTCCGTTGTTCCAAGCATAGCCATAGTATTATACTGCTACTCATCACTTCATGTTTTTCAGAAGTATTTTAGCTAGAGATTGGAGTCACTAGTTGATAGCATGTAATAAAGATCAGAAAACAAAAACAAAAGGCGAATAAGACACACAGAGAAAATCCAAATTGCTAAAACAACAGCAAAAGAAACAAAGAGAAAGGCAGTATAAGGGAAAAAAAAATGCAAGGCCAGGAAGATCACCAGTACAGAAAAAATCTCAAGACTGCCAATATCCATATTTTGGTTTTACATATATAAAGCTGAATATTTCATACAAGAGAAAGGTAAAATGAACAGAGGGTCATATATATGAAAAGCTAGGCTTTACATATTACTGATTGGGAAACTTACATCCACGCAACCAGTAAAGGGCCGCACAAGGCCTCGTTCCTTAAGAGTATTGTGAAACTCCGCAAACTTCCATTTACAAAGCTCAGATCCAATAACATAAACAGGCTTCCTGTAAAACCACAATTTCTTCTCTCAGCCTGAAATGTTGGCAAGTATAGCTACACGTCAAACCAAAAAAAAAATGAGAACATACCCGGTGCTGCAAGCCTCACTCAGCATACTGATTGAGTCGGCTGTGATGACAAAAGCATCAGCCCAAGCTAGATGTCCTAGATGTGGATTTGGCTCTGTGAGGAGGGGGGGGAGTAGAGGAAAAGGGGGGAAAAGGAGAAGAAAGCAATAATTGATTTTATTAGGTTACTGAAGTTGTATCATACTTATAGACAACATCTTGAGATGAAGAGGACGAAAAATTACCTTCACCATCCCATATGAATACTTTAGGATGATCTCCAAGTTCTTTCACTATAATTTTGGAAACCTTTTGAGACACCAGAATTAATGAGTATTCACAAATTAAGGAGCATGAAAGAGTAAGGCATGAAGAAGCAAGCAGCAATACCTTCTCTGGGGTCCTTCTTGAGAAAGAGATTCTTACTGTACCACAGCTCAAAAGAGTATTCTGCAAGTATGTTATCAGCTGTCTCGCAAGATCAAGCCCATATCGGCAATGGCCTAATATAAGAATATATTGTAAGTCAATGAACAAATCACCTAACAAGAGAAGCAGAAAACAAAGGCTCAAAGCAGAAGTAAGCAACAATTTTAAGAATACAAAAACCACCAACCTAAAATGACCCACCCTCCTCTGTGAAGGGGCTCATACAAGATACTCTTAGTCTGATGAATACTTTAGGATATCGGCAATGGCCTTCATGATCTTAGTCTGATGCTCTTCCTAAATGCAATGAAATAATTATTGCACAGAGACGGATATAGCTACGGGTTCAGATTCGAGTACGGGGACGGAAAGCGACGAGATTTCAAAATTTTAGGAATGGTACAGGATGCATATCGTATCAGGGTACGGGTACAAGTACGTAACCTAAAAGAAGTGTCCGTGCTACATAGTGACTATGAGTGATCAAGAAGGCATTGCACTTAGGAAGAGCATCAGACTAAGATCTCCCCAAGTGGGAGAGTCTACTGTCTACGTCATAATTTGTGAATGGGGGCCTGCGTTTGCGTGGCCCCTGTTTACATATAATTATTCTTCTTCGAATATATATTAAAAAAGGTAAAAAATAAAACCACCAAAAATTATCACTAAAAAATTTTAAAGAAAGGGAAAGAATTTAAAGTGGTTTCAAACTGTGTTACTCAGTCCTGAGGAAGTAGAACCTAAACAGGTGAATATCCGATGACCCCATACTTAGAAATGTAATGTTTCAACATATGGAGACTCTTGACAAAAGACAAAAAAAAAATCTAAAAGGATAGAGAACCTCGGCCAAGATTATTCAGTACCCGATATACACGCACAAATCCAGCATTCGGGAAAATAAATCACATTCTAGCATTAGGGAAACATAGAAGGCAAGTTACAAGCTTGTTATATTTTGGGTTCAATCTTGTATCCTAGGCAAATCCAATGAGCGTTGAACTGTTAGGACTTAGGTCCAGGAGGGTTCTTTCATATCCTGATGAGCAGCCTACAAGACTCATACCAAGTTGAAACTCAAAATAAGTACCAGAAAAATATAATTAAGTGATTACAGAATACACGTCATCATAATGCAGTACCACAATCGCATGTTTCTATCTTTATCCTCTTTCGTAGCTTTGGTGCATTTGGGAAACTTAAATGAGAACTTGGAGAAACACAATTACTCACGAGCAAGTGATGAGAATTGAGAAGGCAAAACTTTAAAATCTAGGATAATCCTTCTTCTCTATTCTTTTCATCCAACCATCCTACAGTTGCAGCGGTATTGGCTAGAAAAGGTCTCAGACATTTGCATCAACCTATACTGAGTTAATTCATTTGCAGGGTCATACCTCAATCAGATTAGATCAACATAGAACAAGGAGCATAAAAGCTAAATCGGAGCTTAACAGGTGGCGAGAAAGGAGAACAGAGCACAGGCATCCCAAACTATTATATACCAACAAAAAAAAAATCTTTGGCAACTAGGGTTTCAGACCTCAACACATGTGGCTGAAAACATAAACCTATTTTAATAAGGATTTTTCTTTCATAGATAACCTTCGACCACAGACATTTCTGAGTTATCACCTCCATATTTCTCTGCTGTGAGCCTGTGACACTTACCAATTTTGACTCTGAACGCTTTTCCCATGATCAGTCATAAGACCGAGAACCTGTTCTCTTCATCTAGTTAAACTCATTATCTTACTTTAACTTTTTCAAATATTCTAAATTTATTTTCCGAACATTTCTGAACTTCAGTGAACTTTTTCCACTTTTGTGAGACAAGTAAAATAAGACAAACAGAAGAAACTCTACAAAACATAACAGGCTACAAGGACAATGCTGAGTGATTTACTTGTGGGCCCCCCGACATTGACTACAAGCAACGGCCTAGACAGAGAAGCAAACTCATCGTGCCATGATTTCGCTGCACTTCGAAGTGCAGTAGAATCAATTTGATGCAAAGCTCCAACGGTGAGGACCTGAACTCAAGATTCAACCAGCAATAACCAAGGATCAACTACTATATTGCACAAAATCTCCAGAAAAATGAGAAATGATGAAGAACTAAAGAAAGATCCGGCCAAGGAACATACCACGTTCCTACCAGGTGGTTCACGTGGAGTAATCCATGGTCGGATAAACTTAGGAATCTGCTGTTGTGCTTGAGGAGTTAAAGGATAGTAATCATGACGAGGAGTGATGACCATGTCAAATCTATCTAGACGTGTTCTTGGATGCTGAATCTGCAGTTCCGAAAAAAGGAGCATGAAGTAAGATACTTCCTAAAAATGCTTATTCAAAGAATATCATTTGCAACATGATCATTGTTTTCATACAATCAGAATATCCATCGCTTATTAGACAAAAGATCTATGAAACAGAAATCACCCAGTTCAAATGATCAAAGAGAGAAAAAAAAAAAAAAAAAAAAAGTCAGGCAATAAATGGTTGCACATGTACATAAACCAACTACACGAGATAATAGTCATTATTAATGCTTACTACATAAACCAAATACACGAGATGGACCAAAGGGAAGTCTTGATCCATAGCATGCAATAGCAATTTTCCCCATTGGTCACCTCACTCTAGTTCTGGAAAAAAAGACAGACAAAATCTCATAAGAGCAATAGGCAAAGTTGGAAGAGAGGAAACATCAGTAGCAAACCTGTACAACAAACACATAATCAGATGCCAACCGCCTTATGGAGCTAGCAACAGATATTGTATCTCTTCCAGATGCAACAACCAACAAAGGGCCATCCCTGCAAGGAAAAAAATATTCCATTGAAGGTATGGCGGAAAATAACAATTAACATTCCTCATGCTACAAAGAACGCTAAAAATAAAGGAGATGCATTTAGAAAGTAGAAATACAAAAAATGGGAAAAAAAGGTCAGCATAATAAATCATTGAATGTTGGACATATCATAATGATAAAGATCAGCAGTACAAAAGATGCAGTTAAAACTTCAACATGAGAAGGCACACTGTAAGAAAATATCACACATCCAATAAGCTACCCCTCCTGTACAAAAGGCAGCTCGAGTAAGATCCATCCTCTACCAACTTCCCATAAAATTTAAAAACTTTACTCTTCTATTTATATCAATGACTACATTTCCATAAACTTCCGCAGTTCAATATTGGCTGACAGTGACCAGTATCTAGCACACTCTCAAAAGTTCATTTAGCTTAAAGCGCACAGGTACTTTGATTCTTTTATAGCTTGGGAAGTTAGGCCTACGGGTTGACACTTTAATGTCCAGTTCTGTAAAAAATAACTAACGCTTTATCCTTAATTCTTTCAAGCCATTTGGTTGGACAGTGACCACTTAACTGCTTAATCCTCATCCGTTCAATCACACAGCTCTTACCCAGCTTAACAAGACAGCACCGAAAATGAAAACCAAAAAAAAAAGACATTTTAGCTATGATAAAAAGCTAGGCTGAGTAATTTGGAATGCATTCCATTTTGGTGCTTGGTTGGGCTTTTTTGCACTAGAACTAATGCCGCACTTCCCCACAAGCATCATCCTTTACTTGTCTCAGATGTTGGGCCGTTATTTTGCAGATTTTGGAGCCAGTCATTTTTTCCGACTAAAAGCTGCTACAAGTGTCTGATTTTTTTTCTGTAGGGGGGGTGGATTATCAGCAAAAAGTTACAAGGGTGTTGTTTCTTTAATGTGAGGGTTGTTATCAGCATGCTGTGTCAATATAAGTCTTGTGGGCAAAATGATTGTCAACGTAATTTTTTGAGGGGTTCTCTGCAAAAAGTTGTGCTTGGATTGTTAATTTTTGTGGTTAAAATGTATAATCTTATCCCACAATTTGCTCTAGTGATAAAAAAATCTAGGATACAGCTGAAGATATATTGCACTTAAGAAAGAACAACATGGGTAGTTATAAATAAGCAAATTCTTGATATGGAATACAAAATCCATTTCAAGAGTGCACCAACCAGTAGGTATAATATCTATAAAGCAAAATCCAAAATTCCAAATGTTAAAATCATATTAGGGAAGGCAAGCTCAGCTGACTTTGACAGCTTTAGCATGCAAAAACAATCGACGAATAATGGTAGAGATTCCATCTTGATACTTTTTAGTTTTGTTCTATGGCTGTCAAATTATCATGCCAAAGTCTCAAATCATCTGCCAAGTTTTGTTATTTTGCATAATTGATGAATATATAGTTATTTAATTGTAATCAGCTTAAAAATTAGAAGTGGCACATAATTAATGATTTTTTGTTCTTCTATTTTTTGTAACTCAGCTTAAAAAATCAAGCACAAGGCATGAGATGTAGCACTTCTTAGCAGCAATATCCAGATCCAATACAGATTTAAAAGCTCTGTGACTCTGAAAAACTTGAGTGAACATTTCCTTCACAGTATGTATAGACTTCAACAGTGTGAGTACATATAGAATTTAAGATTCAGTGATTCGTGACAGAATTTTGGTAACATAACACTCAACGTAGTTAATAGAATGAAAATGTGGACAATATTTAAAGCAGCATGAATGTCAGAGATATCTTCAGGAATAATGGTTAATCAGTCGAACAAGGCGAGTAAGACATCGAATACTAAAAAAGAAATCTAGTATATACAGCCATACAAGTTTACGTTTATCTCTTCCAAGTGCCACTTAATATTCAGAGCCAAGCAGGTCAAAGTTAAAAAAAAAAAAAGGGGATCAATGATAGCAATATAAGTGAAGAGGAACAAGAATATACTTTTCAAAAGTCTTATGGACCATGCTTACAATCTGCTTCACATCAGCTTCCAAAACAGATGATAAGCCAACACTGCTACAGTTAATTGAAGGCAGGGAATCAATTTTCTTTTCTCCTGATGTAAACAAAACATGTGAATAGACACAAATCTGCCTCACGACGTAATCCAACTTCTTATGCAGAGAAACGGGGAGCCAATGAAGCCACTCATTGATTCCTCCTCGGGGTCGTGTAATACGCTGCATTATAAAGTAAATAGAGTAAGTTGCAGCATTTTACACGTGACATTAAACGAGAACCACTACAACAAATTTACTAGTTAAATATGCCAGGTGACAGAATATTCTCCACCTTGGTTTAGGACAAATATTGTATATGTTACCTTTCTTTATATTGTTAGATTATGTGAGACTCCTGAAATTGGCGTGTATTCTATTGATCATATATATATATATATATATATAGGGTTACGTAATCTAACACCAAGGATACCAATCTAGTTCAAATCCAATCCAAGCTAACCAGATCAAAAGAAAATAATTTGATCACAATTTCAGAAATAAAAAAGTGGTTGTGGATCTAATTTGGCACATATAAGTCCGGATTTGGAACCTATGCAAAGTATGACCCATCTCCATCTAAGTCCGGATTTGGAACCCATGCAAAGTATGACCCATCTCCAAGTTAAACCGAATTTGAAGCAAGTTCCAGCGACTAGTAAGTACTTCTTTTCCTCCATTATTTGCCTCTATCTTCGATACAAAACTCCACCAACTCCTCCCATCCCCCTCCTCTTTCACACAAACGCATTATGAGCAAGAAGCAAACTACACTATTAACAGTAATACTTCTCATTTCCCTCTTCATTTTCTATTGATAATGACAAAACAACTTGTGAGATTCTGGTGAAGGGAATGAAGAGTGGAGGCATTGGGTCAACAAACCATGCACCATAAAAATGACATGAGCTCTTTCCAATTGATAGATGTCGAAAGACGCCCATCAAACCCAAAATATGAGCACCAGTGACCAAGAGGTCCTGCACAATGATCAGCCATGAAAATTTTCCTTTTTTGGCAATTGATATGTGAAACATTTAACAAAGTTTTTTCTTCTAAAATATGTAATAACTTGATTGTTCAAATGGGATTTAGAAAAAATTTCCCCGCTTTCTATATTAGTGCATGTTTGAAAAATTCCCAAGTTAGAAACTAAGGAAAGGAGAAAGAAACGGGTCATAATTGGAGATGATATTGTTCTACCAAATCAAACATTCGGAAGCCGTTTCAGACTGAGGTGGATCACAGGTCTGACTTTTGATTATCAATCGGGTCAGATTTGGATCCAACAACATCCAACCCGAGTCCAATAAGTTGTCATTCCTCACATCTGCAATAGAACATTTTGTGTATCACAAAAGTTTGCCATAAAAACTTATAGTGAATCAGTAATACAATCATAGAATACTGAGTGAAATGTTAGCTTTATACTCCCTCCGTCCCAGAAAGATCTCTAACACTTGATGGGACACGTAATTTAAGGTGATAAGTTGTAGTATGGTTATCAAATGTTATTTTATTAAAAAGTAGATGTGATAAGAGTTGGTGGGTATTTTTATATTAAAGGAGAGAGAAAATTGGGTACTTTTTTAATGATAGAGATAAATGTGGGCCAAAAGGGTGTATCCGTGTATGATAGTTAATGTAATAATAGTGGGACCATGCAAAAAATGGTGTTCAAACTAATTTGGGACAAACAAGAAAGGAAAGTGTTCAAAATATTCTGAGACGGAGGGACTAGTGATTAAAGAAGAGATAGTGCTTCTTTAGTGGACTAATAAAGCATTAGCATACTAAGAAACAGTTGAAATTGCTGACAACTTACAAAGAATATTGTCAAGATAACAAGACAGTGAACCTAACTTTATACATGTTAAGTTGTTAAACAGATAAAACTGACAAACTAATCTTCTGCATTCTACAATTATCTTCCACGCAAAGATTGCAGAATGCAACATTTCAGTTGCACTAGTTCAAAGTTCAAACAAAGGGGAAACACATGCACTTCACAGGAAGTGACTTGCCATCACTTGGGCAATTGACATCCTTTTAAATCCCCAGCTAATGTGCTAGCCAAATGAGGTGATAGCTTATTGAGTCATCACCCTTTTCTACAAAACCTTAGTATTACAATACAAGAAAAAAAAGAGCCATGTTTCAACTCAATTTCTTGAATATGGAACTTTAAATCCTGGCACTGCAAGTTTAAACCTAAGCATGATAAAGTCCTTGCTGGATTAAAGTAGATTGAAAAATAGCACCTGAACAATAGTTTCTACTTAGTAGAAAAGGATATAGTTTACAGAGAATAATAATGGATTGAATATAAGTGGACCAAGAGAGCTTCTCGATAAAGGGAAAGAACAATGAAAATTTGGTTCTACCATCATCCAATCCACACAAATCGAATGAAACCTGGCAAATATAGGGCATACACTTAAACTAGTTATGCATGTGCATAGCACTTCAATAACTGGACCTCAAATAAGACGAGGATAACTCTATTCTGATATACTACCATTTACCAACCATGAATAACAAAAAACAAAAATGTGAACTCATTGTCAAAGACTCTTATACTCATTCTATACCCCAAGCAACCTAACCACGCATATTTGACATCCAGGTCCAAGTGCTCTCAGATGATATTATAAGATACCCTGTTCGCCCGTCACTTCAATGTTAAAATGACCTATTCTGCATATAAGTTGCAACCCCATAAAGCAACAAATTTTTCCATCTTCTACATTCAAACATGTCTGCATCAGGATCAGGCTAAATAGTTTTCAGCCTCCTACACTACAATATATCTTTCTTCATCATAGAAACTAAAATAAACGCTCACCTACTGCAGGAATTCAATTTCCGAATAATGAAAAAGTGAATAAATTACAACTAGAGCTGACAATTTCACGTGAACCAAATAAATATCCTGACTAACCAACCTGAATGCAAGACCACACACATTTTTCCAGAGTATAGAAGAGAGAGGAAGAGCTCAAACGAGCGAAGGAGAGAGATAGCTAAGGATACAATCTCCCCCTCTCCTCTCAAGAAGCCATCTCTCTCTTCGCGATGAGTGGTTCCCCTAAACATCGAGAGCAAAGAGATCCCTGCAGGAGAGACATCAGTCGTGCTTGCTACCTCTCACAGCGCCATGGTAATGGATATCAACCGTATCTCAGCATCGCAGCTGCATTGTTAAAGGTTCTTGAGCTTACCACGACCAATAAAAACTGCAAAAATGACCATGTTGCCCGTGAAAGTGGTTCCGTGATCACAACCATAACCACATCCGAGATTTAAGACCATGTTGAGCGCTTGTTCTTTATCAAGTTTGTGATAGCCCACCTTGTCAATTTGTCCCAATCTTCAAGTCCAGCAAGATCAATTTCCCAATTTTGATCTCATCACATGTCAGGAATCACATGAGTGACATCTTATTCGTCTCATCTCCTTGTCTACTCTTCAATCTCTCCTCATGAGCGATAGCATGCTTCTATGAAGTGATTGCTTCGTTTCTTTGTCTCTCAGTCTAACCTCTGATTATAAGTACTACCATTGCTCATTTTTCTTCTTTGTTAAAATAGCTGGTACCTATTAAGATTCATAACCTAAAATTTCCTTTTCACATCTAACTCTCTTTCTCTTCTTCACCATGGAAATCAAAAATCCTTTTCCAGATATACTCATTGGTAATTTAGTCATATAAAATTACATATTGCAACTCCCCTGCACAATACAAATATAGTATTTTGTCTTTGTTTCTATTCTCTGTTTCAGAATCCACAATATGAATATACTATTTTGTCTTTGTTTTGTGCTCCATTGTTTCAGAAATTTCTCCATACAGTTTTTAATCATAAGAAGATATGACATTTCACCCGATAATACCAAACACACTGTAAAACATGGAGAAGCATCATGTACAATACAAGACCAGTTTAAGGCGTCAAGGAAACGTTTTCACAGGCTAAATATCATTATAAACGCCGGTTTCGGTTTTTGTGTCTGTTTCACATCCTTTTCTGGCTTTCCAATTCTGTGCAACATAGTTTAAAATTGTAATTGCACTTGACCCTAAACCCTAAACCCTAACCATAAACTATCTTGCCCTAAAAACTGAAAATTGTAGCAATCAAATAGAAAATTCCAGGTTTGCAGCAACTAACAAAACGAGCACGGAACTGAAATCTAAGTTGATAGAAGGAAGAATTGAAGGAACTTACATAGAAGAATTGCTTGTCGGAAAGACCAAGCGCACGAACCAAGCCAATACACTGGTTTTCAGCACCAGGGAATCCATTGCCGATGATAACGGCACGTCGTATAACGCCAAAAACTCCTCCTTCGAAGATCTCGGGCATACCCCTCGGACTACTGGGAGGTTCAGGAAGTCTAATTGGCCTCATCTCATCAACCTACGCAAGATTTTTGCAACATACGATTACAGTTCAGGCCTTGCGGGGATTTTTGGCGAGGAAAAAGCCAGAGAGGGGATAGTAACGGGTGTCTTCCTTTGACGTGAATACCAGTTAAATCAGATAATTTGAAGTATTGATCGTCGGAGAATTAGATTGTGAGAGAGAAGACTTGTGTAACAATGAAACTTCTTCGATTGGGGAAAAACTATGAAACTATGAAAGGAATGGAGTGCACACTACAATCTGGAAAGGGCAGGGAGAAAAAAGGTGGGATATTAGGCTTTCTGTTTTATACGCTGTTGGTCTAACTTGCTCCATTTTTTTTTTTTTTTTTTTTTTTTGATTTGAAAAGATAATTGGTCCCAAGATCAACCCTGGACAATGCCTTGGAATTCGAAGTTTATCTCCATTGAGTTACCACCTCTCCCTCAGTCTAACTTGCTACATATTCACATAGATGTCTTTTTTTTCAAAAGAAAATAAAAATAAAAATTATTAGGTAAGATGAAAGACCTATTTGACTAGCACCTCTCATAAGTATATTCAACCAACTTTGTAGCTTAGACTATTTAGATGTGAAGGAAAGTGATAAGGGGAACCTCTGGGGTTGGGGATGGATTTTAAGTTATACCTGCCCCATCCCCGCTCAGCCAATACCCGCCTCACCTGCCCCATCTTTAAATAAGTTTGAGTTAAAAGTTAAAAATATCATTATTTATGTATTTTGGGTCGTTTCATTATTTATGTATTTATATATTAAAACTACTGCCTTTGTTTGTATGATGATTGAGATTTTGGGCTATTTCATCATTTACGTATTTTTGGGTCGTTTCATTATTTATGTATATTTAGGCCTTTTATATTTATCAATGTCAAAAATATTGTACATATTTCTTTCCTTTCAAGGTGGGTATGAGGTGGGGATTTGGCGGGTGGTGGGGCGGGGAAAATGAGGATTAGGCGGTATGTATACCCATGCGGGTGGTGGGGCGGGGATGGTTTTATGTTCATGCCGCCCAGGGCGGGATGGGGATAGCCTTTGTACCCACCATAGGGATGGGGATGGAGATGGGGATGGGGATTATATATATAGGTGGGGATAGGGATGGGAAGAACAAAATCCGCCTCGCCCCGCCCCGCCCTAATTGCATCCCTAGGAACCTCCCTTTCAAATAGCCCCTATAAGTTATGTGACCTAGCCTTGTTTGGTATTTAAAAAAAGATGTTTCTTTTTATTTGCAACAATTCTTTATTATTTCAGTTTTATGACCCACTAAAAAATATCAATATTCTTTGTTATTTTGGTCAACTTCCTACTAATAGTTCCAAAATATTTATATTTTTTTTCCATAAGATTATTGTTTTCACTACACTTTTTTTCTTTTCTAGTGCTCACAACAATGTAATTAAAGACCGTGGGAGTGTTTTTAAAATGGTACAAAGCAGTTTTACTAGACCTTGACCCAACCTGAGATTCAAGCGATTGCATATGATATAACTAGTAGATATGGGAGTAGGAGGGCTAGAGATGACCATGGTTCAGGCTTTTAGCTTGTGCCTAAAAGGTGAGATAGGTCCAACCAAGACAAAAAAATGGTATGGGTTTGGCTAGTTTGTACTTTTGTTAATTTTTTAAATTGCCCTAATTCTAAATGGATAGGGAATTGACCGAATGTTGTATTTGAAATCGCCCAATTAAACTTTTTATTTTATAATTAAATTACAATGTTGTATTTGAAAACAAACATATTATTGTTTTAATATAGCTAATTGATGATAGTCATATTGTCATAGGTTGGTTTCCACATAGGCACATACCACATTTTTATTTTATTTTAGTACACAACATTTATAATTCAATAATACTTCCTCCGTTTCAAATTACTCGCTACACTTTCCATATAGGGAAGTTTCATATTACTTGCTACACTTCCATTTTGGGCAATAAACTCTCTCTATCTCTCTCCTCTCACATGGGTCCCTTTTCTTTTTACTCTCTACCTCTCTCTTCTCCAAAAATTGCCTAGGAGTCCGTGAATTGAGAAGTGTAGCAACTAAAATGAAACGGAGGAAGTAAATTTAATAACATATAGAGTTATGATCTATAGAATAAAATTGTACCATACGTTTCCCTTCCAATGTTAAGTAAGGGTTAAATGTTAAACGAATCTACTTTTATGCTCATTTGTCACACGTAACTTGATTTTATACTCATTTGTCACAATTGACAACTTTTATAATAGTGTGGCAAGGAGGTGTTATGTTTTATACCAATATAGTTCATTTGGACCTCAAGCAATATATCGAGATAGTAAAACAAATGGTGAGAGAAAAAAGTTATCAGAAAGAGAGGCATCCAAAGTACAAGAAAATTAGGAAACGAGAAACGGAGAAAGGAGGGAGGGAAACGGATGGTGAAGGTTTAGGGTTTGTGGATGTAGAGAGATTGTTTGGTTGATTTTAGTTAGGTTGGACCTGAAAAGTGTCTCAAAGGCTCACGCTTCACTGTTAACTTCAGCTTATTAAATGTCCCTTTTTAACTTCTACCAAACTTAATTGTAAACGAGTTTGACTTTCATGCACACATAGGGACGGAAAAAATCGAAAGGTTAATCACCGAAAGTTTATTATTTGACTAGTATTCGAAGATAATATATGTAATTTGATAAAAAAAATATATAATTTTAGGATTTTTGTCAAAAAAGGTGATTTTCACACTAATTATAACAAATAAGATATTTTGTCACAAATTTTCCTAGTTTGGTATTGCAACTAATTTCCTATATGTTCGAGCCAAATGGTCGTCTAATAATATACGAGTGTATTAAAGTTGTAACAACCTTTTTCGCTCTAAACATCTCTCTAATCGAGTTTCTTTTAAATCAAATGAATTTATTTCTTACATTAACTATACTATGTTTCATATTCTTTTAGAATTGTTTTATAGTTGTAAAATTGTAGTAATGTTCTATGTAATATAATGGATGTCTCAACAATGTTCATTACTACGATGTTAAGTTAGAACTGTTTGTTTCTTTGGGCAGTCAACTGTAATTTTACATTTCATATGTAGGATAAAACATTTTGAAGTGCCTAAAAGAATGTTATTAAGTTTGTTTATGTTCTGATCACAATTTTGCACAGGTTAGAGCTTTAAAATTTGCAAACAAATATTCTTTTTTTGCTTTAGGATATGGAACCCAACTGATATGATCACCTACAATACACCTACTGTAGTCACTGAGGAGCTGCCAGCGGGGCACAAGGAAGGGGGGAAGAATCTGGGATACCGTTAGAATTGGAGATGAGGTGGCATGAATGAGTTAGAAACTCAAATAATGTTGTTATGAGGTTGTTATGGATGTACAGCTGTGATTACATCTCCATTTATATATTTCCATTTTCCTTTTATTTATGTAATGCAAGAATATAGTGACTCACAGTACTATATATATAGTTGGATTCTCTGTAATGAGATGATGAATATATATTACACAAATTTCCCTCTCTAAGATCCTCAACTCTTATTCTCTCTTATTTTCTCTATGTGAAAGTGCCACTGTTTCATTGATATTGTCCTCGAGAATTCTCTTCTTTCTTGCTGATATTCTCAGGAGTTATCAATCCAAGCCTTCATCTCTCTTGTAGAGGTCAGGTCTGGGAAGTTACATTCAGTAACATATCATTGGTATTAGAGCTGAACGTTCCTCGGTGTGGAAATGGTGCAAACAAGGAGTAGTGATGGTGATGCAGAAACATTAGCAGCAGAGCTCCAGAAATTAGAATCTTCCCTGAAAGGTATGTTGGAAGATCAAAATCTGAAAATTAGTGAAGCTTGTAATAACAACAGCTTAAACATAGATAGAAACGCTAGATCCATTGCTGAAATGAATGATTTGATGTGTGGATTGTCTGTGCAATTGTCTAAACTGATAGCTGACAGAATGGGTGAAGAAGGATCACCTGGGGTGAGAATCCACACTCCAAGTGGCAGTGATAAGGGATCTCATAACCATTATCAGTATTCTACTAGATTAACTAAAGTAGAATTCCCTAAATTTGATGGAACAAACCTTAAACCTTGGTTGTATAAGTGTTCTCAATTTTTTGAACTGGATAAGTTAGAGGATCCAAATAGAGTGAAAATAGCAGCCATACACTTGGAAGGGAAGGCTCTATTTTGGCATCAAACTTATGTGAAGAGAAAAGGAGAGATCTACCCAACCTGGGATGATTATGTGAAGGATTTGACCATTAGGTTTGGAGAACCCTATGATGATCCAATGTCTGAACTGAAAGCATTAAGGCAAAATGGTTCAGTTCAGGACTATCATGATTGTTTTGATGCTATTGCCAGTAGGCTAGAATTGACTGAGAAGGATTTGTTGAGTTGTTATATTGGGGGACTGGATGATGAAATCCAGATGCAGGTGAGAATGTTTACTCCACAAACCATTCAGCATGCTCTATGTTTGGCAAAGTTGTAGGAATCAGCCAACAAATTCAGAAAAGCTAAAACACCTAGCAGACAACCACCCCTATTACCAACCCCTACCCACACCAAGCCTTTCCAAAACACTTACCACCACAAAAATAACCAAAACACACCATACAACCCTCAATCCAAAACCCTGAACACCACAAATAACCAAACTAACCCCACCTCAACCAACAAAAGAACCTATACCTCAGCTGAATTCAATGACAGAAGAGCTAAGGGTCTATGTTTTTGGTGTGATGAGAAGTATGAAATTGGTCACAAATGCAAGGGTAGAAGACCTCAGCTATACCATCTTGAAGTAGAGGAAGAAATGGAGGAGGAAGTAGGGGAAACTGAAGGTGAAACCATAGCAGAAGATACTGGTACCCAGTGTGCACACCTGTTTGTACAAGCTATGGAGGGCATCACTTCTTTCCAAACCATAAGGGTTATAGGGTACCATGGAAAAAAACCCTTACACCTATTGCTTGATAGTGGCAGCACACATAACTTTATTGATGCTGGAGTAGCTCTCAAGTTGGATTGCAGAATAGAAAATATAAACCCAATGTGGGTCAAGGTGGCTGATGGAGGACAATTGAAATGTGATTCTATGATAAAGGGGTTTGAATGGAGGATGCAGGGGCAAGGCTTTACCGCTGATCTATTGTTACTTCCACTTAGTGGGAGTGACATTGTGCTAGGAGTTCAATGGTTTTCAACATTGGGTCCAGTTTTGTGGGACTTCAACAACTTAACTGTTGAATTTAAACACCAAGGGAAGAAGGTGAGATTGAGGAGAGCTAGAAACAAGGGATTGAAAGAAACCCGACCTGAGAAGATGTGCAAGCTGTTACAAGGCACAGGAGAACTTTCTATGATGCAAGTAGTTACGCCATCATGGGAATGGACTCCCCAACTACTAGGAGTGCAACTGAAGAATGATGAATTACATCCCTCCATCACTTCTCTATTGAATGAGTTTGAGGATATTTTTGATGAACCTACTGGACTGCCACCTGCTAGACCTCACTTTGATCACAAAATTCCTCTCAAAGAGGGGACAGATGCAATTAACCTCAGACCTTATAGATACCCTACATCACAAAAAGATGTAATTGAAGAGTTGGTGCAGGAGCTGATAGACCAGGGCACAATAAGGGACAACAACAGCCCTTTTGCAGCTCCAGTGGTCTTAGTGAAGAAGAAGGACGGAGGGTGGCGTATGTGCGTGGATTATAGAGCCCTGAATAAGGCTACTATAAAGGACAAATTCCCCATTCCTGTCATAGAAGAGTTGCTCGACGAGTTACAAGGCACACAATATTTTTCTAAAATTGACTTGAAGTCAGGGTACCATCAAATCAGAATGCACAATGATGATATACACAAAACTGCATTCAAAACTCACATGGGCCATTATGAGTACTTAGTCATGCCTTTTGGGTTGACCAATGCTCCATCAACTTTTCAGGCACTCATGAACTATGTATTCAAATCATTTCTTAGAAAGTTTGTACTTGTCTTTTTTGATGACATTCTTGTGTATAGTCCCACTTGGCAGGAACATATAGGTCACTTACACCAAGTTTTTGAAGCTAAGAGGAAGAATTCTCTGAGAGCCAACAAGAAGAAGTGCACATTTGTGGCGACCCAGATCAATTACCTGGGTCACATTATCTCACAACAAGGGGTCACAACTGAACCAGATAAGATTCAAGTAGTGGTTGATTGGCCAATACCCACCACATTGAAGCAGCTGAGGGGATTCCTTGGTCTTACTGGATACTGCAGGAGATTTGTGGAAGGTTATGGCAGTATATGTAGACCCCTGACTAATTTGCTTAAGAAAAATTCATTCTACAGGTCAGCAGAAGCAGAAGAAGCTCTACAAACTCAAGCAAAAGATGGTGACTCCACCAGTCTAAGCACTACCTAACTTTCAGCAACCCTTTCTTATTGAAACTGATGCATCAGGAGGAGGTATTGGAGCTGTGTTGATGCAGGGAGGACACCCTATAGCCTACAGTAGCAAGGCTTTGTCTGAAAGGAATGCTCAGCTTTCAGCTTATGAGAGAGAGCTTCTAGCTATCATATTTGCAGTGAAAAAATGGCATCATTATATAATGTTGCAACCCTTTGTCATCAGGACAGACCAGCAAAGTTTGCGGTATCTGCTAGACCACAAACTAGCCACTCCATTCCAACAAAAGTGGCTATCAAAATTGGCTGGGTATGACTATGTAGTGGAGTATAAACAGGGGGCAGAAAACAAAGCTGCTGATGCTTTGTCCAGGATACCTTGTAGTGAGCTACATGCTACTGTAGTCACCTCAATGTACTCCAACTTACTTGAAGAAATCAAGTTACATTGGCAGGCTGATCCTAACCTAATGAAGGTTATCCAAGACCTGCAAGTTGATCCTACATCTCACCCCCATTACAAGTGGAGAGAGGGCCAATTGAGGAGAAAAGGCAGATTTCATTGGAAATGACCAGCAATTGAGGAACAAAATTTTGTTGTGGTTGCATGATTCCACAGTAGGAGGGCATTCGGGGATACTAGCAACACTTAAAAGGGTTCATAGCATGTTCTTTTGGGCAGGAATGAAACAGTCTATCACTGAGTATATCAGGAATTGCACAGTTTGTCAAAGGTGCAAATATGATCACAGTGCTTCTCCTGGCTTATTACAGCCATTACCTGTGCCACAAGGGGTCTGGGATGACATTACTATGGATTTTATTAAGGGACTTCCTAAATCGGGAGGCAAGGAAGTCATAATGGTGGTGATTGATCGTTTGAGCAAATATGCTCACTTCATAACTCTTTCTCATCCCTTTACAGCTGTACAAGTGGCTCAGGCTTTCCTAGACCATGTGTATAAGTTACATGGTTTCCCTAAGACCATAATATCTGACAGGGATAAAATTTTCATTAGTAGCTTCTGGAAAGAGTTCATGAGATTGCAAGGAGTTACTCATCTTCTCTCAACTGCTTATCATCCTCAGACAGATGGTCAATCTGAGGTATTGAACAGATGTGTAGAGACATACTTGAGATGCATGAGTAGTGAAATCCCTCAAGAATGGGCTAGGTGGCTTTCCCTGGCAGAATTTTGGTATAACACCACTTTTCATACTGCAATACAGAAGACTCCCTTTGAAATACTCTACAATCAACCTCCACCAGCCCATAGGCATTATCTTACTGAAGCAAGTTCAGTGGAAGCCGTAGATAGAAGTCTGCAACACAAGGAGCAAATGATACAATTGCTCAAGGAACACATGACCAGGGCTCAGAACATAATGAAGCAACTTGCTGACAAGCGTAGGTCAGACAGAGAGTTTACTGTTGGTGACTGGGTTTATTTAAAACTGCAACCTTACAGGCAGTTTTCAGTGGAGTCTAGATCCAATCAGAAGCTTGCTGCTAGGTATTATGGACCTTATCAGGTGATTAAGAAGGTGGGACAAGTTGCTTACACATTGCAACTACCCCCTACCTCCAGGGTACATCCCACATTCCATGTCTCACAGCTTAAGAAACATCATGGCCCTCCTCCCACCTCTGACCACTCTCTTCCTGAGGTCACACCTGATGATAGTCCAAAATACCCACTCGCAGTCATTGATAAAAGGACAGTGAAAAGGCACAACCATGCTGTTGTTCAATGGCTCATCCATTGGTCTCATACAGGGCCTGAAAATGCTACATGGGAGGATGCTGCTGGACTCGAAGAGCAATTTCCCACATTTGATCCTTGGGGTCAAGGATCAGCTCAAGGGGGGAGTATTGATATGATCACCTACAATACACCTACTGTAGTCACTGAGGAGCTGCCAGCGGGGCACAAGGAAGGGGGGAAGAATCTGGGAAAGGATGGATATACCGTTAGAATTGGAGATGAGGTGGCATGAATGAGTCAGAAACTCAAATAATGCTGTTATGAGGTTGTTATGGATGTACAGCTAGGGATGCAACTGGGGCGGGGCGGGGCAGATTTTGACATTCTCATCCCCATCCCCACTTCACTTTTTCATCCCCATCCCCATCCCCATCCCCGCGGTGGGTCCGGAACTCATCCCCATCCCCGCCCCGCCATGTACACAATTAAAACCATCCCTGCCCCATCACCCACTTGGGTATCCATCCCCACCAAATCCCCACTTTCCCCGCCCCACCATCCACTTAATTTTCATTTGAAACTCACTAAATAATACTCATATACCATATATAATTTCAAATACTAATAACAAAAAAAATATACCGCTAGAAAAACTATTAAAGAGTGTTATAGACTTGTAATTAGTTGAAAATTTAATATTTTAAGTGGGTAAGATGTAGAGTGAGTGGGGATGGGGCGGAGCGGGGCGGGGATGGGCGGAGTGGGGCGGGGATGGGGCGGGTACAACTTAAAATCCACCCCCGCCCCATCACCCCATGGCGGGAATAACTTTCATCCCCATCCCCGCCCCACTACCCACCAAATTAGGATCCATCCCCGCCCCATTGGGGCGGGGATGGGGCGGGTCTCTTACTTGACCCGCCCCACTTGCATCCCTATGTACAGCTGTGGTTACATCTCCATTTATATATTTCCATTTTTCTTTTATTTATGTAATGCAAGAATATAGTGACTCACAGTACTATATATATAGTTGGATTCTCTGTAATGAGATGATGAATATATATTACACAAATTTCCCTCTCAAAATCCTCAACTCTTATTCTCTCTTATTTTCTCTATGTGAAAGTGCCACTGTTTCATTGATATTGTCCTCGAGAATTCTCTTCTTTCTTGCTGATATTCTCAGGAGTTATCAATCCAAGCCTTCATCTCTCTTGTAGAGGTCAGGTCTGGGAAGTTACATTCAGTAACATATCACCAACTAGTACTTAAAGTTTAATGAAGAGATTGGCTGAAGATTGTGAAAGTTACGAGTTTTCTTAAGTAATATTGCTTTCGAGATTGTAAATTTTAGGAAAAAGTAGTTCTCAAAGATCGTGAATGTGAAGATTATTGATATTTCAAAGTCAACTTTTTATCGTTGACTTTTTTCTCCATTTCTTGTTGTGGGTTCATTAAGCAATTTTCCCTAGAAAATAGTTTTACTCTTTATAAAAACATTATCCGAGGACGAGATTGTTGAAAAAAAAGTCAAATAAATAAGAAACCGAACGGGAATAAGAAGTCAGCCTTGAAAAGTTGATTTTTTTGTTGGAATGTTGTAATATGGCATTATGTAGTAACATGCCTTTATACTTATTTGGTTTTTTCGTGC
Source organism: Beta lomatogona (assembly GCA_947646795.1). Taxonomy (NCBI): domain Eukaryota; kingdom Viridiplantae; phylum Streptophyta; class Magnoliopsida; order Caryophyllales; family Amaranthaceae; genus Beta; species Beta lomatogona. Next base: position 1,463,150 of record CANSNZ010001286.1, read on the forward strand.
AAAACGTCATTTATTAGATCTTTCCCTATAAATACCCTTTTATATGGTCTTATGTAACAATAAACTCCAAAATATTAAGGATATTACAAAGTTTGTAATGACAAATATGAGAATTACCATATTTCTAATTGATATATAAGGAGATACGAAGCAAGAAGAAATTACCATATATAGAATTAAATATCGATAATGAGAAGAATGTTCTTAATTAACTATGTTATATTTATCAGTTTTAACGAGCAAAAGCAAAAACAAATAGCTAAACCTATGCACTTGGTGCATAATATTTTTTTTAAGAGGACTTAGTGTATAAGTTAGAGAAACCCTAAAAAATATTAAGATAAATTTACACAAGATATACAATTGAGGCTCCATTTAGTTAGACCGAATATCTCTATTATATATGGGAACTCCTCACCTTTTGGTGTCCACCCTTTTTATCCAAAATACCCCTAATAACTAAATAAAACTACTAATTGCTTTCTCTCATTTTTTTTTTAAATAATCCCTACAATTACAAAACAGTTATATCTTACATCTGCACAAGTAAAAACAAAAATAGAAAAATAGAATAATATTACTTGAATGACGATTAAATTAAAACTCCTACAAAATCACTTACACACGATGTCACGCACGCATCGCGTGCAACAGATACTAGTATGTTTTTAATGGAAACTTGGAAAGTGTTTTTCATTTTCTAATTTTATTTGGAAATGAGTAAAGACTCCGGACCGTCGTGGATCCACCTTTGAGAACAACTCTGGTCGTCTCTTGCCTCTTGTTTTCCCAGAGGAGATAAAGCGCGCGCGCGATCGTTTCAGCATATGGCGATATTGTATGCGGTGGTCGCAAGAGGAACCACCGTGCTGTCGGAGTTCAGCGCAGTGACAGGAAATATTGGTGCTGTGGCTCGCCGTATTCTCGAAAAACTGCCTTCAGAAGCTGATTCCCGTCTTTGCTTCTCGCAAGATCGCTATATTTTCCATATTTATAGGGCTGATGGTCTCTCCTTCCTCTGTATGGCCAACGACACCTTCGGCAGTATTTTTCCCCCTCTCTCTTTCTCTCTTTTCCCCTCCCCCTGTTTTCTCACTGCTTTCATGTGACTAGATATATGGATTTAGGGTTTTACTACAGTACTGCTTGTTTATTATGCTGACGCAGTTAGTAAGTGTTTTATGGTTTTCTGAATTCTCATTTTGCTGCTTATGGTTTGAAATTGAGATTAAACTTAGTAAACTAGCTGAGATTGGAATTCGGTGTGTGATTGAAAATTTGGATCTCTTTATCACCTTTGCTTTGCTCGGATGTGTCAAAACTGCTCTATCATAATTCATAATTTAGTAAACTAGCCACCTTCTAGGAAGACCGGAAGAGTTTGCTACTAGTTGTTGACCCAATGTGCTATGCGCCGGAGTAAAACACTTACGGCCCGTTTGGTAGTTGGTTATAAATGGTGGTAATGAGAATGAATTTGTGTGTAAATTTGTGAAGAATATCATTGTCGATTCCCATGGTAATGCTAATTTATCCTAAAGTGTCTACTTTTCTTCTAGAATTTTCATTCCCATCCAATACCACCTTGTAGGTGGTAATGAGTGATAATGAAAATTGCTTCCCATTGGAGACAAAAATACAAGTTTAGGGGTGAGATTGCTTGCCCATAGAGAAAAAATGCATCCCCATGGAGATTTTAAGGGTGCTTCCCTAATAACATTACACTTAAATTTCATTTCCATTACCGCAATTTATTAACGACTACCAAACGGGCCGTAAAAGGTAGCTGTTGAAGCTTCATTTACAGTGGACAATAAGGTAATCATCTCTGAGACATGATACCTGCCTATAAAGTACACACCAGCAACAAAATGATATCGCAATAGCTTAACATCTATTGCGTGCTATCTAACATAATTTTTGCACTTCCAATGGCCAAGTACGATATGCTCTTGAAATGCCGTAAGCTAAGAATGGATGCTATGGTACTGAGGAATAAACACTTTCACAAATGAGCTTTAGTTTCCATCATTGTTTTCCACATAGAATAGAAGTAGGTCATGTTCCTTCACTTTGAATTTTCAAATCTTAAGCCTATCTTTCTTTATTCTAACACTCCCACGAGTGGAACGATCCAAGTGATGCAAGATTGAAAGGCCTACTTATAATCAACTTTTAAACTGGACTTTTAATTATGTAGCTATGGTATTTTTGCAAATTAAGGCTTTGTTGTGTCAGCAAAAATAAGTTAAGTTCAACAAAAATAAGCCTATCTATCGAATTTTTGACGCAATTGGGTTGGTTATGCCATGTTTTGGTGTTTCTCTTTATCCTTCCTCATCTGAAGCAAGTAATTCCGACTTTTATCAAACACAATAAAGATAGATGAGTGGTTCCTGTATAAGATTAAAATTAGGATGATTGAGTGTATAGGTGATATAGGCCCAGAAATTTTCAGGGATTTCGATAGAACCTGAGGCAATCCTGGGGCCAAAATTTTGATGACCGAAACCAAGCACTCAAGCAGTCGATTTCCACTTTAATCAGACCGGTTCTATTCCTTTTTTCTGCCTGTAAGAGGATGTGCGCAGTCCTATAGACACTTCTTAACTACTTGCATCGTGATGACCCTTCTTGAATATTCTGAATTACTGCTTATATTTCATTTTTGCTTCAACTCTATAGTATCTAAACTTTTGCTCATTTAGCATATCATAGTGACACAAGAAAGTAGTTTTAAGAGGCTTTGTAAACAAGCTCATCTGAAAGACACCTTCATTTTGGGTGGAAAAGGCTCATCGTTGAATTCATCCATACCTTCTTTTCACTTGTGTATTCTATGATTGGCACAAAGTAGACGAGAGAAGTGTGATCTTTGTCTTGATTCCTGTATATTAAGGACACAATATATAATTGATGGTTACAACAACAATGTCAAAGCCTTTATCGTAATTCGTAAGCGTCAGTTGCATAAGTCAAAATTTTATCTCCGATTGTCGTTCACATAGATCATTTGCGTCCGTTATTTTCTGTCAAGCTCTATATGTTCCCGCAATTATAATTTCTGTGTATCTTTTTAGCGCCCTCAATTGAAGTCATTTGGCCTTCTCAAAACTTTATGCTATATCTGCAGCCTTCAGATCTCTCTTCTTCAGATTTAGAGGTAGAACCTGAGTTTGGTGTTCCAGAGAATAAAATCCAAGCCACCATCACATTGTATGCTGATATTTTTTCATTACTTGACCATTGTTTCTACTAAACATGAGCTTTGTTTGTTTAGGCTGTTTTCTTTATTTACTTGTTCCAGTGCCATGTGCATCCACTTTTTCGTCTCGCTGTAAATATAGGGAATATGGGTTTCTGAGTTGGGTTGTTTTTTGAAATTACTTTGTTCTATCACTTGTTATAATCTGTTCGTTCTAAGTTCAAACTTCGTAGGAGCCGTTGTACGTTAGTGTTGTTGATTTTGGTTGAGTGTGGTGTTTATATGTGATATATGGTCACTGTGATTTTTCCCACCTGAGTCTGATGACTTATTAGTGACTGGCCTCGAATTGGGATAAAGAATCAACGCTGTAGGGGGAGGGTGATAACAAGAAAATATGGGAGATATAAGGTGAGAAAAGTGCAGAATGGCAGCAATTGTTCGCCTTGTGAAATTCTGCTTCTGATGATGGTGGTGCCCTTCAGTCTGCTTCTGCTGTGGGACTATGGCTGTTGCTAGTGTAGCCATTCGTAGAGGTGAACTGGGTTCGGCAGAGCAATTTGGCAGCAGTGGCACGTGAGAGGGATCATTAAGGGGGGAGTGTAGTGGCAAAAATGATCTACATCATTGATCTGTTTACTTCCATGGTGACCAATATTCTTCGCATTTTTCTCAACAGAGCTTATTTCTATATAGTGTATATGTGGGAGCATACATGAACTTGGAGTTGGGGAGTGTCTTTTGCGGTTGACATGTAGTCACTTGTGGAGCAATTTGTTCATTATAGGCTTTTCTGCATCCAGGATATTTTTCAGTCCACTTATATTTAGTTACTGAATATAAGATTGATTTGTGCATCTCCTCCTTTCTGTAGAGGTCTTGAGGGGATTATTGACACTGGTCTTTACAATGGATGAGTCCTGTAATTTAAACAGCAAATGGGTTGAATAAACTAAAAGGATCATTCTTTTGCCAATGCTTTTTAACTTTATCAGACATGCTCTAAATCTCTGCATTGGCTAATATACTTGTCACTTACCTTGATCATGTTTAAGAGTTGCAGGATAGGCTTCTTAGGGGAATTACATTGTGTGTTGCAACATGGCATTAATTGAGAATTTGGAGGAATTCTATTGCATTGTTGTAATTTATGTGTGTTAAAAATATTGCCCTTGAGATTGTATCCGGTGACCGGTATGGATTTAAAAGACGCAATTAAATTTAAAAGGATAAATCTCAAAATGCAAACTGTAGAGAGTTTTGAAGCGCGCAAGCCACAAGAAAATAGGTCAAGCCAAAAGCAGAACTCAATAATAGTCAATATCAATCCCCCCTCAACTGTACAACCCTAGGTCTATATCTTAGCTAGAATTATCTTGCCCCATACTCCAAGAAGAAAAAAGAAACTGAGTTAACATAGGAAAATAAAAAGCCCAATTAACATACATAAAGAATTAGTTAAGAACTACATTAGCCCAATAACCCCTTATGACTTTAAACCTCCTTAAGGCCCAGACACATAAAACAATCCCACTAATAATAATACAATAATATAATTTCACTTGTCAAACCCTTATGTTAAGATTAAGGTAAAGATAGTTTTAACTTGATTCGCATCAATACTTGAAAGTACACTTCTGGTATGTCTTGTTGTTTTGCAAAGAAATGAGATGTAAGCATTTCTAGTGATCAAAATGTGATGTGTCAACTTTAGTGGAGGGTTTTGATGGCCTATGCAGTAACGTAAGGGCCTGTAACGGATGTTATTGTGTGGCTTTTTGGGCCTTTTTGTGATGGATTTGCCGTTAATCAAATCCTGAACCGAAGCTCATATAATTGTTCTTTTCTAGTGTTGGATTCATAGTATCTATCCACAATCTTGCATGGAAGCCAGCCTTGTTATCGTGTCTTGTATCTATGTTTATTGCTTTTCATCTTGATGTGCCTATTAATTTCAACACTGTAACTGCTTTTGAAAGGATCTCATTATTGTTGTTTGATTGTTAAGTTCTTGGAGTGTGTTCTTATCTGTCTATTTGTTATTTGATAGGACGTATCCCATTTTCTTACTTGGAGGAGATTCATATGCGGTTTATGAAAAACTATGGCAAAATTGCGCAGCATGCACCTGCTTACTCTGTAAATGACGAGTTTTCTAGAGTTCTGCATCAGCAAATGGAGTTTTTTTCCAGCAGCCCTTCAGCAGATACTATCAATCGTGTCAGAGGAGAAGTCAATGAGGCAAGTTTCTGTAAGGCATTGGCTTTCTGTAAGAGTTTCTTTTTTCTTCGTCCTTGGCTTTTATGGTTGCTCATTTTGATGCAACTTGTGGGAAAGGCCTGCTATGGGAAAGATTACTGATTGCTCATTTTGAAGCAACTGATGGGAAAGGCCTGCTACAGGAGATTACCGTCTCTTTCTTTTTTCTTTCTTTCTTCTTTTTTTTTTTTGGTTGGGGGGGCGGTGATTGTTTTCTCGATTGATTAGGTTGTCGAACGTCTTTATATGTATTTTTGATGTTTCTCATTGTATCATACTTGATTTTATGTTTTTTGAACTCTTCTTTTATAACCAGCTAACTGTTGTCTGTTGTGAAACTGTTGTCTCCCAGATACGGACAATTATGGTAGAAAATATTGACAAGATACTGGAGAGAGGAAACAGGTGCGAGCTCCTTGTAGATAAAACTGCAACAATGCAGGATAGCGCTTTCCATTTCAGGAAACAGTCTAAGCGTCTTCGTCGTGCTCTTTGGATGAAAAATGCCAAGTTGCTGTAAGGGTCCTCACCTTTCTACACCGATTTCTCATGTCTTGATTCCATAACTATTTATGGCCTGAAAACATTATATATTCTTTGGCTAGATAGTTTCTTGAAGGAAAGATCGTCACGTTTTCCTTCCTATTGTTTACATCTTTCTTTCCTCCAACCCATCCTCTCCTTTCCATTTTTGTTCTTCCTTTTCACTTCAACGTCTTATGCAAAACAGAAGGAAAGTAGTCTACAATAGTGTTTTCCTTTGAAAAATGTTCTTATGGAAAATCGTCTTTCATCCAACCAAATGGAGCCGAAAAAGCATTTTCCAGGGGAAAATACAATTTTAAATTAGTTTTCCTTTGTTTAATTCCTTGCAAGAGAAGTTAGAGATAGAAGGGAAAAATGAAAATTGAGGGTAGAGGATTTGAGGAGGGTAAGGTAGAGGGAGGAAAATGTGACATTTTTTAATTGAAAAGGAAAATGTGACATTGCTTTATTTGGAAAGGAACATGTTTTCTTCCCCTAGGAGAACTATTTTGCACCGTTAGGAAAACAATTTCTACCATTTACATTTTTCCTAATGTTTTCTTCTCAACCAAAAATGTTCCAAGGCTTAAGTTTTAGTCTTTGTAACAAGCTTGCTAACTGTCATTGCAGGGTTTGGCTGACATGCTTGCTGGTTGTGCTACTGTATACTATAATTGCTGCTTGTTGTGGAGGTCTTACTTTACCAAATTGCAGATCTTAGTTGCTTTGCTGGCATCAATTCCTCAGAAGCTATTTATAGAGATTTGTCTCTTCATGTTAGTGGAGTGATTGTGTAATCACTGGAATCCCACATGTTCGGAATGTAATTGTGTCTGGAGAAAGGAGGATAGAGTATTATTGTCTCTGAACGTTTGTAGAAACATATTGGAATAGATGATGGGCATTCATCAGTTTGTAAAACTTTGTGTGCTTATCCCATATTTGCCCAATTTATTGAGAGTATTGAACATCTGTGAATATTGGTTTTAGTTGTGTACAGTTGTGTAAATTTCCTTAATAATGATAAACATCATTTGCTTATCTATGTTTGTCTGTTCATGTGTTGCTTCCTTGTACAATCCGATTTGCTGGTGGAAAGTTCCCAGGCTACTGGCTAGTTAACTGCTGCTTAGAAGATACTTTGATGTTTTCTTTTTCCTTTCCGATTTTTTTTTTTCGAGGATGATTTTGTTACAGTAGCTTTGCAAGGTGTGGGACTTTAGTCCCACATCGGTCATATGAAGGGCTGATGTGGGATTTATAGAGGAAATAATCACTTGGGTTATATTGTGCTGGAGTTAAGGTCATTTCTAATGTGCAATCTTTTTGAAGTCAATTCATTTTATTCAATAGGATGAGAAATTCACAATTCTCAACCCTTTAATGGAGGAAGAGGTCCACAAGATCCTTGTGTTATGAGTTGTGTAAAAGTGATAACACGTGTAAAGCGGTAATATTCTCCATCTTTATTTACTAATTTACGTAGTTTGACATTTGTTCTCTTTAAGATATATATTTGATCAGAAAAAACCCTAGCAAATGTAAAACAATTTAATCTAAAAACTTGACAATAATTTTGAAATAACTTTAACAATATCTAAATGATGCTTTATTTGATCTAAAGGAGTAGCTATTCATAACTCATAAGGTAGAAATTAGGTTGTAAAAATGGTAAATTGGTGCAAATAACCTCACCTATAGGTTTCATTGGAAAAGTACACGTGTCCTGCCGGTAACACGAGAATGAGTTCAACTCCATCTTAAGCTTTTCTAAAGTTCTAAAACCTTCTTGGTTAAATTGCCTTCTAATGTTCAACAATGCCACTAGTTATTCTGTCCAAGACTCTTACGTCAAGAAAGAGATTCAATTTTTGAAAATGCAAATCATTTGATATCCTCAACAAAACAACCCCCCAAATCAGCATACTTCAGTTGTTGTATTTCAGTATTTGTAATTGACGGTCTGACTTTCCTAAGACTTTCCGATCTACTAATCGCAAAACCGACTACGCAAAATTCCTCAGTAATGGACTCCCGCCACCGACGAAAACCATCCTCCGAACGATTCCTGACCACATTCTCTCTCTCTCCTACTTCCACCGATGGCGGCGATGAGCTAAGCGAAGACGACGTTTTCTTCACTGGCGCTAATTTCCTCAATCCACCTTCAACCTCCTCAACACCACCTCACTCTATTCGTCACAAAAACCATCACAAATCATTCAATCTCGGAATCCTCGCCGCATTACCAGAATCTAGCGATGCTCGTCGATTAATCTCTCCTCCTCCGCCATCTTCTTCAAGGATGATTCCGACGATTCCACGGCAGATCTTCTCTACGCCGGCAAATTACCATCAGTCTGCTCCGATGAATATTACGGTGATGTCGCCGTTGACGGAAAAACAGCGTCACAAAACGAGCGTTTTTGGTTGCGATGATGGAGGAGGTGTTGTTGATGATGATGATGATGGAGAGATGTTGCCGCCTCATGAGATTGTGGCTCGGAAGATGGCGAATTCGCCGATTCTTTCTTCTTCTGTGCTTGAAGGTGTTGGCAGGACGTTGAAAGGTAGGGATCTGCGTCAGGTTCGAAACGCGGTGTTTCGTCAAACAGGTTTTATTGATTGACAATTTACTTCTATTTTGTTTACTTGATTATTGTTTAGGTTATTCTTGATATTGATGGCTGTATTATTAGATTTTTGCAATGTTTGGATTTTGCTGAATCAAAGCTTACAATGCCTAATTTGTCAAGTTTTTAGATATTTTCAGGTTGTTTTTGTGCTTGCAAATTGCAATGTTTCCAGTCTTTCTGCTTAAAGTTAATTCTTATGTACAATGCAATCACCATTTTTCTAACTTGACACAACTGTTAGAAGTCATGATTGTGTATTTGTGTTGATATGCTCCTGTAAACGCAGTAGAGCAATAAAAGTGATCGACAGTACTATAATTGGTTAGATGCTTAAAAACTCAGTAGAGCAATAAGAATGATCGATGGTACTAGAGTCAGTTAGATCATAGATGCATATTCACTCGAATGAAGAGTGCAAACCTTGGCTAGAGGCGAGGAAAATAGCTCGATTCCATTAAAACACCACTCATTTCCATTCACATTGCTCTAGTTCTTCCTTTTGTGCTGAACTTCTAACGTTTTTCTCTCAAATACATTCAGAACGACCCTATATTTCTATCAATTAAGATATTGAAGCTTAGGGAATACTTTTGGTGAAAAATGAGTTTAAACGGCTGCACAAAGGGGAATACTTATTCATTAGGAATGTTGTTTGGCAAGCCGAAGAGGGCATGATTTTTTTTAAATGAATATGCATCGTTCATTGCTGCAGATTTGAGAAAGAGTGAAATCATCCATCAAGATCACAGGATCTGCTCGGCTTATTTCATTCAATGTTAGAAATATGTTGAATGTTATTGTTCCATTGATGTGGTTTGTACTTCTTTACAAGTTACAAACTTACAACTGTAAACATGTAATTTATCAGTATCGTAAAGTAGGCATGAAGTTTTGCAAGAAAACCTTGTTAACATTTGGTTGTCTTTAGATGAATGCACTTCTGTTAGGTTGTTACAAATGCTCCACTCAAAATTGGAGCAATTACACTTTCAATTTGCTCCTAGGCCAAGTGATCCGTTTAAAAAAGGGAGCAAATGAGGCCATTTCGACTGGAGCATTTGGCCATTTTCCACTAGCGTTACAAATTACAATGGAAAGTAGCTAGAAAACAATAATTGGGGAACTTATTAACCTCACAATGACAATTTGGTATTTTCTTATAGTCTTCAAGTGGAAAGAACTCTAACTTTGTGTTGCTCTAAATTTTGCTATTTTTGCATGTTATGCTTTGGAATGTCAAGGCGGATTCAAAATCATCAGACACTACATCTTTCAAAATATAATGGAACAACAAAATACAATTAGTCAACTAAGGATTAGGATTGAGCTGTTGAACAATGTTGAACAATGTTGTTCCTGTTGTGAGAAATATGGGGAGAGAGAAGCTATCGATAGAAATATATCTGAGAGTGTATTGTATTCGTATTGATGTAAAACTGATTTCTTACACCGGTATTTATAAGCAAAAACTCTACTTTTTACAATTACGGATTCAACATTGGCGGAAGAAATTTACGGTGGGAAGAAAACTTACGACATGCATTAAATGCATGCGGGAAAAGTGGACTTCACATGTGAACAAGTGGAATCTAGCATTCCACTTGTTTCTCAACACTCCCCTTGAATGTCCACCGATAACTCATAATAGACGTTGTCTCATTAAGAACCTTGTTAGGAAAAACCCGTGGGAAAAATTCATAACTAGGGAAAGAGTACAACTATTATGTATTCTTATATGCTTAAAATTAACTGCCTCATTAAAAACCTTGTCAGGAAAAACTCAGTGGGATAAAAACCTGATCGAAGGGAAAAAGAGTGCAAAACATATAATATTCCTCCTAAATTTAGCATATATTACGAAGATGCCGCATTCCAATTTTTCGGACTAATACTTCAAATTTCTTCGCCGGAAGGGATTTGGTGAATAAATCTGCAATATTATCACATGATTGGATTTGTTGGATGTTTATCGTCCCTTCCTTTTGGAGGTCATGAGCGAAGAAGAACTTTGGTGATAAATGTTTAGTTTTGTCTCCTTTACCCTACTTGGGTGATGCATGCGATATTGTCTTCGTAGATGATAGTTGGGTTTGTTGTTATTGTTTCCATCCCACATTCTTCTTGGATATTCTTGATCATTGACCTTAGCCATATACATTCTCTTCCGGCTTCATAAAGGGCAATTAATTTCGCATGATTTGATGATGTAGCCGTCAAAGTACGCCGTGGATTTCCAAGATATTGCGGGACCTCCATAAGTGAATAGATACCCGGATTGAGACTTAGCCTTTTATGGGTCTGATAGGTATCCATCATCTGCATATCCAATGAGTGATGTATTTGGTTTCAACTAGTAGAATAATCCAAGATCTTGTGTTCCTCGAAGATAGCGTAACAAGTGTCTGATTCAATTCCAATGTCTCTTCGTTGGTGCATTCTTTGTATCTAGCTAACAAGTTTCTTGAAAAAGCTATGTCGGGTCGAGTATTGTTAGCCAAGTACATTAAGGCACCAATCGCACTTAAATATGGTACTTCGGGACTAAGAATTTCTTCATTTTCTTCTCATGGTCTGAATGGATCATCTTTCACATTCAGAGAACGCACGACCATTGGAGAACTTATTGGGTGGGCTTTGTCCATGAAAAAACGTCTCAGAATTTTTTCTGTATAGTTTGATTGATGGACAAAAATCCCATTTCTCAAATGCTTTATTTGCAAGTCAAGGCAAAATTTTGTCCTCTCGAGATCTTTCATCTCAAATTCTTTCATCAAGTACTTTGCAGTAACTTCGAGTTCTCTGGGAGTTCCAATAATATTCAAATCATCGACATAAAAAGCAATGATCGCGAATCCTGATTTGGATCGCTTTATGAAAACACAAGGACTGATTTGATTACTTTTGAATCCTTCTTTCAATAGGTATTCACTAAGACGATTATACCACATTCTTCCAGATTGTTTTAACCCATAGAGTGACTTTTTCAATTTTATTGAAAACATCTCTTTGGGCATGTGATTTTCTGGTAGTTTTAGTCCATCAGGGACTTTCATATAAATGTCTGTGTCAAGTGACCCATATAAGTATGCAGTCACTACATCCATTAACCTCATTTGCGATCCTTTTGAAACTGATAAGCTTACCAGAAATCTTAGTGTAGTTGCATCAACTACTGGAGAATATGTCTCATCATAATCAATCCCCTGGCATTTGCGAGAAACCTTGGGCTACTAGTCTCGCCTTATATCTAGTAACTTCATTTTTTTTCATTTCGTTTTCTCACGAATACCCATTTTTACACAACCGGTTTTACACATTTTGGTATTTGGGTTATTTGTCCGAATACCTCACGTTTTTCAAGTGATTTCAATTCTGCTTGTATTGCTTCTTTCCATTTTGGCCAATCTTTTCTGCGGCGACATTCATCTACTGTATTTGGTTCTATATCATTTTCATCGTATGTCATTTCAACCGCTATGAAGTAAGCAAAGATTTCATTCAAGACAACATCTTTTCGATTCCATTGTTTCTTTGTAGAAACATAATTAATTGAAGTTTCATTGTTGTCTATGCTTTCATGTTCTTCTGGAACATGCTTATCTTCATTTTTGTTTTCATCATGAATTTCATCATGCTCCTTTGGAGGATTTATATTAATTTCGTTCGTTGTTTCTCCTTGCCTTTTCTTTTTTCTCGGTTTTGAGTCTTTAGAACCGGGTGGTCTACCACGTTTTCGACGTGCTATTGACTCATCTTTAATGGCCTTATTGTCACTAGGAATTTCAATTCGTGCAGAGGCATTCTCAGCATGCACATGTGACTTTGTCACTTTCTTAATATCTGTGAATGCATCAGGCAATTGGTTTGCAATACTTTGCAAATGAACAATTTTCTTAACTTCTTGTTCACATGAATTTGTTCTTGGGTCCAGAAACGACATTTGCGATGCGTTCCATGTAATTTCTGTTTTTATATTTTGTAGGTCCACTTTCTCTCCCCCTAAGGATGGGAATACCGACTCATTGAAATGACGGTCGGCAAATCGAGCCGTAAATAAATCACCAGTTGTTGGCTCTAAATATTTGATAACTGATGGAGTTTTAAATCCAACATATATTCCCATCCTTCTTTGTGGACCCATTTTAGTACGTTGGAAAGGAGCAATAGGTACATGTACAGCGCACCCAAAAAATTTCAAATGTGAAACATTTGGTTCTCGACCTGATACTAATTGTAACGGTGAGAATTTATGATATGCTGTAGGCCTTAATCTTATCAATGCTGCTGCATGTAATATAGCATGACCCCAAACAGAAGAGGGCAATTTTGATCTCATTATTAATGGTCTTGCAATTAATTGCAGTCTCTTGATTAATGATTGAGCAAGACCATTTTGTGTATGTACATGAGGCACAGTGTGCTCTACAACAATCCCAATAGACATGCAATAATCATTAAAAGTTTGGGATGTAAATTCCCCAGCATTGTCTAATCTTATCCTCTTTATTGTATGATCAGGGAATTGAGTTCTTAATCGAATTATTTGAGCCAGAAGTTCTGCAAATGCAACATTTCTACTTGACAAAAGGCTCACATGTGACCATCGAGTAGATGCATCAATTAATACCATGAAATAGCGGAATGGTCTGCATGCGGGGTGAATAGGCCCACAAATATCTCCCTGTATTCTTTCTAAAAACATTGGAGATTCAGTGGCAATCTTATTTACAGATGGTCTAATTATCAATTTGCCAAGTGAGCATGCAGAGCATGATAATTCATTTGACCGAGGAGTTTTGACATTCTTTATAGAGTGTCCAATTGAATTTTCAATGATTCTATGCATCATTCCTGTGCTAGGATGGCCAAATCGATCATGCCATAGAGTAAATAATTCTCTATTATCTAACTTCTGGTTAGATATCATATTAATTTCAATTGGACGTATATCTATGCGATATAGTCCCGAGGAAATTGCTGGCAATTTTTCATAGATGTATTTCTTGACGCATTTTTCTGCCGTGAGGCATATAAATTCCTCTTGATTCACTGTCATGGTTTCCAAATGGTAACCATTCTGACGTATATCTTTGAAACTTATAAGGTTTCTTCGAGATTTACTCGAATATAATGCGTCATTAATTATCAATTTTGTCCCATTTGGAAATATAGTACAGGCTTTCCCAGAGCCTTCAATTAACTTGGCTGTCCCTGATATTGTGCTAACATTTGCCTGGAATATTGTAAGTTTTGAAAAATACTCTTTATTTTTCAATATGGTGTGTGTTGTCCCACTGTCGAGGAGACGTTGTTCTTTGGATCCAACTTCTGGCAAATCCATATCTTCATAAATAATAAATATGAAGATCAGTATAAGAAAATGCATATTTTATTAATAGTCAAAAGAGGGAATACATGAAAATGATTCTTGAAGTAATTAAAATAAACTAAGCATATTCATGCATTGCAAAGTTGTTTTCGGCTTCAGCATAATCCATAAAAAAATCTGAAACATCAAGGCTGGGCATGGATGTATTAGCTTCATTAACAAAATTTGCTTCAACATTTTTCCCTTTGTTCTTTATTGAAGCCTGGTATAGGTCTACCAAATGTTTGGCAGTACGACATGTGCGACCCCAATGCCCAGTCATGCCACATCTGTGGCAAGTGTCATTTCCTTTATAGGACGATTGCCTCTGATTTCCAGATGATTGTCCCCAATTTTTATCAGAATTTTTAAAATTGTTATTTCTTGGGGAAAATCGACCTCAGCCACGTCCACGCCCCTCGCCACGATAATTACCACGTCCTCTCCCACGATTGTTGTAATTCTTTGCGTCCACCTCTATGTATAGCATTTGCTTCGGGTGGATCGAGCTTTCTATTGCATTTATTTCATGTGTGGTGAAGACCTCGTAGGTCTAATATTATGATTTTTCAGCGAGAAGATCATTATTTTGTTCGACCACAAGTAGTGCGATATTAGCTTTGAGTACTTTTTGAAAGCTACGAACTCTGTATTGTTACGCCAATATTATATCGAAGCGTGGAAGGTGGAGAGCGTTTTTTCTATCATCTGCTCTTCTGTGATGGGATGATCACAATATTTCAACAATGATACAATTCTAAACAACGTTGAATTGTAATCACTGACTGCTTTAAAGTCCTGGAATCTCAAATTGAGCCAGTCAAATTGTGCCTTTGGGAGGAGCACATTTTTGTGATGCCCATATCTTTCACTCAGGTTATCCCATAGTTCTTTGGGATCCTCCACAAGGAGATATTCAGTTTTTAAACTTTCATGTAAATGATGCCTGAGAAGGACTAAGGTTTTGGCCTTTTCTTGCTCAGTCACCTTTTTAACTGATGTAGTTGCGTCACCTTGTTGGGTTGTCACACCCTTAATTGTATGTTCCAGTCCTTGGGCCTTTAAATTCATTTGGGCGTCCACTGTCCATTCTAAAAACTTTTGCCCAGATAGATCTAGTATGTTAAATTGTCTTTTCACTAGATCTCCCATTTTAACTACAAACATGTAAATATTTTAAATTAGTAAATGATAATAAATCACATATATTATCTCCCCCTGATTTATATCATTATAATGATACATAAACAGTACAAACAAAAGGAAAAAAAATACGAAAATAGGGTACAATATAACGAAAAAAAAAGCCAAAAATGGAAAAAATACAATGAATGAGAGAAACAAAAAAAAAAACTTCCTAAAAACGCACTTAAAGACACAAAAAAAAGATGCCAAAAATGGAAAAAAAAATGCAACGAGGGAGATGAAAAAAATTTTGTCTCCTACTTGTGTATGAGGAGATAGATCATGAATGCCATAAGAAGGAAAAAGAAACCGGCTATAAGGAATAAGTATAGCCGTATCATCCTAAAATCCTCCTCAAAAGAAGAAGAGGAAGGTGGAGAACGGTTGTCGTCGGCGTGGAACATGGTGGCCGGAAGGTTGAGGAAGAAGAAAAAAAATTTGTGAGTGTAGAGGAAAAAGTTGGAAGAAGATAAGAGATGTGTGGTAAAAATGGGGCGGGTAATCCGCTTTTATAGAGGGTTAGCCCTAACTGTGCAGTTCATCTACAGTTAAAAATATACAATGCAATAAAATTTTAAGATTGGCAAATAGATATTAGAGCATGTTGGTAAAATGGCAATATAATATATGTAACTACAAATGCAAAAAAAAATTGAAGATTAAAGACAATAATATATAATAGTATTCTGAATGCTTGTTGCCTGCATACATAAAACATTATTGCACATATAAGAGATAATAATTTTACCACTTCACTAGGCCGTCCATATAGACGGCAAGTTCAAAAGTTAACCCGTCCATATAGGCGGTTCAAAAGCAAAAAAAAAAACATAAAATAAATGTCCTTGCCCTCCATGAAGGTGGCTTTATTATTGAATTATTTATTTTCTGGGTTAGTGGCATGGTGACGTTTACTACTAGTCCCTTCCTGTTCATCCTTATCTCTTTTATTACTTGGTGGGGGTTGATTTTCAGTTGGTTGTATATGAGGGTTATTATTGGTGTTGGGAACGGGGGTTTGGGGTTTTCTCCGGTATGGGTATTTGTACCGTCGTTAAGGTTCTTGGGTCGGGGCTGTATTGAGTTCCCCTCGTTGGGTTGGTAGTGAATGGCACATTGTTTCGCTCTATCCAAAAATAAACACCCGAGACAGAGACATTGTGTAAAACAATGTTAATCCCGTTACTTTGTTGATCCATGTTCGGATAGTAAAGGGTTGGGCTTGGAGAAAAAAATTAGAACTTGAAACAGAATGGATGTATACCTTTATTTTTTTGTAGCAAACTCGTGCTGATAACGTGTTGTGAGAAATATGGAGAGAGAGAAGCTATAGATAGAAATATATCTGAGAGTGTATTGTATTCGTATTGATGTAAAACTGATTTCTTACACCGGTATCTATAAGCAAAAACTCTATTGTTTACAATTACAGATTCAACATTAGCGGAAGAAATTTACGGTAGGAAGAAAACTTACCTGACATTCATTAAATGTATGCAGGATAAGTGGACTTCACATGTGAACAGTGGAATCTAGCATTCCACTGTTTCTCAACAGTTCCATTATATATTCAATTTTGGATGATTCATTTTTCTTCTTTGGAATCTAAGCAACCATGTAACTTACTCCCTCCGTTTTTTGTAAAGGAAAAATTGATTCTAATAATCCAACCTTTAGGCCGTTTGCTCAAGTTAATCCCATTTTTTGATTATTTTTCTTAATAATTCGACCTTTTAACACAATCCGCTCATATTGAACCGTGAGACCGGTAACCTGATGAAGTTATAAAATCAAATATATATTTTTTTTTTTCAATTTTTCACTTTTCTAGTATTATCTCTGTGTTTCTCTCTCTTACCTCCTTCACTTTCTTCCACCCCCTCACCACCCCTCATTACACTCACCAACGCCCCACCCCTCCCCCTGCGATCAATACCTACCACCCCAACCCCGCCACGACGCCACCTGGATCATCATCTCTATTATATAAGGCAATTCTTGAGGACTTTGGTGTCCACTTGAGTTGTCCAAATTACCCCCAACTACAAACAATAATTACATAATTAACCACTCAATAAATTTTAAAAACAAAAGTTAAATCTCTATTTTATATGGGAAGAGGGGTAAAACACCAAAAAATAGAAAAAGGAAAAAAAGAAAAAATTAAAATAAGGTGCAACTACCTAATTAATTAAAAAGAAAAAAAGATAAAGCACAAAAAAATCACGCACTTCACAGTACAGCAGTTACTTTCCAAAACTGGATTATCTCAAGTAAATTTTTTTTTTAAAGAATATAAATCCCTGATTTAGTGGTAGGAAGTAGAAATTGATTAAAACTTAAATATTTAGTTTCCATCTCTAACTCCTAGAAACCAATTACAGTTACACGCTCCACAATTTTTGAAAGTTCATCATCTTCTACTCTCCATTATCTGCAAACCAAATCAGAAAAATAACGCTGTCAACTGCAAGCCAAGATAAGGTAATTCATATTCTAAAACAAACCGACATTCTTATTATGCTTTGTTCTTCAAAATTTGATTCATAAGTTTTTAATTCAGCGTGTAATCGATCAAAATAGAGGGATCAAACAACAAACCAAGAGTAAATTAGTAATGACAAGGGAGAAAAAAGTGACAAGGTAATTCTTACTTACTGCTATGCGTTGTTCTTCATCTAATTCATAATCGTGATCACAATTGGTGTGCTTTTAATTCAGCGTGTAATCAAACCATACTAAGAGGAGCAACAAACAATCCAAGAGGACGAAGAGCGGAAATTGTTAAAAGGTAACTCTTACTCAATCACATTTTCTTTGTGCTATCAATGTGAAGTTGAGATAATACTTCTCCTAACTGACCTACATGGTTATCCAAATTACGCAATTTTATTTCTAACTCAAATTAAAGTAGAAGAATAACCTTATTGTGCAGCTAAAATATAGGGAAAAAATTACAATTTCTTAAGGAATCAAAATTACAATTGATTTTTTATGAGGGAAATAAAAAATATTTACTAAGAACCTGAATACAATTTCTCCAAACCCAGAAACTCGCAACATTAAACTTCACAATCCTAAAATTATGGGTTAGCATAAATTCTTCGAGGAGATAACTGTGTTCTTCTATGTGGAAACTAAATACTCCATTTGGGATTTCTCGAAAGAAAAACGCTCACCAAATTTACAATACAGAACTATAATTTGTCAAAGAAAAATTAAATATTTTCGTCGATAATTATAGTGTTTTTTTTATATAGAAAAACTATCTTTTCATGGAATACTAATTCGAATCAAACACTGAAAATTTGAACTCTGATTTCTGACAATAAGTTAATTACAAATTGCTTTTAAACATTTTGAATCAAACTATATAAATTCTTCAAGGAATCGTATTTCATTTTTCAAGATTACAATGTATGTATCCCCAAATATCAAAACTCAATCTTTTTCCGTGAATAAAAAAATCAAATAGTTGGGAGAATTTAATTCATCCAAATTCGAATAGATTTCTAAACAAAAGAATTAAATATCTTCAACCATAATAATCATCCATGAAATCAAATCGGCACTTATCTCTTGCTTTTGCACAACAAGTGAAACCCAGCCACACAAATTGGTTCGATTGCGCTGACCCAAAATCTTTCACATGCAAAAACAAAATGATTCAGATTCAAACTCACCTCTAAGCAATATCGAAATTGGCAATGTTTAACACCTTCGAAACCAATTTGTTGTCCCTCCAATTATTGTCTTCGAAGCATTGCCAAATAATGCATTTAAGTTCTTCAATTTTCACTTTAATTCTAAATTTTCTACTTGATTATAGAGGGGATTTGGACACTTCGTCGGTGATGTTGTAGCTAGGAGGAGAGATGATTAGGACTTAGGAGGAAAGAGAGAGTGAGGACTTGAGGAGCAACGGGGCAAGTGATGTTTTAGAAGAAATAAGGATTATAAAGATGTCTTAAAGATATGGACACGTAGAGAATGATTGATTAATCATCTACATATAATTCCATTTGCCTTTGAATTTTTTTAGAAATAAACTACATTAAATAAGAATTATAAATTATGTATTAGAGATATATTCAGGTAAAAAATAATGATATATTTTTTATAAATCATCTTCATATAATATCATTTCCCTTTGAAATTTTCAGAGATAAAAACTACATTGCTAAATTAATTACACACACTCTAAATGTGGGAGGATTACGTTTTCAAATAATTTAATGTAGGAGTAGCTAATAATGAGCTTATTATTATTGTCATCTTCACTTTGATTGTCTTTGTATCTTACAATTGACATGTATTTTGCAATATTATGCTTTTCATGATCTGAATTATTTCATGATCATTTTAAATTTGAAAGAATCATAATTAGGATTGTTTTGTCCAAATGAGTTATAAACAGACTATTATATAAGGCGGCTCATGGGGGACACCAAAAAAATAAGAAAAGAAAGAAAAAGAAGAATAAAAAGAGAAGGGTAACTGCCCACCATATTTACAAAACAAAATATTTAATTTATCTCTAACTTTCAAAAATAAGTTACACTACAACATCTTCTTCCTCATCAATCATCATTATATTATCTTCTTTATCATTTGCAAACAAAAAACACAACACTGACAACTATAATTCCCCTTTTTAAATTTTCGTAAACAATTTTTGAAGAAAATTATTATTAGAAATATATATGATTTCGCATAGCGTGCATATAAGACTAGTATCAATGACTCCATCAATTCTTCTCTCTCTCCTGGACTTATTCTCTCAGTTGACGCAAATCTCATCAATCGTGCTTCTGAACATGCAAGCATCATGCTCAAGCAAATTGAAGGAATAACATCTAAGTCAGCGGACAATTTGGAGTAATTCAAAACTGCACTTATAAACTAGGAATTTTTTAAATTAGTTGAAGTAATAGAAGCAAGAAGGAACACTTACTTGGGTCAAAGAAATACATAGATTCATGCAAATTTTATGACACGATATAAAAAGAGGTATATGAAAATCCCATTGTTCAGTATAGAGAAATGGTAACCTTAGTTCCCCTACATCCATCATGGCCATAATTTCAATCGGTAACATCATACTAAGACAAGATTTTTAAGGTCAATAAGTCTAGCAAAACTGACGCCGGAGTTTTGCCGGAAAAGATGGATTCCGGCGGCGTTGATTCTTTACCGGTGAGATGTTGGACAATTTACCGGAAATTCGAGAGTTCTACTACGATGGGTTTTGGGGAAATTGAGTAGATTATTATGGGTTGGTTTCCGGTAAAGGAGGTGAAGCAGGGGGTTTGGGTGGCATTGGTGGTTTTTTTATTTTTTGGAAATCGTTGTTGAGTTTCAGAGTTGAATTTTTTTGAGTGAATTTGAAAATGGGGGAGTTGAAGAGGGTGGTGGGGCAGGTTTTGCAGAGATTTGGTGGTGGTTGGTAGTAGTGCGGTTGTGTGGTGGTGGTGTGGGGTGAAATGGGGGCTGTTGGCAGTGGTGGTGGTGGTGGTGGTGGTGTTGTTGGGTGGTTATTTGTTTTAGTTATGTTAATTAAAATTAAAATTGATTAATTATATTAGAACGAATTAGAACAAGACATGTGTTCAATTAACCTATTATAATGGTCACCAACTTGTTTCAACAGGTCATGGTTCAATATGAGCAGATTGTGTTAAAAGGTTGGATTATTAAAAAATAATCAAAAGGTGAGATTAATTTGAGCGAACGGCCCAAATGTTGGATTATTAGAATCAATTTTTCTAAAAAAAAGAATTGATCATAGCTTATAGGTGATAACATAATCCAAACATAACTCAAATTTGACTAGATAGGAGGATATAAAATCTAATCCAAATTTGAGACACACAATCCAAATATGATCGAAAGAATCAGAATCTCATTAGAGGTGGATTTGACGTACTTCATCCGTTCTTAAATACTATTTCTACCATATTCCTTTGTAGATTGTTTAAAAATACTTATATCATTTTGCTTTTTGGTAAGTCTGATATGACATGACTAATGACACTTATTTAGATACTTCACTTTAAATCAAAATCTTAGACATCTTTCTATAAGATGGCCAGCCAAATCCAACACATAAAGGATGAAGATAGCCAAATCCATAACTCAAATCCTTCACTCAGATTGTACATTCACTATTAAATTGGACACTTCACAGTTCACACTTGTACCAAGTGTGAGTAACATAGTAGCTCTTAGCCTCTTACGGTCCTACCTACCCGTTTTACTTAATTTATTACCACATACGTAATTACGTACCTTACAAGTTACATCTACCAAACGAATAGCCAAAACATTCAATATACCAGTGTACAAAAGTGCTCTTTGCATTGAGGTGCTGGTCTCCAAAGAGTTGAACAAAAGGAGGTAAGCTGACTTTGAGAGATGAACAAAAAGGAGTACGTACTACGTATGAACATTTACTCTCTGTAAGTCGTACAAATGTACTCTACCTTTATTTATGCGTTTCACACGTCTTTTACGGTCTACATCAACCCTATACTACTACTCAAGTACTCAGTTGGACAATTACTGCATGAATTACTATACCTTGCAAATTCCATCACAATTATTTCTACCCTTTTTGTTAGGTGTCTGCTTTAACAGGTTGATGCAGTTATGTTATGTTCACCCATCGTCTTGCTGTCTCATGTATCTCTGCGTTTCTTCTTTCAAGTTTCCTCTTCAATTTCTGTGGTGTGACAAAGTGACACGTACAAACTTGAGAATACTAGCTCATTAAACTAATCTTGGTGAATGATATAGTACTAAACTATAGAATAATCAAGTTTTACCCTACCCAAGCTCATGTTATCACATTCAGTAGAATTAAACCAACAAGTATTAAGTGAGACGGATCTACGACAATTTGTTATAGTAGACATTTAGGAACTTATTGCTACGGATGGTAATTTGGAATTATTGTACATTTAAAGTATAAAATTTATTCTAGCTTTATGATAAATTATCGTAAGTTTCCCTCACATAGTATCTTTATGAATAAAAAAAATAAAAGCAAGAAAGTTTCAAAAACTACCTTTTATAACAAACATTTTTCAAAAATCTACATTTTAAATTTTTTTTTTCAAAAAACTACCTTATACAACACATTTTTTTTTAAAATACTACCAATTGACCGCTAAATAAGGGTTTAACCACCCATGAGTCCGTGACGAGTTCATTGCTACTTATTGCCTTGATTTCACGGCTCAGGCACCGCTGACAACCCACATAGGGTGCCAAGCTGCCCCTCATTTCATTTCCTTCTTAACGAGCACCTCCACCCGCTAGCTTCTCTCTCCTCCATTTTTGTTCTTTTCTTTTTATTTGTTGCCCCACCAGGAACAACACATAGGGCCGCTATTTAAGAGTCAACGTCAACAAAAAAAGTCAAATGGTAGTATATTGAAAACATTAATTAGGAAAAATGAATCAGAATACCCCCAACTTTGTCCCGTCCGCTTTTACTACCCCCAACTATGGGTTATTTTTAAATACCCAAACTATTGGGGAGGTCCGCCAAAAATACTCCATTTACCTATTATGACCGGATGAACTGGTAAACCAAAACTCCCACCACCCCCACCCCCAACCCTCCTCTGCTCATCTCTCTCCTCTGCTCATCCCCCCCTGTAACACCCCGACAATTCTCTCTTTTCTAAAATGCATTTTTATAATAAAACATAGAGAATTATCAAACGTATCGGCTTATTCAGAATTTTGCAGCGGAAAATATAAATATAACTAAACTTCATAATTCAAATATAATAAACAACAAAGTATTTAAAACCAACCCACTATAACTGTCTACTTCCAAAACCAAACTTAACATAATACTTTCCTACTAAAGCAATAGATAAAACAACTTGTTATACAAGCTCTCCACATCCCAGATTCCCAATGATGCAACATCTGCACACCTGTAGATGTCAATGCTCTAAAGAATCTGCTCACCAAAATGGATCATCACATGATCGATAAGGCAAAGCCATGATCAACAGATACAAACAAAGTACGTAATCAGCAAAGCTGAGTACTACATAACAATACATAAACATTCCTAACATGTTACTAAGAAATAATAAACAGGAATCAATAATAATATAACAATATAACATTCTGCAGATAACTTCTACTGAACTAAACTTTAAACATATTTTTATTACTTTAAATGGAATAGTTATTGGACCGAGTTGTCTAACTAAAAACCAGCATTCCCTAGGAAGACGAAATACGGGCGCGACTCCGTATTCCATAATGACCTACGATATCGAGGAACCTTTGAATAAAAAGAGGAACGGTGATCAATCCAATTCCTAGAAAAAAGCCATGGCACGCTCACCATGTACCCCAACTCCTGATTGTCCAACTTCAGACGTGCACCAGTCTAAAGTTTATTACTATCCAAGTTACACTTTACGTGATTTACAATTTATTACTTATTATGACACACAAGTAATGTAGAAATATCAACTCAAACATTCACAACTGAACTTCTTTTTATCTTAGGATTAAAATAAGTGGTCATACAACTTACAAACCAAGATTAATCCCTTTTTATTCCAATCCTTCTTATTTGTTGAACCTAGCCAACAATCAACTTACCTTTCAAAGGCATAAATGATCAACTTAGCAAATAAGGCCCACAGTCCTCATAGAGTAGTGAAAATAATAATATAAGGGAACACATGATTTAAACATGATCCAACTCACTAAATATATTAATTCCCCCATGTGAATTAATAAATAAAGTTTCCAATCCAATTAACATGCTTGCATCAATATTCCATACAAACATGATATTCAACTCATAATCAAATCTTATAATCAACATGGTTGCACTCAGGCATAAAACATGTAAAATCCAATCATAATAGAAATCATATATGAACTTACAAAGTTCCTATTACATGATACTACAACTTTTCCTTCCTAAAATCATGATACTACTCACATAACACATAGGTATGTACGTACATTGTATAAACAAACTGATAGGCCACCGTTAATTACTTTAAAAGTCGCCTACTGAAAATTCTCCGCCTAAAACAACCAATATAACTTAAAGTCAATACTCTAATTAAATTCCAGCAACTTTAAAATACTTTAAATCCTCTTTAAAAATATTTAAAAGTTATTTTTAACATTAAAACTTCAAATACTAATACTTCCTAGCATAGTATTACTATACTAGTCATTAAAATCCAACAACTCACTTAATAACATCTTTTCTAAAAAAATTCCAGCAGCATATAAATTACTAAAACCCTCTTTAAACACACTTAAACATGCTTAAATTCATAAATTAAATCAATTTCATAGTTTATAACATGCTACTATGATTTTCCAATATTTAACACCCTAAAAATTCATGCTTTGATAATTAAAAACTCAATCTAAACATAATAATCAAATCTGAAATTATATTCTTTTAATACACAATATATAATATCCATGATTAATCATTAAAACAGTAAATTAAAGTTATTAATCATGATTAGTACCAAAATAAAGCATAAAAATATGATCTTTAATTAAAACTTGAGGAAGAAGAAAAGAATTAAACCAACGAATCGAAGAACAAGGAACGCAGGACGCCGGAAACAGCACGGCAGCACCGGCGGTCAGCAACCGGTCGGCGGTGGTGATGGTGGTTGAGGGTTTGTGACATTTCTTGGCGAAGAAGAAAGTGTTACTTGAAGAAGAAGAAAAAGAAAGTGAAAGAAGAGAAAAATAAACGCCGGTTGTAGTGAGGGAGGAAAGAGAAAATTTGTGTGTAAAATAATTGGGTTCAATAGGTATTCATAGTTTCCCTTTTGTGGGCTTAGGAAAAATAGAATTGGGCTTCAAATAGAGTTTGGTGATGTATATGATTCATGATTGAACTCCTAACATCACTAGGATTAGCATTTGGGTTCCTCAAGCGCATTTAAACTTCTTTTCCAAATCCAATTAGTATTTCAAATATTTTTCAAAGCATGCCTAACAAAACATTTTCCTTAAATCCTTAAAATAATTCTTTTAACTTTCGAAATGGTCAACCTTTGAAATATGAAATCATTAAAATGCTAATATATATTAAAATATAAATAACTATATATTAAAATATATTTAAAAATTCATAAAAATACGGGGATTACACTTCCCCCCACCCACTGCCACCTTCTCTCACCCCCACTACCACCCTTCTCACACCCAGCCCCCTATCCTACCCCCAACAGCCCCCCAACCACCCCAGCAGCCTCTCCTCAGCAGTGGGCGTGGCGGCCGCCGGTGATTAATCAAGCGGCAGAACTAGAAAAATGTAGTTGTCACCGCTGATGGAGTTGACAATTGGGAACGACGAAATCGAATTCAATCTAACGCTACAATTATGAAAATCATCGATAATCGAAGCCAAAAATTAAGAAACAAACAAACCTCGAAGCCTTAGCAAGTTCATCCAATTGAGCAAGGGGCTGGATTTTTTCTCGTCCTTTTTGTTTTTAAGATGATGAAGCAATTTCTTCAAAGACGTCATCATATAATTAGAATTTTTTTCTCTTATTGCGTTCCAATTGGTTGATTGCAGAGGAGAGAGAGAAAGAGAAAGAGTGAGCTCAAATATGAAGAATTAATGGAGGTGAAGAAGGTAGAAATTGAAATTGAATTGTGGTTTGGTCACACAAAAACCGCTTTTTGCTTTTTTAGGGTGTTGTTCAACTAATGGAGTATGAATAATATATTGCGAATTGGATTGAATTTGAGGGTAATTAGGTGAAATTGTGACGGGCAAGAAGAATCCGTTAATGAAGTTGGGAGGGGGGGATTTCGAAGGGGGTTAGGGGGAGTTCGACGGGGTGGTGGGGCGAGGGGGGCTGCGAGGGTTGGGGTGGGCGTGGGGGAGGGGTTCGAAGGTTGGGGTGGCTGGGTGGGGTGGGAGGGGGCCGGGCCGGGCTTGGAGGGATTGGAAAGGGGACCGGGGGTGGTTGTGGGGGTTGGGCTGGATACCTGCAGGGGTGGAGGTGGGGTGGGGGGGATCTTGGTGGGTGACCGGGGTGGGGGATTCGGTGGGTGGCTGGGGTGGGGGGCTAGTGGGAGGTCGTGGTAGTGGTGGGCTGGTGGCTAGGTGGTGGTTGTAAATGGAGGAAGAAGAAGTAGAGGATGGAAAAAAAAAATTTACCTAGCTAACAGGTTACAAGTCATCTGGGTGTATTTGTGGCGGACCTCCCCAATAGTTGGGATTATATAGGAATAACCCATAGTTGGGGGTATTAAAAGCGGACGGGCCAAAGTTGGGGGTATTTTGATCCATTTTTCCAAAACATTATGTTATATAAGGTAGGTTTTTGAAAAAAAAAAATTATAAGGTAGCTTTTTGAAAAATTTATATTATAAAAGGTAGTTTTTTGAAAATTTTCCATGTATTAATTGTATTTGGAAGATAACCGTGTAGTAGATTAAGTAGGTTTTAAAATTCTGATACTATAGTTGTTCATATGTTAAGCTATTACGGGATTCTTCGAGATACAAGTTTGTAGGAAATAATCAATACGATTGATATATTCATGAAGAACGAACAAATAAACTATATTGACAAACAATAGAATAAGTAAAACTTATTTGCAGATATCTATCAACTGAACTTGTTGAACTTGATTTAATCTCGTACAAATTTCGTTGTCCGTGGTATGGAGGCCACAACCTTAGAAGCGATTTCGCCACCATACTGGTGCAGGCTTCCAATGATGAACTCCCCCCAAGGTTCACACAACACCCTAGAATTCTACACCCCGAACTCTAGGGTTGGAATTTCTCAAGAACTGCTCAATTCTTAGAAGGAAGGGTTGGCTATGTGTTTAGGTTAATCAATGATCATCTTAGAGAGAAAAACGGCCAAGAAGGTATTTATATAAGGGTTAAGAAAAATAAGCCCAAACAATAAACCACGAGGAAAACTAAGCACGAACAATAAACCTTCGCGTTCAACTTGGATAAAATCCAACAATCCCCACAAACACGAAGTTAGGAAAACAAGAAATGAGCAGTAGAAGGAAGGTTTGATACTTACAAACTAGTGTCCAAGGATTGAACTAGCATGTTAGTGAGATGGGGTGTCCCCTCACATACAAGTGTCCACTGGATTGAACTTGCAGGAGAGAGAAGGGACCCGATAACACATATCTTACCCGCAGAGCTTGAGAAACTCTGCGTTATCTATGAATTGCCTCTTAAACAACATACAACACTGTTAATCATACAATTCATATTCCCTATTAGACAAGTCACTTGTCTTTCAAATGATTATGAACATACACACAGTTCAACAATCTGGCCACTATCCTGGGATTCCAATGAGCGCTCTGGAATGCCTACAAGTACGACATTCGACAGAAGGAGGCTATCCCTTCACACTCAAATATGATGTTCTATTACGTTCAAATAAATTTGAATCAGCCACAAAGGCCATAGAAACATCAAGTCCATTACGTTCAATTAAATTGAATCAGCCATAAAGGCCATGGACTCCAATGCAACCCCTACCAATTGCCGCCATAAACTACCTCTCCACTTGTCAAACCGCCATAAAGGCTATAGACTCTCCCCATTAGGTTTGAGCTAAGTATTAATTTGATTATCCAGACAGAAAAAAACTGCCTCGCAAGAAAGGCTCCTCTCTCCCTCCGTTGGAAAACCCTATCACTGGTTGATTGCCCCCCGCCGCGGCGGTCCTAACTCCTTAGCATGGCTGAGGAGATCACACAAATTGTCTCGAATCTCAAAATTGATGATGAAGAAGAAGTTGTTCTTGAACTTGATGCCCTAAACCCTAGCGTGGAAAACAAGTTGTCTCTGGTTCTCTTTGGGCGATTGTTAACCGAAAGATCGTACAATATTGATGCTTTCAAACGCACCATTACTTCTGTTTGGGCGCCATCTCACGGATTGGTGATCCGAGTTCTCAGCCGTAATTTCTTTGCCTTTCAATTCTTTCATTGGAGGGACATGAATAAAGTTCTTGAAGGTAGGCCATGGTGTTTCGACAACATGCTCATCTTGCTGAAGGAAGCCGATGATGATGAACAACCAGATCAGGTAACAATCAATCACTCTCCTTTTTGGGTGAGAATTAAAAACCTCCCTTTTAACTATAGATCCGATGAAATAGTTAAAGCTCTCATTGGTAACATGGGGGAAGTTTTGGACTTGGAGGAAGATGTGTTGGGTATTGGTAGATATAGGAGGGTAAAAGTCATGCTTGATATTACAAAACCCTTGCGTAGATTTCGCTTATGAACGGCTCCCCTATTTTTGCTTCGCTTGTGGTGTTATGGGTCATTCGGAGAGGGCCTGTCATATAGTCCCTGAGGAAGATAAGCATGAAAGTTTAGGTTGGAGTTTGGTGTTGAGGGCTACTCCTCGCAAGGGGAGGCAAAAGGAAGTAGAAGAAAATGAGAAATTTCGAACCAGCAAGAAAGTTCTTTTTCCAGGCTTGATTTCTAGTGATGTGCTTTTATCCAAAGCTGCTGCTACCCCCGAGGTGTTGGAGCAGCCCCCAACATCGATTTTGGTGCCTCAAAATGACAAAAATTTGGGGAATTATGTTTCTGTACAAGTGGAGGGCTTTGTTGGCAGCAGCACTAAAAGCCAAGAAATGCCTTTCCACGTTGCTAGTGAGCCCCCACATCTTGTTATTGCAGCCCCTGAGGAAACTTTTGTTTTTTCGAGCTCTAAATCAACTTCAATTTCTGCTGATTTGAAACCAAAAGGCTGGAAACGGTTAGCTCGTGGTTTGATGACAGAAAAAGGCCAATGTGAATTAATGGAAACAGATTGTGTAGGTTCGAATAAGCGTTCCTTGGTGTGTGATATGGTGGTTGGAGATGCTGTGGGTATGATGAAACGTCAAAAGCCGAGTACCCTTAGTGATTCAAATGCTATGATTGAGGCGGAGGTTGGTGGTGACCAACCCCGCCAAGCATTATGAATTCCTAGTGTTGGAACTGCCGAGGGATGGGCAACCCTTGGTCAGTTCGTCAGCTCCGAAGGTGGAGTAACTCTTATGCCCCCGACATCATCTTTCTGTCGGAAACTATGATTAAAAAGAAAGATGCGGAGGATCTTAAAGAGCGGATTGGTTTTCAAAACGCTTTTGCTGTGGCTAGTGTCGGTAGAGCTGGTGGTCTCTGTCTTTTTTGGCGAGAGGGTGTGAATTTTAACCTTGTCTCTTACTCTCAAAATCACATATGTGGCGACATTGGTGAGGATGTTTCAATGTGGCGCTTTGTTGGTATTTATGGGTGGCCAAAAGAAGAAGACAAGCATAAAACTTGGAGATTGATTCGTCATTTATGTAGTGAGTCTCCTATCCCGATCTTGTTTGGGGGCGATTTCAATGAAATTATGAGTTACAATGAGAAGGAGGGTGGGGTTGATCGAACTCGTCGAGAGATGGCTTCTTTTAGAGATGTTGTTGACGACTTTATGCTTCGGGATTTGGGTTTCATGGGCAGTTGGTATACATGGGAGAGGGGGAACTCTACCTCGACACACGTTCGGGAACGCCTTGATAGGTATCTTTGCTCGGCTTCTTGGTTCGATCTCCATCCAAGTTTTGTTGTAGAGCACTCTTTGCGACATAAGTCAGATCATATGGCTATCATCCTTCGCTCTCAAACACAGAAGTCGATAAAGAAGAAGAGACGTGGGTTTCGTTTTGAAACCTGCTGGTTGTTGGACGAGGGTTGTGATGATGTCGTTACTGAAGCTTGGAACCATTCGGTGGGTGAACGAGTGCCCCAACGCATCTCAGCTATGGCTCGACACCTTGCTGGGTGGAGCGCTACAAAATTCAATAAGCTGGGAGATCAAATTGCCAAAGTCGAGAAGTTACTAGCGCATGCTCAAAAACGTCCGATCTCAGATGCTAGCGTGTCTGAATGTACTGAACTTGAGAAATCTCTGGATGATTTGCATGATAAGCACGAGGCCTATTGGTATCTTCGTTCTCGCGTCTCGGAAGTTAGAGATGGTGACCGAAATACCAAATATTTTCATCACAAGGCTTCTCAAAGAAAAAAGAAAAATTTTGTGAATGGATTATTTGATAAGTTTGGCATTTGGCATGAGAAAGAGGAGGATGTTGAGGGAATCTTCGAAGACTATTTTCACAGCATTTTCATTTCCATTCGGCCTAATGATGTTGACACCCGAGGCAGTTCTACAACATGTTAGTTCTCGTTGTCTCGAAGATTGCAACCAAGCGCTGATGAAACCTTTCTCCAAGGATGAATTTTATGCTGCTCTTCAACAGATGCATCCCTGCAAGGCTCCTGGGCCTGATGGTATGCATGCTATCTTTTATCAGCGTTTCTGGCATGTTATTGGTGATGATGTAACTCAATTTGTCAGTAGTATTCTTCATGGTAATGCTTCTACTAGATGTATAAATGCCACTAACATTGCCCTGATCCCAAAAATAAAAAACCCCACTTGTGCTGCTGAATTTAGGCCAATTGCCCTCTGTAATGTGCTTTATAAATTGGTCTCGAAAGCTATGGTTATTCGATTGAAAGATTTCTTGCTTGATATTATTACTGAGAACCAAAGTGCTTTTGTCCCGGGCCGCCTCATCACGGACAATGCTCTTATTGCCCTTGAAATTTTTCACTCTATGAAGCAAAGAACTCGAAGCAGGAAAGGCATCATTGCCATGAAACTCGACATGAGTAAGGCGTATGACAAAGTTGAATGGGGTTTTCTTAGGAAGCTTCTCCTCACTATGGGCTTCGATGGTCGTTGGGTGAATCTGGTGATGGATTGTGTGACATCTGTTTCCTACTCTTTCATTGTTAATGGAGGAGTTTGTGGCTCTGTTTTCCCTGAGCGAGGTCTCCGTCAAGGTGACCCTCTTTCTCCTTATCTGTTTATTTTGATTGCTGACGCTTTCTCTAGAATGATTCAGAGCAAGGTTCAGGAGAAACAGATTCATGGTGCTCGTGCTAGTCGCAGTGGGCCAGAAATTTCTCATCTCCTCTTTGCAGATGACAGTCTCTTCTTTACAAAAGCTACTAGACAGGAATGCAGTATAATTGTTGATATTCTCAACCAATATGAATCAGCATCCGGACAGAAAATTAACTACGAAAAGTCTGAGGTTTGTTTTAGTAAAGGTGTTAGTGTTGGTTGCAGGGAAGAGTTGGTGGGACTTCTTAAGATGCGACAAGTTGAAAAACATGAGAATTACCTTGGTATCCCCTCTATGGGTGGTAGATCAAAAAAAACTATTTTTGATTCTCTACTTGATAGAATTTGGAAGAAACTTCAAGGTTGGAAAGAGAAGCTGTTGTCTAGAGCTGGGAAGGAAATTCTCCTCAAATCTGTTATTTAGGCCATGCCTACATACCTTATGGGGGTCTACAAAATCCCATCTATGATTATTCAGAAAATTCATTCAGCCATGGCGCGTTTTTGGTGGGGTAGCTCTGCAGATCATAGAAAGATTCATTGGAAAAGCTGGGATTTTTTGTGCACTCTGAAGTGTTTTGGTGGTATGGGGTTCCGAGATCTTAGCGTTTTCAACGATGCCTTGCTCGGTCGGCAAGCCTGGAGGCTTGTGCGTGCTCCTCACTCCTTGTTTGGTCGGGTCATGAAAGCCAAGTATTATCCTCAGAGTGATTTTCTTGATGCCCCTCTGGGTTATTCTTGTAGTTACTCGTGGAAAAGCATCTGGAGTTCGAAGGCTTTGATTAAGGAGGGGTGTCTGTGGCGTGTTGGGAATGGCAAAAAGATTGATGTATGGAGAGATCCGTGGATTGTAGATGATGATGGTAGATTTGTTTTGAGCACCCCGCTGAATGACATTATCAAGGTGAGTGACTTAATTGATGTTAGTGTCATGGAGTGGAAAACGAGTTTTATTGAACAAAATTTCAATGAGCGTGACAATAAATGCATTCTTGCTATTCCTTTGAGTTCACTGAATACTCAAGATGAATTAACTTGGGCTCTTACAAAAGATGGGCATTATTCTGTGAAAACAACATATATGTTGGGCAAAGGGGGGAATCTTGATGCTTTCCACCAAGCTTGGGTGGATATTTGGGGCTTGAATGCTAGCCCTAAGGTCAAACATTTCCTTTGGAGGTGTTGCACCAATTCTCTGCCTACCCGTTCTCTTCTCAAGTACCGGCACCTGATTGATGATGATAGGTGCCCGTAGGGTTGTGGGGAGGTTGAAACTACAAGCCATGCTTTATTTGCTTGTCCTCGAGTGGCCGAGCTGTGGAAGGACCTTGATTGTGAAGCTCATTGTATTAATTCATTGAATCTGCCCTTGTGTGATCTGGTTGAAAGCTGGCGAAATATTGATGATGTTAAGCTCTCTCGTGGCGTTGTGCTGGCATGGTGCCTGTGGATGGAGCGTAATATGTGGGTCTTCCAAAGGAAGCGCACGCCAAACCAAGTTCTCATCAACCGTGTTCGTCACTTGATCGAAGAGTATGGTAAGTATTCGGCTCGTATTTACTGCAATCAACCGAAGCCTTGTGAGAAAAGTTCGAAAACTTGGCAGGCCCCCCCTTGCGGTATTTTGAAGCTTAACGTTGATGCATCCCTTGCTGTAGCTGGATGGATTGGTCTTGGTGTTGTCGGTCGAGACTCGGAGGGGCGTGTAATTTTCGCGGCTACTCGACGAGTCAAAGCTTACTCGAGCCCGGAAGTTGCGGAAGCTAAGGCAATTCAAATGGCGCTTAGGCTTGGTAAACGCTTTGGCTTTGATGAGGTGATACTTGAGTCGGATTGCCAAGTTGTAATCAATCGTCTCTCAAAGAGTGCTCTCTATCTCTCGGATCTTGACATTATTCTCTATGACATTTTAGCTTCTAGTTCCTCTTTTTTTCTCTTGTTTGGTCACATGTCAAACGTGATGGTAACTTTGCGGCTCACCAGTTAGCTAAGCTAGTTCCTTTTGGAGTTGAACAAATTTGGGAAAACCACCCCCCCCGGAGGTGGCGCCCTATGTACTTATGGACAATTTGTCTATGAATTAATCTAGCTTGCTTGCTTTTCCCCTCAAAAAAAAAAAAGGTTTGAGCTAAGTAGACCATCCCTTTTACAGGACTATGATATCGACCATGTGAGATCATGCACAAGGCATCACAACGGTGTAACCAGTGGCGGATGGAGGTTTCATGGTGGGTCACGTGACCCACCATTATTAAAAAAAAAAATGAAGTAATTTTCTATAAAAAAAAAACAAAAAAAAGGTAGAGTACAGTGAGGAGTAAAGTCTTCGAGTTCCGACACATAGTCTCTCCTCTCTCTTTTTCACGTTTCGGTCTCTCTCCTCTGTCTCTCTTTTTTTACTTTTCGGTATCTCCCCTCTCTCTTCATTCTCTCTCCTCTCTTTCTCTATCTTCACTTTACCTTCCTCTCTCTTCAGTACAAAGAACCAAAAATTCGTGGTCTTAATGGTGACTACTTTCGCCGGCAGATTGAAATTGGCAGCACGAATCCCTTATTCCCTTTCAAGATTTCAATTTGTAATCCGCTCGTCAATCTGTATGTTAGACTTTCCATTTCGCCTAAAATATGAATTTTGTTGTTCAAATTTTAGTTTCATGGATTTAGGGTTCTGTTTTTGCATTCGTTTTTTGTTGATTTTTGGCTCAATTAATGCTTCAATTTGTTGTATTTGAAGTTTGGTTTGGTTATTCGAAAGATTAATTTTGGTGTTTGAAGATGTTTCATTTCTACAGAATTTGATTTGGGGGTTTTTCTTTTGAAGCAAGACTTGGGGTTTCAATGGCGGGGGCAAAGAAAATGGTAGACAAGAATGGGAAGAATGGTGATGAGTAGCAACAAATTGCTATCGGCAGCAATGGTGGTGGCTGTCATGGTTGCGCTACTAGCAATCAACACCAAGACTAGTTGGAGTTCCTTTCTTGGGCTCAATTATCAGAACCTCAATCGAAGTAAACAAGTGTGTAATTTCTCTTTCTCTGATCTTGGATTTCCTGAACTTTTGCATTTCCTAATAATTGATGTGGGATGAGTTGTCTTTGAAATTTATTGTTGTTAATTTATATTATTATGGTAATTGCTGATATAACATATATTATTGGTGTAAATTTATTGTTGTTATATTATTGACTTATTATTGTTATATTTATTGTTGTTAATTTAATATAATTTGTTACAGTGGCTAATTGGTGAATGATGATTATGACGTTATGAACATTGGATTAGCTTTGAAGGTTTGATTGATTGTGTTCGAGTAACGCACTAAAACCCTTGTTTTAGGATTTTTAGAATTGGGCCTATCAATTATCATGTGAAGTTTTCGGAGAGGCCATGAATGAGCCTTTGGTTTTATGTGTTGTATGTGCTGGTGGAATTAGTTGGAGATGAATAGAATTCCCTCTAATGTGAAATTATATGGAATCGTTATGGGCGTGTGTATCCGAACCCGTACCCGTATCCGAACCCCCGTATCCGTCTATGTGCAACCTAGTCGATAGTGACCCACCATTTATAAATTCCTGGATCCGCCACTGGGTGTAACCATCCAGTCCATTCCAAGGACCACCCAAGCCTGCTGGGATATGGAAACATTAAGAGCGGTCAAGCTCAACCTCACATACAATATCTCATTGTATGCCACATACAACATCACATTGTATGCCACAGTCTGTCTATAAGTCCCGTCTTAGAACTATTGACAAATCAAGGACAATCACTGTCCACCCTGATATCTATGAATCTACCAAGTCAATTGCTAGTTGAACCACCCAAAGGTTATAGATTCATCAATCCATTAAGCTCACCAAGCTCACTATTCAAACCACCAAGTCTGGTAATGGATCCTCACACATCCATTAAGCTTGAACTAGCTGAGCCACCACACTGGTTATGGTTATGTGATCCCACGTGAGCATGTCAAGTCCCAACACGGGACCTCAAAAGCATCCATCAGGCCCTCTTAGTGAACACAACACCAATCTGATCATGCTATTCTCCATATGTGCCTCCATTGCCTTCACATGACAATGTACACAAGCACTTGAAATATCACAATGTAAATACGTGAGTATTTCATTACCCCCACAATGGGCAACTTGCTAATGATTTCCTCATTAGTCAGCTTCTTGACTTAATCAGTTCAACTCAATGAACTTAATCTTATGGTTGACGCTGCACCACATCTTACTTTGCATCTCCTCAACAATGCAACTAGTAAAGAACAATATGCCAACACATATACACATAATCATTTAGAAAATCACTTTCTAAAACTAGTTCATAAACATGTATATAGAACATAATAGTTCATGATAACTATTCAACCTTCTAGTTGAACCTGTTTCAAACCATGTTGTCTGAATAAGATTGAGATGAGAGATACATTTACCAATCTTTGGCTTTTCATCCATGAACCACATGAATTACCTCATCTCCAACTTCCATCTTGATTTAAGAGTTGAATCCATCAGTTTCATAAAGACATCAAGAGTGTGAACACCAAATACATAAGATAATGGTATACACCATAAACCACCAACATACCATTCAACCAAGGAAACCTCATAGGTCAGCTCCAAATTCCGGAAGATCTAATGACTCTTCCTTCTCTAAGATGCCATTCAAGTATGCACTTTACGAATCAAATTGATATGCAATAAAATGACATGATCCCAATGCAAACATATCCACTGGCCTAGGCAAACTTAGCAACAGGTGAGATAACTACATAGGTCGACATCAAAACATTAATAATGAACCTTAGAATCATGTACCTTGCCCATAGCTTTGAAGCTTACAACTTCAAAGTCTATTGAAGGTCAACACAACACCAAAGTATCAACTATGGTTCGGCAAAGACATATACAACGAGTATGACAGGTCACTAATGAGTCATGTTCAAGCTTGCTTTTCTCTATGCACCATCCCCAATCAGAAGTCATAAGATCCCTTTGTGAATTGATCATCACCTCTAGAGAATTAACCCCTAGACTTCACATAGTTGATCAACAATGTTAACTTTCTAACCACAGAGGTTACAAGCAAGACTGGACTTTGCTAACTTAGAGAATTAACCTGTTGTTACTCCTTTGCTGAACTACACATCAACATTATTAGGATAGACACCGAAGAGAATCAGGCAGCAAACACATAATCGTGACTACTGAACAAGCATACCTATGACTAACAAATAATCAATAACATCAAGGGGTTCATCTAGCAAAGCTCGTTCAAGAAGAAATAAGCAAATCATCAGATCTAACACAACAACAACCATAGAGAACTAAATGCTCATACCAGCTGTATAAAAGAAGGATAGAATTCCAACCATAGTTAGAAACCCCCACAACATGAACATTCAAGCTTACTACCTTAACCCCCTTGACATAGGGAGAATAGCTAGCAACTCATGGGCTTATTTAACACAAAGTTGTAACCACTGAAAATGATGGTAACCCCCACATGGGAGATCATACCGAAAGATGGTATAAAAGAAACTCATAATCCTCTCAAAAAGCTTCATGTTCTTTCAATCTTAAAAGATTCTATTCACTTGGCACAAAGCCACATTTTATATTAAACTTCTGCTTTAAAACATAGAGTTCCCAATGGTCTCACCTAGACCCTTAGCAAAAAGAATGCTAGCCTCTAATCAATCAACAAGTCCTCACGACTAGACATGGTTAACAAAAGTACTCCTCCAGAGTACTACAAAATAACTCCAAAATCAAATGTATGCAACACATATACATATATATATATATATATATATATATATATATATATATATATATATATATATAATAAGCAGAAGAAACCAACTCTCAACCCAAGAGTCATATTAAAGTTCTCAACAAATTAAAACCCATGGAAGTTTCCTTCCCTACCTCACTCACCTAAGTGAGTCCAAACTAACTAGTTGTTAGTCTCAAACAACAACTTAGCCCCATATTGCACCACAAATTCAACAATAACATGAATTATTCGGAAGGAACAACTTGTTGGGCACATAATAACATATTATGTAAAGTTAGAGTTTGACAATATGTAAAATAATAGGAAACTTCCCTGAAGTTATCGGAGTTACTTTGGTAATCTAAATGTGCTTGATCACTTCCCTTTTAGTCTTTACCTTTTTCTTTACTCTCCTACAGTATCTCCACACTGTTATCACTTATCATCTTCAGTCACTATACGAGACTTATACCATCATATATTTTCCCAACCCTTATCAAAACAGAGAGAGACAATATAATGCTCATGGATTCATTCCACGACATTGTTGTATTAGGGTTAGTAACAAACATATGAACTATGTGTTGTAAATTACAACAACGAACTTTGAAGATTAAAAAGATCTTGACGACTAGCGACTCCAAATGAGTATGTTCGGCTCCATGCTTATCAAGATCATGATGATCACCCTCAAGGCCACTTTTCTGCAGTAAATCACTCAATGTACTCCTTTAAAGATACGTGGCATCCTCTTGAATTTCACATTAGCAGCTGCACGATACCATGTACAACACGCGCAAGAAACATTACAAAATCCTTCAAATTCTCTGGAATAATCTTTTCGGCTATAGCCATCAACATCTTTGGTAGAAGATCCGACCAATTTGCAGCCATATTTATCCAAAGACAAAAGTCATAATTACCCAAATTCGAGACACTAGAACAAAGCTTAAAGCTTTATCCTTCCATGTGCAGCAAATTACATATAGTACTTGGATGAAGACAAATTATATACACGAAAATTTGGGCACAGTAGATCTCTTAAGTCACAAGGGACAAAAACCACCTCTTGGCAGTAAACTTGACAACAAATTTTGAGGCAACAACATTAATCCAAGTAAAGGGATTACTCCACCGTTAACAAATTCGAGTTGATCGAATTCTTAATAATTATTTGAAGCCAACTGTTTAAACACAACTTTTAGAGAAAAAAGATCCGCAAAAAACATGAATATAACAATCAAGAATCGCTTCTAAATTGTAGGAAATAATCAATACGATTGATATATTCATGAAGAACGAACAAATGAACTATATTGACAAACAATAGAATAAGTAAAACTTATCTGCAGATATTTGTCAACTGAACTTGTTGAACTTGATTTAATCTCGTACAAATTGCGTTGTGCCGTGGCACGGAGGCCATCGCCTTAGAAGCGATTTCGCCACCATACTGGTGCAGGCTTCCAATGACGAACGCCCCCTAAGGTTCGCACAACACCCTAGAATTCGACACCCCGAACTCTAGGGTTGGAATTTCTCAAGAACTGCTCAATTCTTAGAAGGATGGGTTGGCTATGTGTTTAGGTTAATGAATGATCATCTTAGAGAGAAAAATGGCCAAGAAGGTATTTATATAAGGGTTAAGAAAAATAAGCCCAAACAATAAACCATGAGGAAAAATAAGCCCGAACAATAAACCTTCGCGTTCAACTTGGATAAAATCCAACAGTTAATTTCAAATGAATGATCTGATAGGAGAGTTGGTATGGTAGTCCCTCTTTATTGGACATAATCATATTTCCTCTGGTCCTATATAAGTGTCACATTCGCCTTTTTATGTAACTCAATGCACTTGTTTGATTATTAATATTTTCATTGTCCACAAGAAAAAATTATAAAAAGTTGATATTTTAAAAGTATACATTGGGACGTATCTAACAAGATCTCACTTGACTATGTTTTTTTTATACAATAGCGAGAAAATAGAATGAAACTTAGTTCATGAGTGTCAATTTACTCAACGTAACACTTAACACTTAACACATATTTAGGAATGGAAGATATATTAAGAAGTGCTTTTTTTGCCATTTTGGTATTTATAGGTCTATATCGAAATAAGCTAAGGTTTCTACTTATATATTTTTTTGTCACAAAAAAGTCATTTTTAAAGTGATATGACCTACCAAACATTACATGTATATCTACAAATAGAAGTTAGTTACTTAAGCTATTGATTAAGTGGGTACATGAAGTATTCTTTCATGTGCAAATGTAAGTTTACACCTAGTTCACTCGGATTATACATTCACTACTAAACAAGAATTAAGGTCGGCCTAGTTAGTTGGGGAACCTCCTTCCGCCTTTGCCATAAGGGTTTGACTCTTGCCTGTTGCAAAGTGGGATCCCTAATTTTCCCCCACTTATGCAAGGGATATTCATCTTATCTTAGAAAAATTCACTACTAAGTTAAATACATGCCTCCATTGGAAAAACTTTGTGTACCCAGTGGATAAATCACCCACTAGAGATAGACATTAATAAATAGTGGAGTATAACTCAGCTGAGTTGATTTTTTTTATTGTCTATTATTTCTTGTGGGTAATCACGTCTACCTAGTGGGTTGATGTATGAGTCTCCTGCCTCCATAGTCCTTGCAGTCATGAGACTTATTTTCCTCCATTCCCTAAAAACATAAATGTCGCTGCATTCTTGCTATAAGTGTTAAATTTTGTCAATTGTAAAATATTTAAATGTTGAACCATCGACGGGGAAGAGTTTTAGCTAACCGTTGACAAGCCTAAATGACATTCCATCTTAAAACCAATTATCAACCCATCATTTTGACCCAATGTCTAATATGACCCAACATAGGCTCTAATACCATGTCAAGTTAAGTCAACTGTTAAATGGCCATGAGCTATATCCGTTAATAAAAACGAGCTTAGACCACTTGGCAATATGAGGAGTTGTTGTTCAATCTTATGAAGTGGTTTAGTTTTCTCATCTTATTGATTAATGCAAGACAATTCACATGAGTTTTTCATGGGATTTCAATAATTAGACCTAATAATAAGACACACCATAAACTATTCAACAAATAATAAATGTTGAACCCCATATATGTTGTGCACATGTGAGTTGTCCCACATTGGAGAAAGAAGAGAGAAAGTACCATAATATAAGCTAGATGAGCTACTCCTACTATTGCCAATTGGTTTTAATATGAAACCTCCTTTGGGCTTGTATATGGACTATACTCTTCTCTTGCTTACTGGGTCGCCCAAACCCATTTTCAGTTCTATCAAATTTATCATGGTATCAGAGCCCAGGTTGTTGGGCCTTTCAAACTAGGCATTTGTCAAGCAACTGGATAAGGGCCTCTATTGCCAGTGTGCTCAAATTATAAGGACACTCACAAGTGAGAGGGAGTGTTGAACCTCATATATGTTGTGCACATGTGAGTTGTCCCACATTGGAGAAAGAGTAGAGAAAGTACCATAATATAAGCTAGATGAGCTACTCCAACTATTGCCAATTGGTTTTAATATGAAACCTCCTTTGCGCTTGTATGTGGATCGTACTCTCCTCCTGCTTACTGGGTTGCCTAGACCCATTTTGAGTTATATCAAATTTGATAAATTCAACCGTTAGCAACTTTCATAATTATGATCCAAACTATGATATATTTTTGAATCACTAGCTTGTTCATTGCTATGTAGCAATAGCTGTTGTATTCTTTTATGCGAATTCTTTTATGTTATTTGGCTTCCCAAATGGACATTCATTAGATTGCGTCTGATGAATTTGACATCCACTAGCTAGTGAAGGACCCTAACTTTTGGCACATCATCAGCTTATGTTCAACATATCGATTGGCACTCTACGATGTCCGCTAGATTGCCCTGGCAAGTCGCCATATATTACTGAAACTGTTAATTATGACTTGAAATCTTGTGAATGTCATAAGGGTGATTTTGAATGCACATATCTTTCAATATCTAAATGGTTTTGATGTGATTCAAATTAGAGGTGAAAGCTTGTTCAAAGAGCTTTCCAACGACAGGTCATATGCCCAATTCCGCTGAGAAACGAGAAAGTTTCGCCCGTTTTACGAAGAGCTGCCGAGAGCATACCGCGACTCGCGGCAGCCACCACGTCTCGCGACCATCACCGCGCCTCGCGGTTTGTGAGATGTGTTTTCGAGTCGGATTTTCTTTTAGGGTTTTGTACGGAATATATTTTAGGGTTTTTGTGCGGGGTTCCTTATGTTATATAAGGACCTCTTAG
Organism: Beta lomatogona; assembly: GCA_947646795.1. Classification (NCBI taxonomy): domain Eukaryota; kingdom Viridiplantae; phylum Streptophyta; class Magnoliopsida; order Caryophyllales; family Amaranthaceae; genus Beta; species Beta lomatogona. Next base: position 1,504,383 of record CANSNZ010001286.1, read on the forward strand.
TATTCATTATTTGAAACACAACTTATGAAACACTTTTAGCCTCTAGAATTTAGGACTCCTTGTATTATTCTCTCTGTTTTTCTCCATCATAGTGAAGAAGCTCTAATTCCCCACCTGTGGACGTAGGTCAAATTTGACTGAACCACGTAAATCCTTGTGTTCTTTGTTTGTTAATCTTTACTGTTTTCTCACCTTTATTATTTCATTGATTTTTGTTCCGCATTAATCAAACTACAACACTCAGATTCCTAACAAATTGGTATCAAGAGCTAGGTTGTATAAGATCTTAGGTGTTTATAGAACGAGTTTGATTCAATTATGCCAATGAAATTCGATATTGAGAAATTTGATAGGCAAGTAAATTTTGGCCTATGGCAATTGAAGATGAAAGCCATCTTGGTTCAAAGTGGCTGTCACAAGGCTCTTGAAGGTGCATCCAAAAAGCCTTCGGGTATGACGGATGATAAGTGGGAGGAAATCGATTTGAAGGCACTCTCCGCGATTCATTTAAGTCTATCTAATGAAGTTTTGAGAGAGATTGCCAAGGAGACGTCTGCTGCGGGTTTGTGGTTGAAGTTGAAGTCACTTTATATGACAAAGAGTGTGACCAACCGTCTACTACTCAAATCTAGACTTCATGATCCTAGTCTAGAAGAAGGTAAACCGCTTGAGTCTCATTTAGATGAATTCTTCTCTATTATTATGGATTTACAAAACATCGATGTTGAGATCGATGATGAGGATATGGCTATTAGGTTGTTGTGCTCTTTACCACTTTCGTATAAGCATTTTCGAGATACCTTATTATATGGTAAAGATGATTTGAGTTTGCAGGATGTTAAGGAGGCCTTAACTCAGAGAGATTTAATTGACAATAAATTGGTTAATAAATCTAATAATCTGCTTACATAAATGCTTTTGTTGCTCATGGTGGAAAGAATTCTAGCAAAATTTGTAACTATTGTCATGTGAAGGGTCATATTAAATCTGAGTGTTGGAAATTAAAGAAGAAGAATGGGGAAAAGTCCAATGAGGATCAATCCGCAAATATCGCCAACGATGCATTTGATGATGATCTTGCACTTTAGGGTTACAGATTTGGGGCTGCGGTTTCTACGATCTTTTTATGATTGGTACCCTTTGAGATCTCTTGGTAAAACGAGAAACCGTGTGGATTTTTTGCTATGGAGTCTATGATAGATTGTTTTTTGAGTTTTTTGTAACTATCTTGGTTATGCATTAGATTTTGTTCTAGTTATGCTATTTCTTATCTCAAATTTGGTACTATTGTGTTTTGTTAAGTACAATTGCAATTTAGATGTTATTGATGTCAATTGGTTTTCTAGAATTACTTGAGTTTGTTGTTGAGATGAAGAAGTGTTTGAAGAGAGTTTGGTCAATTTGAGTAAACATGTTTGGCGCTGGTGACTTTATACTCTCGATCTAGGCCATGTGATGGTTTTGTATACGGATTTTGTGTTCGAAGACGCATCAGTACACAATTATAGAAGATGTCCGTTTTCTGGGTTGCCAAAAGTGAGTAGGCTTATGGAATTTTGTTTAAGGTGGAGGTTCTATGGCGTTTTTGGTTGAGCATCACTTCTTGGTTCAAGGTGGAGGTATCTTGATTGATTGGTTTCAAGTCAAGGTGGAGATTGTTAATTATGACTTGAAATCATGTGAATGTCATAAGGGTGATTTTGAATGCACATATCTTTCAATGTATAAATGGTTTTGATGTGATTTAAATTAGGGGTGAAAGCTTGTTCAAAGAGCTTTCCAACGACAGGTCATATGCCCAATTCCGCTGAGAAACGAGAAAGTTACGCCCGTTTTACGAAGAGCTGCCGAGAGCATACCGCGACTCGCGGCAGCCACCGCGTCTCGCGGCCATCACCGCGCCTCGCGGTTTGTGAGATGTGTTTTCGAGTCGGATTTTCTTTTAGGGTTTTGTACGGAATATATTCTAGGGTTTTTGTGCGGGGTTCCTTATGTTATAAAAGGACCTCTTAGTATTCATTATTTGAAACACAACTTATGAAACACTTTTAACCTCTAGAATTTAGGACTCCTTGTATTATTCTCTCTGTTTTTCTCCATCATAGTGAAGAAGCACTAATTCCCCACCTGTGGACGTAGGTCAAATTTGACTGAACCACGTAAATCCTTGTTGTTAGAATCATTATAATATCTTAAGATTACCTTGATATTATTATGATTATTGTACATGTTCAGATATATCTACTTGGTAGGTTAGTCCTATAATCGTTGCTAGAATATCTCCTTTGCCTTATTTACTCTAGGCCCTATTGTATATATAGTCGATGTATTAGTGCTAATGATATACACACAACATATATACAATTCTCTCCTTTTTCTATCCTCTTTATATTATAACATGGTATCGGAGCATTTATAAAAAAAAAAAAAAAATGATCTACAGACTTCCGCACGTTTCTTTTTTCCCCGTTAACCTTAAACAAACCACAGCCACTCACCTCTCTCATTGTTGAAACACTTCATTTTTCCTTTATGAGAATTTGCAATTTTTATGCACAGATTCATCACATTCTAGTACTTCTTTTGTTACTAGTTCTTAAAAACGGATTATCCAGATCTGTTCTTACTCATTAACGGGTTGTTCACGATTGATTTCGTCACGCCGTCGCCGGAATTGTATCTCGTTAAACTGTCGCCGGACTTGCATCTTGTCCAACCGTCGGCGTATTCTGTCACGTCGTTGCCGGAATCACTCACAACCAATCAGTTTGGTGAGTTTTGTATGCGGATCTCTCTTTGGTCGTTTTTTGATCCATTTTGTCTTCATTGGATTCCATTCAATTATCAGTACAACTTTATTACCAATTTCCTTCAGGTTGTTTTGTTTCTTTTGAATTCTTCATAAAAGTTTGTTATACTTGATAATCATGGAGAAATCAGATGTTAGTCAACCTATTAAGACCATTTTAGATGGTTCAAATTTTGTGTCTTGGTCTCAAGAGATGTCAAGTTTTCTGAAAGGACGAAAACTATGGCATTATGTTATTGGTACCTTGCCTAAACCCATTAAGCAGAAGGACGAGGATGATGTAAAATATAGTGACAGGCTAGAAGATTGGGATAGCAAAAATCATCAAATTCTTACATGGATTAGAAACACTACCATTCCCTCCATTAAGATTCAATTTGGTAGATTGGAAACTGCTAAAGAGGTTTGGGATCTCTTATCAACACGATATTCTTTAACTGATGTTGCTCACCAATATCAGCTTTTTGAGACTCTTCGTACCTTGAAGCAGACTACTGGACAGTCTATTAATGACTTTCTTGCTCTTATGCACTCTATCTGGGATCAACTAACCTTGTCGGAGCCTCAGTGGGAAAATGCTAAGGATGCTACAAATTTCTACGAATATCGTGATAAACAGCGAGTTATGCAATTCTTGATGGCTTTAGAAGGTGACTATGAAAATCTGCGTGGCTCTCTGTTGCATATAGAGACATTCCCGACACTTGAAAGTGCTGTTGCAGAGTTGTTATCTGAAGAGACACGTCTTGGCATGCTAAAGTCTCACAAGACGGAGTTTATTATGCCTAATGCTGTCATGGCAGTTTCTCATGCCTCCAAACTTGTGGCATCGTCTGTCAACAAGCCTGAACTGTTCTGTCGCTATTGCAAGCGCTCTGGTCATGTCATCTCAGAATGCCGTAAGTTGCAAGCAAAACATGGCAAGAGCTATACTCGACCATCTCAACCTCGCTCCAACACATCTGCTGCTGTAACTGATGTCTCTGATCATCCCCCTTCATCGATCACTTTGAATGATGTACATGCCTTTATCAATCAAATAAATAGCACTCCAACCACATCAGCTCTATCGATAACTCCAGGTATATCGTCCTCCTGGTACTTTGACTCTGGTTGCTGCAATCATATGACCTCCAATACTAGCTCTCTTCTTAACAAGAGACGCCCCTATCACAATTCTTCTATCAAAACTGCTGATAATTCATCGATGCATATCACTCATGTTGGGGATGTTTCAACTACGAACTTGTCATTATCTGATGCTTTTCTTGTCCCTCAACTTGCATTAAATCTCATCTCTGTAGGTCAACTATGTGAACTTGGCTTGGATGTCTGTTTTTCGAATAGTGGTTGTTGTGTGCAGGATCCTAAAAGTGGTGAAATACTGGGGACAGGGCGCAGAGTTGGTCGTCTGTTTGAAGCCATATCTCTTTCCGTTTCTCCAAAGGTTCCAACAAGAGTTTCAGAGTCTTATGTTGCTGCAGTTGTATCTCAAGAAATTTGGCATTCCAGATTGGGTCATATTTCCTCCTCGAGATTAAACTCATTGATTTCTAGTGGTGCTTTAGGCTCTGTCAAACACGAAAAAGTGGATTGTGTTTCTTGTCAACTTGCGAAGCATCATGCTTTGCCATTTAATAATAATGACTTTATTTCTGCTGCTCCTTTTGATCTTATTCACTCAGATATTTGGGGTCCTTCTCCCAATTCCACTGTTGATGGTCTACACTATTTTGTTATATTTGTCGATGACTATTCTAGATATACATGGCTTTACCTTCTTAAAAATCGTTCCGAGTTGAAACAAATTTACTTCAATTTTGCTGCTATGGTTGATACCCAATTTGCTTGCAAAATTAAGACTTTTCGGTCTGATAATGCGATGGAATACAGGGAAAAGAGTTTTTTGAACTTCCTTGCTAGTAATGGAACGGTTCTTCAGCACTCGTGTCCTGGCACCTCCCAACAAAATGGGCGCGCCGAACGGAAACATCGGCATATCTTAGATTCTGTACGTGCACTATTAATCTCTGGATCATGTCCTGAATATTTTTGGGGAGAGGCTGCTCTTACTGCTGTGTATAATATCAATTTGATTCCCTCACCGGTCATTGCAAATAAGTCTCCTTATGAACGATTACATGGTACAACCCCAAAATATGATTCTTTTCGCGTGTTTGTTGTGTTTGTTTCGTTCTTCTTCAACCTCACGAGCATACAAAACTAGAACCAAGGGCGAGATTATGTTGTTTTCTTGGCTATGGTATTGCACACAAAGGTTATAAGTGTTGGGATCCTATCTCTCAACGTATCAGAATCTCTCGACATGTTGTATTCTGGGAGCATAAAATGTTTGCATCACTCTCCAGTTTTAAAATTACGCATAACACCTCATATTTTACTGATGCTTCCATTGATTTGTTTCCGGATGATAATACCGAAACTGAACTTCAGGTGCCTGCTCCACCCATTGAAGAAACTCCTTTGATGGAATCATTAGACATCCCATTATCTACTCCTACAAGTTCATCTTCTACAAGCTCATCTACTTCTGCTTCTCTGGATGACAACAATAGCTCTCCGATGTTATGCTCTATTAATTCAAGCATAACTCCAGATTTATCCACTTCTTTCACAGAGCCTTGTGATTCCAGTACATTTGAGCCACGACATTCTTCTCGTCAAAGTAAGTTCCCTGCCTATCTTCAGCAAAATTATCATTGCTATGCTGCCATTGAATCCTTGTACGAGCCTACAACTTATTGAGAGGCCAATTATGATCCTCTTTGGCAAGCAGCAATGACAGAAGAACTTCAGTCCCTACAGAAGGCTCAGACATGGGATTTAGTTGACCCACCTCCTGGAAAGTCGCTTGTAGGGTGCAAATGGGTTTTTAAAATTAAAACTCGATCTGATGGCTCTATTGAAAGGTATAAAGCTCGTTTAGTAGCACAAGGTTTCAAGCAAGAGTATGGTATTGACTATGAAGAAACGTTTGCCCCCGTTGCCCGACTTACCTCTGTCCAAAGTCTGATTGCAGTTGCTGCCAGTAAAAAGTGGGAACTTTTTCAGATGGATGTAAAGAACGCCTTCCTTAACGGCGATCTTGTCGAAGAAGTATATATGCGGCCACCCCAGGGTTATGATCATCCACCCAATAAGGTATGTCGTCTTCGCCGAGCATTATATGGTTTGAAACAAACTCCACGAGCTTGGTTTGAGAAGTTCAGTTCTACTGTTCATCGTCTTGGCTTTGCTTCCAGTCCATATGATCAAGCTCTTTTTCTTCGTCGTAATAGTCAGGGATGCATTCTCTTATTACTTTACGTCGATGATATGATTATTACTGGTGACGACTTAGACGGCATCAATGATTTGAAATCTTTTCTTAATCGGAACTTTGAGATGAAAGATCTTGGTCATCTTAGTTATTTTTTGGGTCTGGAAGTATCAAATGATTTCCAAGGGTACTATCTTACACAGGCCAAATATGACGGCGATCTCTTGTCTAAAGCAGGTCTGACTGATAGTAAGACTGCCTCTACTCCTATTGAAGCTAATGTGAGGTTTACACCTACAGATGGTGTACCTTTGTCAGACCCAACATTATATCGACAACTTGTGGGAAGTCTTATTTATCTCACTGTCACCCGTCCAGACCTTGCATATGCAGTCCATATTGTCAGTCAGTTCATGTCTTCTCCTCGCACAACCCACTATGCTGCTGTACTGCGTATTCTTCGCTATGTTAAAGGGACAATGTTCCATTGGCTTCGTTATTGCTTTGATTCACCTCTCATCTTACGTGCCTATACTGATTCCGATTGGGCAGGTGACCCCACTGATCGTCGATCTACCACTGGTAATTGTTTCTTTCTTGGAGATTCTCTTATCTCATGGAAGAGCAAAAAGCAAACCGTTGTTGCGCGTTCTAGTGCGAAGGCGAATATCGTGCTCTTGCCGACACAACTTCGAACTTGTCGGTTGCGCTGGCTTCTTGAGGACATGGGGGTTCGACAACTGTCCCCAACAACTATTTATTGTGACAATCACAACGCTATCCAAATTGCCCATAATGATGTGTTTCATGAAAGAACGAAACACATTGAAGTCGACTGTCATTTCATTCGACAACATTTGTTGCAACATGACCTTCATCTTCTTGCTGTATCTTCTAAAGAACAGAAGGCAGACTTCTTTACCAAAGCGCATCTTCCTGGCCGTTTTGTTGAATTATTATCCAAGCTCCAAATGTGTTCCATTCACCCATCTTGAGCTTGAGGGGGGGTGTTAGAATCATTATAATATCTTAAGATTACCTTGATATTATTATGATTATTGTACATGTTTAGATATCTATACTTGGTAGGTTAGTCCTATAATCGTTGCTAGAATATCTCCTTTGCCTTATTTACTCTAGGCCCTATTGTATATATAGTCGATGTATTAGTGCTAATGATATACACACAACATATATACAATTCTCTCCTTTTTCTATCCTCTTTATATTATAACACTTGTGTTCTTTGTTTGTTCATCTTTATTGTTTTCTCACCTTTATTATTTCATTGATTTTCGTTCCGCGTTAATCAAACTACAACACCCAGATTCCTAACATAAACATATGTTATACATTTGGTTGTCCAACACTTGAACTCACCATGTGATGCTTAAATTTTCCCGTATTCTCACTTGTAACCCCTAAAACTAAATATAAATATATAATCATATTGATAAATAAGTTTTTTTCTTCTTCTTTCGGGTTCTACTTTAATCTATGTATTACATAATTTCAGAAGTTTTCTATTTATTTAGTTAGTTTAGGTGCCTAATATTGTGTCATGCAGATGGTTTTTTTATCCTGTTTTCAGCAATAAGGAAACAAAAGAAGCTAATTAGCCCTTATTTACCTTTATTTGAGGAATAAATAGTGTCCAATAACACGAGGATTGATATCCTATTACCTTATTACAAATTGCAACAAAATTATGAGATAAATCTAACAATATTTTGCAAATAAAACAAAAAATTCATTTTCATTTCCAAGTGTGAAAGATATTTTAGTCCGTAGTTAAAAGTGTTGGATCTTAATTATGAGATTCAAACCTTGATTCATATATAACCTTTCCGAAATTATTCTTTACAATGGAAAAAAAGAAGAAGATTATACTCTATTATAAGATGGAATCAAGTAAAAATAATATCATTATATATCTTATCATTATTACACATATTGATAACACGAGCTCAGTTTAATTTTGGAGTTTTGTTGTTAAAGAGAAGTCAACCATAAAAGTTTCTAGCAAATGAAGATATGTCATCCTGGGACCTAGAGTTTCTGGTCCCCTATAGTATAATTATCCACACAACAACCTGCCGTCTAAACTAATAGAATAGGGGAAGACAAGATTCAAGAACGACGACAAATTTTATTTTTTTGGCAGCTAATTAAGCTAAGAACACTGAAATGTACTTCCCATATATAAGTATGATGTGCTGTCCCCTCCACCCTCCTCACCCAAAAAAAGGAGAAAAGAGAAAATTACAACTATTGCTGTGTTGGGTGAACAAGATTTATTAAGCTGAGAAACGATCTCATTTAATGTTGGACAAATGCAATTATGCAAACGCCTATCTTGTAAGTTGTAACTAACCTTTGAACCCTCCACCAACCCTTCCCCCACTACTGACTACCCTGTACCCCACACCCCCAACATAAACAATAAGAGGAAGTAAGTCCTGAGAAAGCGAAAAAAGACCTATACGATGAATAGTAAAAACTAGACTTGTTTCATTGTGTATAATACATATTTATATTGGGTTCTTGATGCTCAAGTTTTATATAGAATCTAGTTGTTAATCCATGCAATGTTCCGGATCATTTACCAATGTAAATTTTGAAGTTTTAAATCTTCAAGTTCCTTTAAATTTTCTATATAGTAAATTATACGTTTTTTTCACCAAGTACCCTCGAATTTTTAGAAAATTGACCAGGTACCCTCGCACTTTTCAAAATTAACCAGGTACCCCTCAATTTCATGGTAATACATCAAAATTCTCTTAATGATTAACGGCGGTTAACTCCGTTAGTCATTAACCCTAATATCTTTGTTAAACCCTAATTAATAACCTTAATTAATCCCCACTAAAACCCTAATTTCTAATCTCTCTCCCTAACCACCAGCACTCAACCACCACCACCGGTGACCCCTAACCACACTAGCTGCCCCCCAACCTCACCCTTGCAACCCCCCACCCCCGTAGGCTCCCACCCCACCATCGCCCCCTACTCGCAGTCCCCCCCCCCCCCGCAAGCCCCACTCCTCCCTCAACCCCCCTTCCCCCTGCCCCCTCTCCTCTCTGTTGTTCAACCTCCCTCTTCCTCCATAACTCCTTCACTCCTCTCTTTCTAGATGTCCTTCACTTTTCTCCCTCTTCCCTCACAGACTGGTTTGAGATGCTAGTCGAAGATGAGGGGAAGAAGAAATATACGTTTTTCGATGGTGAGAGAGCACGAAGGAGGAGCGAAAGATTGAGAAGAAGAAAGATCGACGGAAATTTTTTTGAGTAGAGACATGAGTGAGAGAGGAAGAATAGGGAGAGGGGTGGGGGGCTGCGGTTGGGTTAGGGGTGAGGTGGGGTGGGCTGCTCCTCGGGGTGAGGTAGTGGCTGCAGGGGTGAGGAGGGGTAGGTGGTGGTGGTTAGGGTTCAGGTGTGGTGGTTAAGGGTCAGGTGGTGGGGTTAGAGTTAGGGGTTAGTGGTTAGGGGTTAGGGAGAGAGATAGGTTAATTAGGATTTTAAAAAAATTAGGGTTAATGACTAACGGAGTTAACTCCTGTTAGTCATTAAGGGCATTTTAATGTATTACCATGAAGTTAAGGGGTATCTGGTGAATTTTGAGAATTGCGAGGGTACATAGTGAATTTTTTGAAAAATCGAGGGTAATTGGTGAAAAAACAGTAAATTATAATATGAATTATTAATCAATATAACGTACCCTCGGCTTCAAGAGTATACATGTATATATAGACAAAAAAAGTTCTTTATTGACGTTCTACTAACACTAGTTGAGTTATGGCAATTCAAGAATTCATATGAAACATGGGGCTAGTAAAATCCCCTTTGGGCTTGTAATTGACCTACATTTGATCATTCTCATTTTGCCTTTACCATATTCTACCTACGTACATCAAACCGATGGTATCATATGACATGCATAAATGCATACAGCATAATGGCCTATCTGATCTCATGCATTAGACATTTGTACGTATTCACTAGGTTGGCGAGGGAATATAAAAGAAGCAAATCATCGGCTGGTAAATGTCTTCATTTTTACTAATACAAAACATCTGAGCTATATGGACTTTTGGGTTTTGAAATAATTATAAGGGTATTCTCTTAATTGCGTTAGCATAAGGGCACCATGCATGAAAGAGACGAGTCAAGCTATCTTTCCATGAATGAATGATCCACACATCAAAGAGCCAAAGAGGGCCGAAAAGTTCAACAAATTGAAATTTACCTAAAACATGAAACATATGACTATTTCGTAAAAGTCATTTAAAAAGAACTATAAATAGTTCTACTGGTAGTAATTACGTTCATGTGGATTGTGGAAGGTGTCAGCTTCAATGTTACATGTCATGATCATATAATTCTACCTTCTTCCACCCACAGATAAACCTTGTATTTTAATACTATGTAGTATAGTAAATATTTAAATTACTGCATGTATATCAATGAGGTGATGTTGTGATAACAATTTTGCTCCTCTGATTTTATTGCGGATGCAATCCCTTTTGAAAAATGGGTTACTATTGCAGGTGATATTCTAATTAGTAATATTTGCCTTAAGAGTAGTATGTTCTTGGTTCGTTGATATTCTAATTAGTAATTAGTAATTAGTAATATTGCAGATGATAATCGCTCTTGGTTGATAGATCCAAAGTTATGTTCATTTGCCTTAAGCATTTATGTTAAATATGGGTCTGAGCTGCACCCCCATCACAAGGAGAGAGAGTCCACTTAACAAGACAAATGAGGTTCCAACTTAAAACCATATGACAATAAGGGGAGTAGCCCATTTACATTATTAAGTGAACTCATCTCTCTTCTTTTATCAATGTGGGACACTCACATGTGTTGTGCGCTATACATCATAGTTTCAACAGTTTACCTTACTCCGCCCAAAAAAAATCGTCGATAAGGTTTTAGTTTTCTTTTATGTTCTTAACTCTGTTGGAAGTAGTTACACACTTATAAAGTTATAATGTGGTTGGTGGTGTGAGCTGGGCCGGTAGCCATACAGCAGAAAATGTACTTGAGCGATCAAAATAATCATACAAATTTTAGAAACCATGCAAAATCAGGCGGCCACCACTTACTACTCCAACGGTATCATTCATTGCAACATTTAACATCCTTATACCTCCCTACATTTAAAACGAAAGGAGTAAGGGAGGCAACTTCTCATACTACATTGTATTAATTCATTCTTTAAATTACTTTTAACTACTAGTACAATATATACTCCTTCCGCCATTTGTTACTTCGCTACGTTTTCCCATAAATAAATGGCTCTTTTTTACTTGCTACATTTCTTTATTAGGTAATCGATCATGATGACCAACAAATAAGCTACCAATATCCTCTTTATTTTCATCATCTTTCTACCTAGAACTTCCATTTTTGTCTTTTTCTTGTGAACTCATATATTTTTCATTTTCCTATATAACTACATTACTTTTTTTTCTTTTCAAAATACTTGTGTCCGGCCATATGCTTCAACAATGTAATAAGCAATTAATTAAAAACATAAAGAGTACTATCTATTTAGTCCGTGTCAATTTATTTTCTTTGTACCTTATATATTTAGTTAGCCTTTTAATTATCACACATTAATTTGATTTCTCTACTTCACTCCCCTCGTAAGTCCAGCTATTTGGGTGTGAAACATAATATAAATAAATAGTTTAGTCGATATATATATATATATATATATATATATATATATATATATATATATATTTTTGGCAAGAAGAAATGGCCCGGACCCCGCTCGGGTCTTAATGGGCCAGACACTTGAGAGTAAGGGGGAAGGGTAAGGGGAATCCCTACCCGCAAAGTGCCTCTAGTGGGGATTGAACCCCCAACTTTAAGGTTGGAAGGGTGCTCTCCTTACCACTAGACCATGTACTACTTGATTGTTAGTTTAGTCCATATAAGAAATAAGAAATAATATTATATGGTACTCTCAAGTCTCAAGTCTTATTCACAAGGTATTTAAGTGTATATAAATGGTGAAGAGGCTAATGAGAGAAAGCCACAAGTCAGGTGCAGAAAGGTTGCAGTAGAAAGCAGTGAAGTGTCGTAGTTTCTCTCTCTTGTTTCTCCCTCCTCAAAATCAATTATCAATTGTTTTCTGCCTCAATTTTGTTTATTAATTAAGTTATGGGATTGCCTCCTTCTGTGCTCTTCAACTCTTTCTTTATCACTTCTTTACTTCTCTTCTTCACCAACTCACTAGTCTTTGCTACTTCTTCATCTCAAGGTCAACTCCCTCTCTTTCTCTCTCTAGAAAATCTTGAGAGTAATATAAAATACAATTAACTTTTATTTACTTGATTTTAGTTAACATGTCAATTGTTTTTCTCATTGTTTAATTCTATTTGCAATAAGTTAAATGTGAATTTTGATTTGCCTAACATTGTTTATTCAATATTTTTATAATGCAAAATTCTTGATGCCTATTGTTTTTTTTAAGAATTTTTTTGGGAACATAAGTGATGGTATTACAAATAATCTAGCATTATGTTTTCTTCTTCTTTCCTTTTTTGTATTTTCTTCTTGTCAATTGTTTTTCTCATTGTTTAATTTTTGCATTAAGTTAAATGTGCATTTTGCCTCACATTGTTTATTCAATATTTTCATAATGCAAAAATTCTTGATGCATATTGTTTCTTTTTTTTAAAAAATATTTTTGGGAACATAAGTGATGGTATAATCTAGCATTAAGTATTTTCTTCTTAGCTTCTTTCCTTTTTTGTATTTTCTTCTCCTTTGATTTCTTTCCTCCCCCCTCCCCCCTTTTTAATGAGAAGTGGATCAGAGGGTTAAGTTATAGTTTTCCTTTTTCCACCACTTTTTCCCTTGAGCTTTTTTACTTTTCTCATTTAATTCAAAATAATTTTCTCCACTAAAAATAACGGAATGTAGAAAATAATTAATGCACCCTTAATTGATCACAAAATATTAAAATTTATATATCTTTTTAGTACCTAATAAGTAATTATAATTGTTCAGTATGTATCTTTTTGTATATTTTTCAGTTCATGATGTATTTAATATACTTATGTACGTACAAACTTTACTGGTAAGTAGTAGTAATTAATGGTTCAAAATGGAACATAAATATATGCAGGTAACAAGAAAGAAACCTCAGAATACAAGTACCCCTTCATCAGACGGGCGAGCACATTTGCAACATCATCAAGAGGTTCATCAGACGGTGGAAAATCATCATCATCATCATCATCAGGAGAATATGAGTACATTATAGTAGGGGGTGGCACAGCTGGGTGTCCCTTAGCAGCCACCTTATCAAAAAAATATAATGTTTTGGTTTTAGAAAGAGGAGGAGTACCCTTTGATAATCTCAATGTGAGTTTCATGCAAAATTTTCACATATCTTTGGCTGACACTTCACCAACTTCGGCTTCTCAATACTTTGTTTCTACTGACGGAGTGTATAACTCAAGGGCTAGAGTTTTAGGGGGTGGCACTTGCATTAATGCTGGCTTCTACACTAGGGCTAGCTCCAGGTATGTTTTATTAATTATGTTTAACTATCTCATTAATTTCTATTGTCAAGCTTAATCATGTCATGTTTCTTAAACTTAGATCTCTTTTAATTTTCTTTTATCCCTAAGAAAAATATCAATATCAGAATCCGTTCCTTAATCACTATCAATATACTAATGCGAGTCAAGTTTGTACTAGGAAACACGCATTTGAAGACATTATCTAATTTAGTAGGTAAAGTTTTATAGTGGACGTACCCAATATCTGGATCACTGCTTTTACTCATTCTTTTTTTTTTTTTTTTTAAAAAAACACGCATTTAGTAATTGTTGGCAGCTGAATAAAGAAAAGCCATCACTATCTGCTCAGTAATGGGAGCTCAACCTCCCAAAGCTTAGAGGGTTGGATTTTCATTGGCCAGCTAATATATTTTGGGCTCATTTGGCGAATGATTTTCTTGAGGGTTTAATTTTGTAAGACCGGTAAATCTCCTAAACGAAAAAATAGACATCTATTACATCATCTATTTCGTTTCATGCCATTAAATCATCTAACTTAGAATAGTGACATGTTTGAAGTTATATATGAATTTGAAACGTTTGTCCAATTTTCAATATTTTTTTTGTGTTTATGGTTGCAAATAATTAATCGAACTGGATGAGAGGTGACTGAGAGGATGTGACCCTATAAATTTTATTTTCTTAGTTAATAAAACGGATGGAATATGTTATTGTACTTTCTTTCCACTTACGAACTTTTTTGTAAGAATAAGAGTACTCTTTTTGTCTAGCCCCACCTACTAATTATTTTCTAACTACATTCGATGTCGTACAAGAGTTCTTCTAAAAAAGCAATCCGTTTTTTGTGCAACACGCCACAGAAAAACGAAACCGTGCGGCCAGATTAATCCAGAATGACCAACCTCCTTCCTCTTTCCTCAAATCTTCGGCTTCTTCACCTTCGCCGGCGCAACCTTCATCGCCGCCGAAGAGTCCGTCATCGCCATCTCCGTCAGATGGAGGAGATCGGCTATTCTCCGATGTCACCTTTTTCTCTCTTCTCTCTCCCTCACATTCTTCTTCTTCTTCTTCTCTTTCTCTCTCCTATCTTCAACTTCCTCTTCGTTCTCTAGCCTCTCAAACGGACGATTTCTTGAACCAATTTGAAGGTGTAATTGTAGTTTGTTGACTTACTCAAATGATGAGAAACAAATTGAGTAGCAGCAGCAGCGGCGGAAGCAAAGGCGAAAATGTCGCCGCCGACATCGTGAGGCGTCGCTCCACCTTAGGGTTCCGATCTCCTTCTCCGATCTCACATTTTTCTGTCACCTAAATCTAAGGTAATTCCTACCGAAGTATAAAGTATTTCCATCATAAATTTAAGGTAACCCCTAGTTTCAGTAAAAGTAACCCCTTATAATTACAAAAAGTAATCCCCAGTTTCAGTAAAAGTAACCCTTAACATTACAAAAGTAATCCATAAAGTAAAAGTAACCCCTTAGCATTCGAAAAAAACCCATAGTTTCACTAAAATTAACACCTTAGTATTAGGAAAAAAACCCTAGATTCAACAAAAGTAACCCTTATTACAAAAAGTAACCCCGCTGAAAATGGATTCACGCTTCGGCTTTGTTATAGAGCCTAACTTGGACCTTTTTATTAGTTGGCCACACCATTCGTTCAAGGTGTGGCCAACTTTATACAAAAGTTTGTGTGGGGTATATGAATATTCTTTTTGGAGAATATCACATCATCCAGGCACCAAATAGCTCGTTTTTTTAAAATAAATGGGAGTATTATTTTCCGCTTGCAAATTTAATCATCACCTACATTGTCTATTTGTCTCATAAAAAATTAGTAGATGACAAATAAAATAAATAAAAACATTCTTTCTTTTTGTTTTCTCAATGCTATTCAATGCTAACGTTGTCACTTTACTATGTTATTCAATGCTAACGTTGGACGAGTCAGTACTCAGAGGACCAACATTGGTGCTCTCCAAGTTGCTCTCCAAGGAGAGAGAAAATGGAAAAGCCAACTCTAGCCCAACATTGGTGCTCTCGAGGTGCTCTCCGTTCGCTCTCCATGGAGAGCACTTGGAGAAATGCTCTCCCCCAAGAGCATTGGGAGAGCATGCTCTTGGTATATCAATGTGACACATGTCATTGATAATTATTTATTTCCTTTTTTTTTGCTTTTTGATTTTTTGAAAAAATAAATTAATGAATTGGAGAGCTCATTGTAGAGCAATACCAATGTTAGCAATTTTTGATGGGGTGCTCTTGGGAGTATCTTGAGGAGAGAGAAAGAAAAAAATGGGTTGGAGAGTAATGTTGGAGAGCTATACCAATGTTGGTGCTCAGTAGAATGCTTTCAAAAGAAAATTGGTTACTTATCAAATGAAAATTCTGTTTACTTTGAATAACTTCTATAAAGACAAAGGGCTATTGTGTTAGTAAAAATTTAACTTACGAAAATTGCACTTAATAAAAAAAACTACACATATTCTTGGGTGTAATTGTTATACAATAATTTATGGTGTAACAACCCATAAACCACTACTTCTTTTGTTAAAAAAAAGCTCAAATGACATGAAATAATAATTGGCAAAATGACATGACATTCATGTCATTATTTGTATAGTCTATGTCATTCTTATTGAAGTTTATGTCATATTGTATGTTACACAATAAGTTATGGACGCACTCAGAAAACTAACCTTCCCTAGTTTGTTTTGAATTAATTCTTTTGTTTTAAAATATTGCATACACTTTGTGTGTTTCTAAATGTGTGTATAGTATAAGGCAAAATGTTATATTTCACTTATTATGTCTTTTGGTAAAAGTGTCAAAAGTTGTAAAAATAAAAAAGACTTATATTTCAATTTCACATAATATATATAATATAGATAAATATAGAGGAAAATGACATAAATAGTCAATTTATACTTCCGGTACTAGAATAGAGGGTTTAACCGTTTAAGAAAAGGAAAGTAATGTCGGTATATTTCTTTTACGTGGTGACGTCTTCATCTGCCAATCAACTTTAATATTGTGAACTTCTGATAATGTGATCATTTGTTACTCCATGCCACAGTTTGATTTAGATACCTAATTAGTTTTTAGGCTCGGACTACACCTCGAAAAATGACATTTTTCATTTATTAATATTTCACTTTAAAATGATAACACTAACATAACTTAGTTTAGTGGTTTAAACTTTACTAATGTACACACTTTGACATTTTACACTATTCACAAATTTCACTTTTACCATCATTTGTGATTTATACACGGATGAAAATATAGTCATATTAGATTCATCATAACATGTATTTTATTAATATGTACTTTTTATAATTTTTACAAATACAAAACTAAAGATATATGTCCTCAAAGTTTTGCATTGGCATGCGTGAAAAGTGTAAGTGTGTAGATTAAAATAAAACGGAGGGAGTATATGAGTTCGAAGTCATGAGATGAAATCTTATGAATGATTTTCAAAAATGTTTAGACAAATCTGTGTAAGATATAGTCCAACATCAACTTTTACACTCAAAATTAAAGTTAAATCAATAGGTTTTAAGTTGGTTAGAATAGAATCACACCATCATTAAATATTACTATAAGTAACTGTCTTGTATTTTTTATATATAATTGTTTAATTACATAATTTTTTTGATAAAAATAATAACATTAAAGTTATTATTAAAGGTGTTATATATTAATATAATAATTTTTTGAGGTGCAATCATTGTTCAAAATTAAAGTTATACTATTTGTACGTTATTTTTTTTGGTCCAAACAGATTTATATATTATTAAAGGTTTTGTTCCAAAACAATAAATCTTGGACACAATAGACTATTTTCGGGATCAATAACATAAATAACATAATTAAGTAAAAAACTTATATGGACCTAGTCCAGACTAAAGTAAAGTGTGGACCTAGTGCTTGTGCACGTGAGTTAAAAAACAATATATATAAAAGAGGAATAGCTATATATTGTAAAAGGTGATTATGTGAGAAAAAAGTTGTTATGTCATTGACTATGTTTGGGAACATAAGCTGAAATAAATCTAAAACTAATAAGGTAGCTGAAAAGAGCTGAACTAATAAGGTAGCTGAAAATTTCAGCACCTTAAATTGAGATGCTATACTTGATAGCGACTCAATTTCAGTCAATTTTTGAGCTATTTAAGCTCTTATCCTAAACACAACTATTTATTTTAGGTGACTTAAATTTTTACTTAAATGCGTCGCCAAACAGAGCCATTAAATGTAACTTTCATTATAATAAATTAATGTAAGAAAGGGTGACTATATGGAATTTTTTTTTTCACTATGTTTGATAATAATAGATTAGTATAAGTGGATATTATTAAAGGTGACTATATGAAGAAAAAAAAGGTCACTATATCACGTGGGTGGTTTTGGTTTGCACTAATAATAATATGGACTAGTTGGATGCCATCTAGCTTAGTTGGTAAAGTCTTGTGGGGCGTGGGGGTGGTACTCGAGATCTGGGATCAAATCTTGTTTGCATCAATGCGCTTGATCGCTCAATGTAAAAATCACTGCGGACATTTTCGGGGCCCTGAACGAAAACTAATTAACGGGCCCCTAAACAGCGGAGACGTATTTACTGAAATTTGCGCTTGATATTATTGAAATTTTTGCCTCTTATATATATTTTTGGAAACTAATTTAAATTGTCGGAACTTTTTTCCGTCCATCGTACCAAAACGCCGACCACCACAAGAACTTGAGATAGGAGAAAAGGGAGAGGACAAGATAAATATTATTGGCATGGTTGTGGGTTTAACTAGAAAGAATAAATAGGAAAAAATTATTAACATGAAAAATATCATAAGTTATAGCTATGAGAATTGGGAGAGGAAAAGTTGGGAAGTAAATAGATTAAGAGAAAAAGGTTGAATATGAGGAGAGTTTACTTAGAAGAAAAGCACAATCTCTAAAAACTTTTTTTAATAATTTTTTTTACCATATTTTTTCAAAGAGGTGGGGCCCATCGAAAAGGGGGCCCTGAGCCATCGCTAAGGTTGCTCCCCCTATTAGCCTTCTCTAACTAAAAATAGTAAACATAGAACTCTAAATTTAAACCAATACTAATTAGCTACGTTGTTTGGACCAAATCCTGCCAAAATATTTAATCATGCATTATTCAGTAATGTGAATCAAATTTTGCTTGTACTTTCTTTTATACTGGCCGGATGATGATTATCTACAAGACCGTCTCCGATTAGGTTGTTTAAATTCCACTGAATTTTACTGAATTAAAACTGTATTTATTGATAAAATTTAATCGATGCTTATCAAAATCGTTTTTACTTTAGAATAAGCAGTCTATTTTTTTTATGATGAAAGACAAATCCAAGCCTACATTCTTTTTTTTTTTTTTTTTTTTTTTTCGATAATTTGGGTTACGTTTTATTCATATGAATCAAAGCCAATTACAGCTATAATAGATGAGTATCACAACTCACCCAACCAAAGTATCCTCACAGAGACTTATCTAGCTACACCATCCACCTTCATACATTCCTCAACATGATTGATTCTACCACTGAAAGAAGAGGGTGAAAGAAGATGAATTACAGCCATACAAGAAGCAGTTACAACCAACCAAGCCTACATTAATTCTCTTAATAAACCTATTCCATCTCACTCTAACCCAACACTATCCTTAGACATTTTGCATCAACTTAGTCGTCCCTTCTTTTCTCCTTCCTTTGTTTTCCTTTGAATCTTGAACTACAACATACAATTTTAAAAAATAACATTGCATTCTTACCAAATAGATTAAACTAGTCAGTAAATTAATTAAACTAGTCACTAAATGGATTAAAAAATGTGATTACTAAATGGATTAACTGATCACTAATAGATTGAACTAGTCACTATATTCAGAAATGTGATCCATTTGCCGCTTAATATCGAGCTTTGACTGTTGCCTAATTTTAAATTAAAAGTAGGCCGTCTCTTACAAGACGACCAACCGAGTTACTTATTAGAACTGACAAACATATTGCATTCATATGGACGATGATCTCTACTGTATACCAACTACCATAAGGGGGGAAGGAAGACACACAATTTATTTATTTATATGGATGAAGATCTCTACTGCATACCATATACCATAAAAGAAAAAAGACAAACATAATACATTCATATGATATCACTATAACAGGTAGCCACATATATATAGTATTTACAACTCAGCTATGTCTTTTTTTTTTTCTAATTCATGGAATTCTCATTTCAATGGCACTTCTGTGAGCTTAAGAATCACGAGAGCACAATTTAATGATCCACCCATTCTTATCACCCTTTATGAGACCATCTACAGAACTACAACTACCTCTTTAATGGACTATACTTTTATGTGGAGTACCGAGTATATGCACTGAATTGGTATCTTTTTCGAATATTTCATTTTCTTCTGATTTTTACACAATATAAATTTAGCATAAATCATTTCTAGTCAGCATCACTTCCCCCTTTTTTGTTTTTGTTTTTGGTTTTATTACTTTAGTATTCCAAATAATTTTATATTGCCTCCATTTATTTTAGACGATTACCTGCTTTTCACGATTTT
Organism: Beta lomatogona; assembly: GCA_947646795.1. Taxonomy (NCBI): domain Eukaryota; kingdom Viridiplantae; phylum Streptophyta; class Magnoliopsida; order Caryophyllales; family Amaranthaceae; genus Beta; species Beta lomatogona. The sequence goes on from CANSNZ010001286.1 coordinate 1,524,615, forward strand.
AATGCACATATTTGACCAATAATTACTTTTATTTTAAAATCTATCTTTTTCTTCTGATGGAAGCAAGTACAGTATACTGTGATAGTAGATCATATGTAACTAATGTGTTCTTTGCTTCATTTTGTATGTTGCAAAGCCATTCAAAATTTGTGCTCATATCATGTAAAGACTTTATTTTATGTACATTGATTCATTTGTACTAGCGTTATTTAGTGAATATAGACCTATTTTGTTAGCTTTTTTTTTATAGTTTCTATTTGGGTAAGTATAAGGAAACTATCTCTAAGAGAATTCTTATTCCTAATACTGATCAAATACTTATTGGAAATATTTCTAAGATAATATTCTCCTAAGATAATAATATATTAAAAAGATATTATCATATCTTTATCATACCTAATATTCCTAATATCTCAATAGAAAATTTGGTGGTTTGATCGCGTAGTATTATTATATACATCCTCCGTTATATATAGGTTTGGCCTTTGTTCCTTCCCTAGTTCCAACTCAAAAAGAAAAAAAGAGGCAGGGGGACTTTCTTTGATTTCTTCTTTTGTGTATCAGCTTTTAAGTCTTTTGAAGTATGATAATGATTTATCGTAAAAATAGTTTGTAGAGCATTTACTTCAGTCCTATGCTCTCTTTACTATAATACCTAACTTTCAACTCAACAAACTATTTCCTTCCTAATCCATGATGTGGCTCTTTCTACAACGGTACAAACAGGAAAAGACCCGCGTAAATTATAATGTGCAATATAATCAATAACTTTGCATCATGTTAGAAAATAAGCTTTGATGATGATGAATTAAGACGACATGTACGTATAAGAGTTTGCAAGTGGTGGCTGAATCTTCCTTATTTCAAATTAACTAGTTTACCAGCCCTTACATATTCATTACCTAGTAAAACAAAAATTGAAACAAATCATAGTAGCTTAAGACCCTTTTTTTGTAAGCTAGTGAGAATTTGTATTAAAATAATATAAGAATCAATTTACAACTTAGGAATTTGAAAGGGGTCTCTCTCACATTCATTACTAAGTAATAATATAATATTATAAGTTTTCATTGTGTAATAATATGAAGATGTATGTTCAAAAAATAGAATACATGTAAGGGATCGAATATAAAAAATTAGGGATTTGTAAATATGTAATATATCATTTGAAGGAGAGAGTCCATATATATTGCATTATAAAACATTGATTTTTCTAACTGAGACTAGGAATGGCCACAGATCGGATTTATCAAACTTATATAGTCAACCTACCTCTAACTTTTAAAAGCAATGTGACTAACAAAACTTACATTGATTACAACATCACAATCTCTCTCTCTCCAACCCAGGTGCTTAGAAGTTTAGGGGGCCAAGCTGCTGCCAGTCACCGGTGGCCATCAAGCCCTTCCCCTTCCTCTTTCCGGCCTTTTTGTTATTTATTCGCTAGTTTTGTTGTTTCAATAAGTCTCATCTATGCGATGACTTTCTTCCCCTAGATGGGTTTTGTAGTCATCACCCCCTTCCTGGTGGGTTTGTTAGTTCGATTTCCTTGTGTGTTAGCTGGGTTGGGTCCAGGCTCATGTCAAAGGTTGATCATTTGTTGATTGGAGTTTGTACGGGGTTAGAGGAGATGTCAGTTCTCCAGTTACAATTTCCAGTTACAATTAGTTGAATTAGATCTAGTTCTTCTTCAAAACTACATCAGGTTGTTAGACTCCCTAATAGAAAATTGCATCAGACTGCACTGTGAGAGAGGGTATTTAGACGGTTTATCTCTTCTCAACGATCGTAGTTTTGCCAGATTACAACTACGTTTCTTCTAAGCTGATATGTATTTGTTAGTTTCTGACTTCTATTGTAGATGTTGTATGACCTCTTATCAATGAATGACTTTTCATTTTTTTTTTTTTAAAAAAAAAAACTTACATTGACATATATATGTGTACTATTCATTGAAGACATCATATTTTGATAGAAACTAGTAAGCAATAAGTACAAAATATGCAGGTTAAAACTGATCATGCAGAAAATTTGGTGATGTGCAGTTATGTTAAGAGGGCAGGGTGGGATACCAAGCTAGTGAATGAATCCTACTCTTGGGTAGAGAAGCAATTAGTGCATAAGCCAAAGCTAGCACCATGGCAAAAAGCAGTAAGGGATGCTCTCTTAGATGTTGGGGTTTCACCATTCAATGGATTCACGTATGATCATAAGTATGGAACCAAGGTTGGCGGCACAATTTTCGAGGCCAGTGGCCGGCGACACACTGCGGCCGAGCTCTTGGCTTCCTCCGATCCCAACAATCTCGACGTCCTCATCCATGCAACTGTCCAGAGGATCACATTCGATACCAGAGGTATCTATATTCATCAGTCTTTGTATTTTGCCAGATCTTATCATATAAAGTACCTAAATGACATCTTATATGCGAGTGCCTGGTATATATCTGTAAGATTGGTCTGTTCGAATACCCACATGTGTTGTGCGAAATTAGGTAGTCACACACTCAGGTGGTGTTTAATTCAACATATATTGAATTATTAAAGAAAAAGAACTTCAGTTTAGTTAAGCAATTAAGATGAGGTACCTTCCATCATTGAGCTAAATGACATAAGAGGAAATTGAATCATAAACCATCAATATTTTAGAAAAAAGTTCACATGACGACACTTCTTGCATTGTAGACTATAAGAGTGTGATTCACTTGTTCATACAGTTTTTCCCAATGAATTATCATTTTCTCCTTGTTATTTAAGAATTAGATTCCTCATGATGAAGCTAATAAAAGGTATGGTATAAATACAGGAAAAAGGCCTAAGGCAGTAGGGGTGATATTCAAAGATGAAAATGGGAAAAAACATAAAGCATTCCTATCAGAAAGGAGAGGAGGTGAAATAATTGTGTCAAGTGGCGCAATAGGGAGTCCACAATTGCTGCTTCTAAGTGGTATTGGACCCAAAGAAGACCTCAAAAAATTGAACATTTCTCTAGTTCATCACAACAAGTTTGTAGGAAAAGGCATGCAAGATAATCCTATGAACACTATTTTTATCCCTACAAAGAAGCATGTACAACAGTCTTTGATACAAACAGTTGGCATAACAAAAAAGGGAGTGTACATTGAAGCCAGCAGTGGATTTGGTCAGACCAATGATAGCATCTTGTGCCACCATGGTCTTCTCTCTGCTGAGGTTAGTGTTGCATTATCTCATTTACTTTTTCTTTTTAATTTTAATAACTGACCCAAGAATCGACCACCAAACAAAAATAGACCGAACTATGGACCATCATATATAAATAGACCTAAGTAAGAAGATGTTCAAAAATAGACTAAAATTATAAACTATGTACCAAAATCTATTTAATGATGCACTTAGGATTGTAAAATTTTCATTCTTTCTAGTGTTATGCATGAAATTTCAATTTTCAATATCACTAAGTCTATTTTTTGTTAGAACGGATCATAGTTCAAAAACCTTTTCACTACAAAAATAAATTAATTTAGCAACAGTTAAAAACTGTTGTTATTTATGAGAAATTTGTTGCTAAGTCGCGTTATCTATCAACAATAATATATGTTGTTATCTATCAACAATTCAAAATTTCGTTACCATAATTTGTTTCTATAATGCTCTAATTTTTGTAGTGTTTGTACATTTACCAGCAGTAGTTTGGCGAACTTTTGTTTGATGGCCCAAAACTATATATATATGTCTCTTTTGTTTTTGTTACAACCTTTACCATCCCCTTTCAAAGTTGAATTTGGACATGCATGCTGATGCAGATTGGTCAGCTCTCTACAATTCCTCCAAAGCAAAGAACACAAGAAGCAATCCAAAGCTACAAAGACAGGAAGCAAGACTTACCCTTTGAGGCATTCAAAGGTGGGTTCATCCTAGAGAAGATAGCCTCACCCATTTCCAAAGGCCAGCTTAAGCTCATCAACACTAACATCGACGACAACCCGGCTGTCACCTTCAACTACTTCAGCCACCCACAAGACTTACGGCGTTGCGTCGAAGGCATTCGGATCATGGAAAGTCTAGTCAAATCTGTAAACTTTACTAACACCACAGGAATAAAACTTGATGAAGAAACCACAGAAAAGTTGCTTAATATGAGTGTTAAGGCCAACATTAACCTCATCCCTAAGCACACTAATGATACCAAGTCTTTAGAGCAGTTTTGTAAGGATACTGTGATTACTATTTGGCATTACCATGGAGGTTGCCAAGTTGGCAAGGTGGTGGCCCACGACTATCGAGTTCTTGGAGTTGATAGGCTTCGAGTTGTCGATGGCTCCACCTTTAGGACATCCCCCGGAACTAATCCTCAAGCAACTGTCATGATGATGGGAAGGTAATCGTTACTCCCTTGGTTTATTTTTGTTTTAACATTATGAATTTCACGCTTGCCATCACATGGTATACCGGCCGTACATATTTTTGATAATCTATTACTAGTAAATTTTATAAAAGTAGTACTCCCTCCGTCCCAGAATAATCTGAACACTTTCCTTTTATATTTGTCCCAAATTAGTTTGAACACTTCCAATTTTGGCATGGTCCCACTATTCATATATTATTTCTTTTCTACTCCTTTGGCCCACACTCTACCTTTTATCAATAAAAAGTTACCCAAATTTCTCTCTCCTCTTATAAAAAAATACCCCACCAAACTCCTATCACATCTACTTTTTAAATAAAATAACATTTGATAACCACACTACAACTTATCACCTTAAAATACGTGTCCCAACAAGTGTTCAGATCTTTTTGGGATAGAGGAAGTAATATATTTAGATGAAAATAGCATCTTGATTTTTATTATGTATTATTCAAAATTTTAAATCATGATTAGTATTTGAGTAGTGTAAAATTGAATTGTTGCGGTATAGAACCAGAGGGAGTAATAATTAAGATTGATCCTCATTTCTTTTACCATGAAAGGTACATTAATAAATGTTACAAAAACCTAAAACTTGTGAATTTATTTCTGGTTTGTGTAGGTACATGGGAGTGAAGATCCTAAGGGAAAGACTTGGACGAGGAGCTAATAACGTATAGGAGTTGAGGAAGTTAATTGGTTTAAGTAGATTGAGATGCATCATATGCATGTGTGATTTTGTTACTAGTATATTATAATTCTTGGCAAACACTTAAAACATGTATAAATATAGGTTTGCCGACTAATTAGGTAATTACGCCTATTATTTATTGATTGTGGTGTGTTTATATAATGGTTAGGATGTTAAACAACTAATAGGTATTATTATAGCACTCCATTGTTATATTTTATATAGCTCTTCTTTTTCAAATGCTTAAATAATATCTACTACCTCCGTTTCGAATTAAACGCAACAGTTTCCATTTTGGGAAGTTTCAAATTAAATGCAACAATTCCAAACTTGCTATATTTGGTAAGTTTTTTAGGTGTGAATTTACGAGAATACCCTTACTAAAAAATTAAACCACACTTAATTATACCTAATGATTATCTAAACCTCCATCATCACCCACTTAAGTTTCTCTCTCCTCACTCCCACCCACCTTAAGTTTCTCTCTCCTCACTCCCACCCACCACCACTTTCTCTCTCCTCACTCCCACCCACAACCACTTTCTATCTCGACCACCCGCCGGAATTCGTCCCAACCACCCACTGGATCCCAACCACTTTCGATCTCTTCACCACCCGCCGGATCTCTTCCTCCTTCGATCCCAACCACTTTCGATCACTTCAACCGCCAGATCTCGACCACCCATCGAAATTCGTCCCAACCACTTTCGATCTCTTCACCTTCGTCTGAATCTCTTCCCCTTCGAATTTCGATCTCTCTCTCTCTCTTCGATCTCCTTCTTCATCTCCCTCTCTTTCTATTTCTCTCTCTTCGATCTCCTGCATCTCTCTCTCTCTCTCTCCGATCTCCTTCTTCATCTCCCTCTCTTTCTTGTAGATGTGGTGGTTTCAGGGGTGAGATTGTTGATTTCAGTTGCTTGGGGGTGGTTGTTCTCAGATGGAATGGGGTTTTGATGGGTAACATTGGTGGTTTTGGCGGGTCGAGTGGGTTTCGGTGTGGGTGGTTGTTCACATGTTACTCTCATTTCGGGGGCTGGCTGGTGGTTGCGAGGGACGGGTAGGGTTGCGGTGCGTCGAGGTTGTGGTTTCGGGCTAGTGGTGGTGGCACGGGTGGAAGGTGGTGGCGGCTCGGGTGGAGGGGTGGTGGCTTGAGTGGAAGGGTGTTGGTTAAGGTGAATACGAAGTAGATTAGGTGGTGGTAATCTCGGTGGTGGTGGTGCATCGGTGGATTAGGTGGTGGTAATCTCGGTGGTGGTGGTGCATCGGTGGATTAGGTGGTGGCAGTAGGTGGTGGCTTCATTAGGTGGTGTTGGTAGGTGGTGCTTAATTAAACTAAACACATACCCCTCCCTTTTTCTAATCACCCCTTAAGAAATTGCAACTAGGAGTCCGTGCCACATGAATTGTTGCGTTTAATTTGGAACGGAGGTAGTATTATTTTGTAAATTTGATAGAATTGTATGGGCCTGGATAACCCAATAAGGAGGATGAGAGTTCGGTCCATATGCAAGCCCAAAGGAGGTTCTATTAGGGGAGTAAATGAGACCAGTCAGCTCGCGATCTACTCGAGATCGACTCGGTCAAAGCTCGACTCGAGTAAGCTCGAATCGAACTCGACTCGAGGTGTTGGCGAGCCGAGTTGAGCAACTCGATACTCGACTTGAAAACTCGTGAGAAGATCAAATACCTAAATCTAAATTTGACTTATTTTCTACCTTAGGATTGCTTTTAGCACGAGATAGTTACAAGCTACTCGAAAATTACTCGGTCAAAACTCGATTCGATCAAAGCTCGGTCAAGACTCGACTCGAGTGAGCTCGACGAGATATGCGTACGAGTCGAGTCGAGCTAGCTTAAACTCGAACTCGACTCGAATCATTTACACCCCTAGGTTCCATACTAAAACCAATTGGCAATAGTAGGAGTAGCTCCTCTAGCCTATATTATGGTACTTTCTCTCCTCTTCCTCCAATGTAGGTTAACTCACTTGTGCACAACACACATAGGGTTCCACTCCCCCTCACATGTTAGTGTCCTTAGATCTAGAGTACACTGGTAAGGTACACAATAATAATCCTCATTGGGAATGAACGTTGTCCAATAGAAGCCCTTATCCAGTTGCTTGACAAATGCCCAATATAAATGGTCCAACAACCTGGGCTCTGATACCATGATAAATTTGATAGAATTTAAAATGGGCTTGGGCAACCCAATAAGGAGGAGGAGTGTTCGGTCTATATACAAGCCTAAAGGAGGTTTCATACTAAAACCAATTGGCAATAGTAGGAGTAGCTCTTCTAGCTTATATTATGATACTTAATTTCTATCCTCTTTCTCCAATGTGGGACAACTCACATGCGCTCAATACACATGGGGCTCAACAGAAGAAGAACAAAGGCCAATCTCCCTCTGATTCTACGATTGATTTGACATCCTAATGAGAAAGCGAACAAATGATGAATTTATGAAATAAGATATGTATCCTCGTGTTAATGACGACGGCATTCCATTGATGAGTGAAAGAACAAGTAAGCTATTTAATAAATTCTTAGTGTCTACAACAACATCATTACAAATTTGTCAAAAAAAATCTTAATCTTAGTAGGAACGTCATGGCTCCCAATCCATTTATAGATTGGACGACTTTAGGTGAAAGTGAAGGCCCCAATCCTTGGGCTAACCAAGCTCACATGTTTGGTAGATGGTACACCATATTATCACAGAGGCCCTAAAAGAGTTTATCGTCAATGCAGTTAGAAAAAATGTGACCGCTAAGGATAGAACGAAAAACGATTACTTTGTCTAGAGGTAGTAATTGAGTTGTAAGGGAGGTTTCTAAAGAAAAACATAGGTTTGAAGATGAAATTCCATTATCATTTATGTGCATGACGCGTGACATTCTTTATAAGATTACATATAATTTTATTTTCTGTTATCATTATTATAACAGGGTACCAAATATATTATGAGCTGTTAGCTTATGCTAATAATATAAGAAGAAACATAGCTAATATACATAGTACATAATAAAAGTCAACATAAAGTATTGTATGTGAGAAAACTTAGTACATGCTAATATAACAAGAAACATAACTAAATATGGCTTTGACTTGACAATAGTGCAAAGTATTCCAACCAAGAAAGGTTGAAAAAAAGTGTAGAGAATTTTGCTCGACTCTCACTCCAAGTAAGTGGGTTAGTTGATCCATAGGATCGGAATTGGATTGGTTGGTGACTCCAAACTATCCCTCTTTTTCTCCCAGTCACAATGTTAGTTGATCTCTCCATTAGAACTATGCCCCTTGCTCTTAATTAATTACCATTTTTCTTAAACCATTTTCTTTTAGTTGATTTGCTCATTTCCAAATTGGTTGATCCCTTTAAATTCTTACCATCCTACTTAGTTGATTGGATGATGTCTTGATGATATCACATAACTATTCCTTTTATATGTCTTCCTTGTAGTATCAAAAGTCGCTTGAATACTGGAAATTTTGTTAGATTTATTTATTTAACTTTAACCTAAGTTTTTTATTACAAAACTCGCTTTATATTTTTAAGAACGATCAGGAAGCAACAAGGGCCACATAGGAATAAAAAATTTTACATTTGAAATAATCTATGGATTACATGTTACCAAAGGTAAAGGATCATTTGACTCTATATACATCATGCATGTATATCATATGGAGTACTCTCTAACTCAAAATGAGCTTTATGATTGACTTTGAGAGGGTTTTAGTAGTTGTTGCAACGAACATACAAGTTAATATACCCTTTGCATTGTCTTATAAGTTCATTTTTTTTTTACGGTTTTTAAGGCATATTTTTTAATTTTGTTCGTTATTATTTTTAATTATATACTAGAAAAATGCATTTTTATAGATTTATTAATTAAAAAATATTGCCAAAATTAATAATGGAGGCGGATGGAGTAAGATATATAGGGCATGTTTGGCAAAATTAGCGGTTCCAGTAGCTGTTAGTTGTTGCAGTAGTTGCAGCGGTAGGGGGTAGCTACTAGTTGCTTACTAGTAGCTGTTAGTGATTAGTGTTTAAAGTAATTGTTTAATTAGAAGTGTTTGGCAAAATTAGCTGTTGAAATTGTAAAAGACAATAAATGACATTTATTCAAATATGAAATGAACTACAACAATTTCATTAGTTAGTTCAATAGTTAAATTCAATATTTATTTTTCAAACAGCTTACACAGAAAAAGGAGTATACCACTTTTTAACTACTCAAAGAAATGTATAAATTTAAGATAGTATTTAACTCTCAAAAAATTAATATATTACCTATTTCAACTAAAATGCTAGTGGACTTTGGAGTATAAAATATTGTGAAATATTGGTTATATCTTCTCTTTAAAATAAATATTTAAATCATATCTCTGTTGTAAAGGAAAAATAATAAATTGCCATAAAAAAAAGCAATTAATAAACAGAAAAAAATTTAAAACATTGGCTAATAATTCTACCTTATACTATTATATAGTATTTATTCCTAGACCGCTACCTATAAATCTCAAACGTTACTTGTAGTAACGTTCTACAAAAGCTACCCATAATCTACTTTAACCGCTACCCGCTACTACAACCAATACCTTACCAAACACTCATAATTTTCGTAAGTAGCGTTTCGATCTTGTCCAACCGCTACCCGCTACGTAAGAAGAAAAATAACATATATAAGAAAGTGTTGTAATTTATTAATTTGATTTAATCCTTAAATTTATTTTAACGCAAACACCCTCTTCACTCTTCTCAATATTCAATTTGATCATTAGGGATGGTTTTAGATGCTCTCTCCCAATATCACAATGCAATTTCAAAACTAGTTCAAAGCAACAATTTTGAAATTTAAATTATCTAATCAATATAAAAATTTCTCACCTATTAGGAAATACTCCTAGTTAATATAGGTAAAGATTAAGTGCAATAATTTCACCTATTGGGGCTTGTTGGGCCTCTGGGTGAGTGGCCCTTTGCGAGGGCAGATCAGAGGAAATTCATCTTACCATGGGTTCTGGAGAATGGGCCCAAAAAAAAAAAAGATATATATATGTGTGTGTGTGTGAATATGTCCGTGATTATACATGCATGTACCATAATGGCTCAAGTACGTAAGACGCCATGCATTGCATGCGCAATCCATATATGTTTTAATGTTTACATATTACATACCTAACTTAGACATATAATGCATCCATGGAGGAGAATGATTTAACATCTACAAGAATTTTATCTAAACTGAATCGACCTCCAAAAATAATTGTCACTTCTTGGATCACGAACCAATGACGTTTACTTATTCTCTCGACCATCCACTTTAAACAGTAATTAATGTTGCACTTTTCTAACCTTCTTCCCACTTTTATACAAAGGTAACAGCTTTTGGGGTTGGCGAGGGAACATAAGGGAAACTTGTTGTATAAGTTCCACTATATTAGAAAGTCTGTGGTAGGTATTAATCGTTAATTAGTTTAGACTATGGTTCTAATATAGACTTAAATTAAATTATCTTTATACTAAAAGATACTCCTACATCAGTTACTTGAATGTGTGTATAAATTGTGAAGCTAGCAGACAAATGAGAAACAGCCACATCTCCCTTGTTAAAGATATCAAAATCATCATTTAGGGCACTCTTAAGCTTTTTTTGCGTTTAAGTTATGGCTTTTTCTCTTCCTCTTCCTCTTCCTCTTGCTGCTGGTATCTTCAACTCCTTCCTTCTCTTATGTCTTCTCCTGCCGCTAAACTTATCCTCTGCTACTTTCTATCAAGGTCTACTCTTCTCTCTCTCTCTCTCTCTCTCTCTCTCTCTATCTCTCTCTCTCTAAGCTTAAGAAAAATACACGTTTTTAATTGTTAGTTTACAACTATCTTCTAAAGTATTTGTCCAATGCATGGGCTGATATATCATATATGAAGAATAAAAGTGCTTACATGAGTATTATTGAATGAAACATGTTCCGTGACACTATATCATATGTGTTACTTAAGGAAAAGAAAAAGAAAATCTCAATGCAATCTACAGTATTTTTTTTTACCCTGAATACGAGAATTTTTTTAATAAAAACTATTAAACAAAGTAAAATAACAGTCTATATGTAATGCTTGATTATTATGAAAGGTAAGCTATGTATAAACATTGTGTAGCTCATCTTCTTGTACGTGTACATATAACATCTAATTTATGTTTTGATTATCAGCTTGTGTGTTAAGGGTGATAATGAATACAAGATGATATATTTATGGAAATTAATGACAGAAAACCCTAAGTACATGTACCCGCTCATCAAAGAGGCAAGCACATTCGGATCATCATCATCAACACCATCATCATTAGGAGGTTCATTCGCATCGTATGGCGGAAAATCAGCTTATGATTACATCATAATAGGAGGTGGAACAGCAGGTTGCCCCTTAGCAGCCACCCTTTCACAAGAGTATAGTGTACTTCTATTAGAAAGAGGAGGGGTGCCCTTTGATAATTTTAATGTGACCTTCATGGAGAATTTCCACATATCTTTGGCTGATACCTCAACAACCTCTGCTGCTCAACAATTTACTTCTACGGATCGTGTTATGAATGCAAGAGCTAGAGTCTTAGGTGGTGGCACTTGCATTAATGCTGGCTACTACTCTAGGGCTAGCTACAGGTATGTACCGTATACGTACGCAGTAGTATATATTCTTAGCTTTTTTGTAGTAAAGTCTAATTCATAAAATTGGTAGTCCTACATCACAGGATATGCGAAGCATTTAGTATCAACTTTGTGGAAGTCAATTAGTTTATTGATAAAGTTTTACGAGAAAGATATTCAAGATTTAGGATCTATACACTAAAAAAAGTGTGTCAAAATATAATTAATTGGGGGCTATGTTTCTTCAACTATAAAGAAAAATAATTCTAAGTTTAATCTGTAAATACTAAAAACTGTACTATAGGATAGAAACACTAGCTAGTTTATCAACACAAATATGTTTTCATGAGATTAAAAGTAGTTTCAATCAGAAAAAATAGTTTTAAAGAGCAAAATTAATTATTTGATCAATAAAAACCGGTTTTAGATAGGGAATAAGAATAACAATCAGTTTGCCTAGTAAAAACTAGTTAAAGAGTATAATAGGGCTTGATGGTGCAATAATAATGACCCATGAAAGAACAGTATTTAACAGATTGGAAAAGAATAACTTAAACTTACAAGTTAAGTTTCACTACTACTCCCACTTTACCCATTTGGGTGACAATTTTGTTGTCCCTTTACAAGGTAGTTAATCAATCCTTTCCCTTGGTTAAAAAACATATTGGGTAAACATATCTCATGAAACAAGTATACTTATCTAGGAGATATACTTAGGACTACCTTTGGGTAAAATATGTATGTAAAATATGTAGCTTTGTAGCTTTGTGGAATATACTATTAATACTAATTAAGGAAATGTACGTCTGATGAGTTGACAAAATTGTGCGTGCAAAAATATGTAGTTTTGTGAAGAAGGTAGGTTGGAATCCAGAACTGGTAAATGAGGCGTACCTTTGGGTGGAGAACCAAATTGTGCATGCACCAAAGCTTGCACCATGGCAAGCAGCAGTAAGGGATGCTCTTTTAGATGTTGGAGTGTCACCATTCAATGGATTCACCTTTGATCACAAGTATGGAACCAAGATTAGTGGCTCCACTTTCGACGAATATGGTCGCCGCCACACCGCGGCTGAGCTCTTGGCTTCCGCCAACCCTAATAACCTCGACATCTTCGTCCTTGCCACTGTTCAGAAGATTGCATTTGATACTGAAGGTTTGTAGTACTCGCTATGCAGACATGGATTTATATAAATCATACTTGGGAAAGTAATTAGTTTTTGGAAAAAAATACAGGAGAAAGACCAAAAGCAGTAGGAGTAATCTTCAAGGATGAAAATGGAAAACAACATAAAGCATTTCTATCAGAAAGGATAGAAAGTGAGGTAATCTTGTCAAGTGGATCAATTGGGAGCCCTCAGTTGCTTCTCCTAAGTGGTATAGGACCCAAGGAAGATCTCAAAAACAAGAACATTCCTATAATCCTCGACAACCAGTTTGTAGGGAGAGATGTGCAAGATAATCCTCTCAACACCATATATGTGCCTTTCAAAAGGCACCTAACTCAGTCTTTGCTTCAAACTGTTGGGATAACCAGAAGTGGCATCTACATCGAAGCTAGCAATGGGTTTGGTCAGTCAAGCAATAGCATCAAACGACACCATGGTCTCGTCTCAGCTGAGGTTGGTATTAGTTCAGGCTTGCAAAGATCACAATTTTGTGATTAAGACTATAACTCAGTCATGCTGATTTCTCACATGGAAAACTTTTTCTGTTTCCAAAACGTTTTTGTAGGCTGAGATTAGGCTTCCCAATTTCAGAAATGATAGCGTATCCATTTTCGTGCTACATAACTGTCCAATGACTCCAATCCATTAACATTTCTAATTCTTTTTGGACAGATTGGACAGCTCTCTACAATTCCTCCGGAGGAAAGAACAGAGGAAGCGATCCAAGCATACCGAGAAACGAAGCAAGACTTACCGTTTGAGGCTTTCATGGGGGGGTTTATCCTAGGAAAGGTAGCCAAACCCAAATCCACAGGCCATCTGAAGCTGAACACCACTAACATTGACGATAATCCAGAAGTCACCTACAATTACTTCAGCCACCCACAGGATCTCAGGAAATGTGTTAAAAGTATACAGTTGATAGAGAATATAGTCAAATCCAAACGCCTCCGTTACTTTATAAATTCTGACAATCTAACCATAGAAAAATTGCTAAATATGAGTGTTCAGGCTAATGTTAACCTCATTCCTAAGCACACTAATGACGTTCAGTCCCTAGAGCAGTTCTGCAAAGACACTGTGGTCACAATGTGGCATTATCATGGAGGGTGCCACATGGACAAGGTGGTGGGACCCGATTATCAAGTTTTTGGGGTGGATAGCCTTCGTGTTATCGATGGATCCACCTTTGATGAATCCCCAGGAACTAACCCTCAAGCTACTGTGATGATGATGGGAAGGTAATCATATATACTTTTTACTATTCTAAGTACATTAAACTCATAATTTAATCCCTCTTAGCCCAGTGAATGGTCTTTGGACTAGTTTTGATTTGCGCGTTACATGCAATGTGCAGGTACATGGGGGTGAAGATCTTGATGGAAAGACATGGCGAAAGGAGCTAATATATATAGAAGCGAATTCTATGATATTAGTCCATAAGTACTATACTTGTATACTAGCTCCAGTTTTATTACAATATCTCCTTTTCTTTACTTTTCTCCTACATATATCAAAGAGAAATTATTTAGTCCTCTTCTTTGTTCCTTTGCCACTTGATCTTTGTGCTTTTTTTGTTTTTACTGAAGAAACTATGTACCCCTTTTGCTAATGTCTCACGATAACCTTCATTTGTTTTCCTTAGATCCTTTTCAGTTCCTACGAAGGTGCGTCCTCGTCACTTTAAAGAAATAATTAAAATAGGTTTAGACTTCAAATAAGTCTTAATCAGTTCCAAATTTCCAATGAGTTAATTCCAATAAGTTTAGATACGCTCGGAAAAATAAGGTGAAGAGAACACCTAAATCTAATTTTCGCTAGTCACTCTTCTCTATGTTCTCCTTGTTTTCTAAATTGTGGATATAGTAAGAGAGAAACAAGACTTCAGATGGTGGAGAAGAAGATTGAAACGATAGATCAGATTATCTCTGACATGAACTAAATTACGTACTCCACTGTTAACTCTATACATACCTAGAAAGGAACTAATATTGCTACATGAACAAAGGAGAAGCCAACATACATATTGAGTAAAACCATCAAGGACATATCTACCAACTTATCCCTCATCAAAGGATGTATCACCTTACGCAGATGAATGTGATTTAGATGCTGAAATGGTGAAGAGCTTGATTTCTACATCATCAAGGATTCGAAAAGCTGATGATCTGAGAGATATCAAGGACGTGTTTACAGTACCTCCAAGTACAAGATAACCCTACAGTAGAAAGGTCATAGCATTACCCAGTTCTCAACACCGCAGAAAATTCTATCTGAACTCAGTACCATCTGACAACTTGACGGAACATCATAAGGCGTATTTATATCAGCAATGTCCAAAATCCAAAGCAGGTTGCTAATATGCTGCATGGACAAAGATAACGAAATCCAAACTAGTACCCAAACTTCATATTCTCACTTGTAAATTACAATGCTTTTCAGCTTATTTCTATTGATGGAAGCTGATGAAACGCTGATTCTTTTGGTTTACTTGACTCAATGGGATCCTTGCCAGAGATGTTCCTTCATGCTACCTCTAGAAAAACGTCCAAATCTCTGCCAGAATGATTTTTTTCCTTCCTGATCCTAAAGGCCCAGAGCTGCATTGCCTTTCTGAATATTGATATTCTGCTGAAATACTTGCCAAATCCACGGCTGACGATGGTAACTTAGCATCACAGCTTGATTCATACCCATGTGCAGAATATCGAGTCCCGAGGTACACTTGAAAGTCGGCTGAGACTTGACCACTCTTGTCATCTTCACCCATTGAAACCTGTGCTTGGTTGAAATTGTTTCCTGGTCCTTCCTCATTCACATCATCAAGCTCACTGCAAATGAATTTCAAGGCCTGAACAACTTCTCCCATGAAGGGACGGCGGGATACTTCTGGTTGTACACACATAGATGCAATTGCTGCTACTTTGGTGAAACTGTCAAATGGAGCACTTGGCTTCAGGATGGGGTCAATTACTATTTCCAATCCTTCTTGGCTGGTGAGAAGTGGGAGAGCCCATCCTACTAGGTTTTCTTGACCTGGTGGTTTTGAAAAGTCTACTGGTTTTCTTCCAGTTAACAACTCAAGTAAGACCACACCATAGCTGTAAACATCGCTTTTGACAAGAAGATGCCCAGTCATTGCATATTCAGGAGCTAAGTAACTGTAGAACACAATATATATTAGATATTGGGGAATCAATTTATTCAATATGAAACTATTTCTGTCACAATTGTTTTCATAAGTAACAAAACAGGGGAAGAAGCATAACAGCATAAGTCAAGTCAAGAAGATTATACCCAAATGTTCCAATAACATGAGTTGAGATGGGTTGATTTCCCTCGTTCAAAGCATTTCTAGCTAATCCAAAGTCAGACACTTTTGGTGTAAAATCATGTTCTAACAAGATGTTACTGGACTTAAAATCGCGATGAATGACACAAGGGTTTGAATCTTCGTGTAGGTAGGCCAAACCTCGAGCAGCCCCTAATGCAATTTTCATGCGGGTTGTCCAATTAAGAGAAGCAACAGCCTTGTCTCCTGAATTCAACATAAAAAGTATTGACAATATCAACAAAGATATCTTAACTCACACTAAAATTAATACAATAAAAAAGGGTGATATATGGCTTTTACCATGTAAGTGGGATTCAACACTTCCATTTGGAACTAGTTCATAGATGAGGCAACGACTATGGTCCTCTGTGCATATACCTAGCAATTTGACAAGGTTCTTATGGTGCAGACGGCTAAGCATCTCAACTTCAGATAGGAACTCATGAATTCCATGGCGTTTGTCCCTCTTCAGGACTTTCACGGCCACTTGCTCTCCATCATCAAACATGCCCCTGTATACAACCCCAAATCCACCTTCTCCAAGAATTCTCGAAGTATCAAATCCATGAGTGGCCCTTTCAATGTCAGGAAGACTAAAAATTTTCGCGGACCCTGTAAAATTTAGCATCCCAGAACCAAAAGACAATGATCTAGAAAGAGATTTGCTCCCTACCGCCAAAAAGCTAGCAGCTCCTGTTCCATAAACTGTATTATAAGCCCTTATTATTGACATATATCATATATCTGAAATAAGTCTAAGAAAATACTCAAGTTTCCATAACAACATATTGTAGTACTAGTATTTAGCATGAATTATTTTCAAGATAAGACAAGAACCACAATAGTTATATGGAATATACGGTATGACCTAAGATATGTAAATTGACACTATCAACTTTTACTAGAATTATATTATAGGTGATGTCAGAATAACAAAGTACAGAGCCTAGAATGATCCTCAAGTTGTATGCAGATCCAACGCTATATGACTGTGACATCATGATAACTCAACTAGTGATAGAACAAGCTGAATTGTCGAGAGGAAGTAACTTTACATATATGATTATCAAACTTCAGCGTGGATTAGAAGTGCCCTCGTATTTTTGATACCTGATGGCTTTGTAAAGGAAGACGCAACAGTCGTTAGAGCTTCTTCAGGCTGAGGAGTAGGACTTCTATGTCTGACTATCAAGATACATGCAATACCAGCACATGTTAAGAAAGCTGTGATCACAGATATTATTACTACAGTATGCATGTTTCTGTCAGAGGTATTCTTTTGACTTCTTGGTATATCAACCCCCAGTGGCTTCAATGAACTCCCACTGTTTCCCTTATAGTTAGCAGGATAGGGATGGTCTTCTATGGCAGCAAGATTTGATGATAGGGAAGGTGGAGAAGGTGGAAGACCTGCAGAGCAGAGGGGCCAAAGAAAGTGAGAAATTTGAGATTAATACAGATTACTTTGTTAGTTGATCAAAGCAGTTTATATGATGCATCAAAAATAACTATATTCAGTCACAAAGAAAGAAGCTGCTTATCTGTAATAGCCAAAGATGATGTCTAACCTGGATAGTGAACATCGAGCACATTATAAGCACCAAAGGAGGAAGGATTTACATAAATTTTCTTGTGCCAAAATTTCTCATATAGTGAAAATGCATCAGCGTGTTTGAATTTTCCGTCTAGTGGAACTAAGTTTACAAGAACAATGGTTTTATCTAGCTGCTGGTTCGCAGCATTTGCTCCCATGATGCGAACCTGACTTTGGTTAAGTGAAAGGCTTGAAGCAATTTCTGCAGCCAGCCTAGAGACCAAAGGGAAAAATGTGTATAGAGCAATGTTGAGTTGCAATCTGACTTGCATTGGCCACACACAGCCACAAGGAATTCCAGATGGAGTGTAAGTCAATGGTTCTGCACATGTTATTGTCGTACAATCTACAAAAACAGTGAAGATATTCACCATTAAGATGGTAAAAGATTTTAAGATTTTACAAATTTTCAGAAAATCAAATACCCAAGAGAACTTCGTAGTATATTCATATATAAGAAAAAGGAAAAGGGAAAAAAAAGAAAAAGAACATGATCAAAAGTAGGCGGGTACCTTGATTAGGAGGTGGAGATGGTAATACAAATGTTGAAGATGGAGGAGGTCTCATCTTTACCAATGAACTTGAAGGTGAAACAGAGGGTGGCTGTATAGGCACTAGTGAATACAATTAAAAAGAATAGGTCAAACTGTCAATACATTATCAGTGAGTGCAAAAATTAAAGGTGATATGTGCAATGTATAAATAAATCCATAATGTGGCAACCCTGAATATTGATTATTAGCAGCAAAAGTACGTCGTATCTCAATCAAAGGTGCACATGTGCAAATCCACGATTACCAAATTAAGAGAATTGTAAATTCAACTTATACTTCTACTAACTTTGCGAAGCTATTGACAATGGCACAGGCATTGGGAAATTTTGGCTTGTCATTGAAGCCTAGGGAGACCAAAAAGGAGATATTCCATACGCGAGGTGCATAGCTGCCGTAAAATTAACACTAAATTTTAAAATATAAGAAACCAAACCAAACCAGCAGGACCTACATACCCAAGTTCAAGCAATCACACAAGCAAACCCTATAATCCCTGAGATCCTGTCGTCAATAATGGCAAAATGTGCACGTAGCAACTTAGCTAATTCACCATGAGTATTTAACTATTTATGACCGCTAATTTTATACAATTCTTGATGAGTGTAATGACTCATTCCGCTGAGAATGATGAAAGATGTCTTCGTTATTAAGAAGATGATTAGCATAGCATTGAAGAATAATAATGTTAGCAATATTCTAATTACAATTTTGGGAAAAACAAAAGCAATAGCAGTATGGCTCATACAAAGAAACATACATTGACGACCATGTGGCAGGGGAGAAAGAAGGTATGATGGTCCAGCAGCTGATTTGCCATATTGGTTCTTTGCATGAAAATGTTGATAATGATGACGATGATGATGATGATGATGACGATGACGATAATGACGATCATAATATGAACCTTCTGTAGAATATCCCAAAGAATTGATCCGTTCCCTTGGGATGTGTTGAAAAGGTGATTCAGCAGGTGCAAGTGAGGCAGGCCTTCTGGAGCCATGCATGGTAGGATCTACGACAAAAAATAGTATGAAGGTTATTTGCACAAAGTTCATAGACAATAAACTCACTCCCAAATCAGCACCTGCTGATGCCAGCAGAAGAGTATCACATTGAATTATACCTTGGCTGAAAGAATGACTCATATGAGTAGAAGAAGTGAATGTACTTCTAGGAGGTGCTGCAACAGGATAACCATGTCTTTCATCGCTCAAGCCAGAGGTAACTGCAGGAGATACAGCATAACCTACAGCATGGCCTCTTGCATCTATAGCCACATTTAATCATTAAACATTAGTTACCAAAAATATCCACATAAAGTGCATTTATTAAAATAAGCTAGAAGGAACGAGAAAGTAATAATGCTAAGGAATTCTATTATGTACATTATTCGCATCTCATCAGGCTAAGGAACTCTATTAAGTATTTAGCTAGTCATATCCATAAAAAAATGCAGCAGATACCAAACAAAAATCTGCCATAGGAAACGTGCACATAAATTTGATGTAAGAATCCAAAGTTCTTAATGAAAACTAAAGACAAGACACGATGTACACTACATTAATAGTAGTGGACCACATAAAAAAATTATCTTAAGTCAAAAGTTGAAAAAGAAAGAAAGAAGGTCCAATTGGAACAATAAGCCATTGTTTGTGGAGCTTCTTTTTTCTTTTCTTGGAGAAAGCTATATGTGGGACTACATAATATTTTCTAAATTGAGACAATCCACAAAAACCCAATGATCTACCCTTACTGAGTCATTTACTCACTTAACAAGGAAATTCTCACATTCTATTGTATATTATATCTACTGGGTAAACTTGTAGAAACTCGGACCAACATGACAATATACTCTTGCCAAAAAAAAAAAAAAAAAAAAAGCATAAATTATTTTATTGAAAAACAAAAGGAAAATAAAGTGAACCGACAGTTTATCAGTCAAATTCTTAATACTACATACCTAATCATCTTGCAATAATTTATCCTAGAATGACATAGCTATAAATCATATATATCTTTTTGCAGGAACTATTAAAATAGATTTCAGAAAAAGAAAAGAAAGATTGCACATTTTGTCTAATGTACACTGGATTTCCAACAACATAACAAAAGAACATAGCACATTCATCCTAATTGATTATCAAATCCCATAAAGAACACCAAGTTCACAATTCAAGCACATTACATAACAATGCAGACAAAAATTTAAGTCAAACTTTGAACCAACACAATTAAAAAGCATAACCCATTACCTGCAGATCCATGAATTAAGAAAGCACACACAATAACCAAAAATCTGAGCACCAAGAAACTGAGTTCTGCCTCCATTTCCCACCTCATAAACTTGATTACAAAATTCAAATCTTTCATCTCATTGTTACACCCATAACAGAAAGAAGTAGAAATTCAAGACATAGAAGTGTAAATTGGACAATGAATCCAAAATACAACATGGGTCTCAATTATATTTTTCCAAAGAAACTACTACAAATTTCAAAAAAAGAAAAACCCAGAAAAAATAACAAAGAATTAAGTGAGGAAAAAGCAATGAGAATGCAGTTTAGTGGAAGGACAAAAATGGGTTTTAGGTGGAAAGCACTACTAAAAATGCTTGGTTAGGTCATTAAGCTTGAAAATTTTCTCAAAAACATACAGGATTTAACTGCTTCAGGAATTTAGTGAATAGCAAAACTATAATATAGTAGAAATCTTAGAAGTGATCAAATTATCAAGAATAGACCATAACTTTTGTACCCACAAAAAGTTAAGTGACACTTAAAGAGTGATCATTGGAGAGAGAGAGTGACTAAAGAGGGGAAGGTGGGAAAAACATGACCATCAGTAAAATAGAGGCGTCGGTGGGGTTTCTTATAAATAGCTTTTGGAATGTTTAAACTTTAAAGAAAGAAATTTTTTTGCACTTTTAAGTTCAGGGATTTGTTTAGATAATCCATATGGCAAACAGGTAAGGACGAAAGACTTGATTTGAGTTACATTTTTTCTGTCTTAATTTGTAATTAGTCTTATATACACGCGATGCATGCGAAAGCAAATAAAGAGAGTGGTAGAAATTGTAAGTGCACTTATTCGGTTTTTAGAGAAGTTATAGTTGGTTTTCGTTGGGGTATAATTGGTAAAGGGTTTTAAGTTACCTTCTTTCGTCTTAATTTGTAATTATTTTTCTTTTATTTTGAAAAGAACCCAAAATTAGAGAAGTTATAGTTGGTCTTTAGTTGGGGTATAATGGTAAAGGGGTGGACATCGAAATTCCCAAGAGTTTTCATATATAATAGAGATTCTGTAATTGCGTATGATAATTTTGTAGGATAATTTTAAATGATAAGGGTAAATCTTTCTGGTTTACATTACAAACTTTCCCTGTAATGATTGGAATTTGGAATTGCATTGTACGTGGTGGCTACGCCACTTTCTCTCGTTATCTTAACCTTCTTGAAACCCTAGCCCCAAAACTATTGATTTAAGTGTCACCAACAAATACTTACTCTAAGAAATTTGTGGCACTGGCAAGATGGTACTACAATCTTTTCCATTCTATAGTTTAATTGTATATTGATATTGTGAAAAGAATTTATTGTCGAAGTCGCATATGGTTATTCTAACACATTTTAGTAATTCTATAACCTGTTGTCGGGCAATTATTCCCCTCTATGGCATAATCCTTTTATTGATTAAATCATCCTATGATGACTTTGGACAAGGCAACAACAAATATCAAGATGTTTGATTACCGTCAAAATCAAGACTAGTCTTTAGTGGTAAAACCTAAATTTAAGTGAGATTGACATATCCTTCTTAAAGATGAAGGATTCTATTACTAGTCTTTACTTCTAGTATAACTTTTTCTACATAACTAGTTGTTGGCCCGCACGCTAACGCGTGCGGTCCCCCAAGATCGGTGGAATCTGTTCTGTATTAATCTGAAGGCATTAAATTCTCGATAATGTAAATTTTGTTTTGTCTTTGTAAAAGAAAATGTTGTTACTTTCAAGCGATAACTATAATGTGAGTATCAAGAGGGAATTGCTTATAGTGATTGTTTTTAACAGCGAGGGTCCTATATGGTTTTGAAAATGGTTTATTTTGAACAAGAAAAGGGAATTGCTGAGAGTATTTGTTTGTTTTGGAAATATATTAAGAGGGAACTATGAGTTTTTTTTTTGCTTTTGTTTCTAATACCTATCATGGCTAATTAGTGGCCTTTTGAGAGTGGTACAAAGAGCTAAGTATGTTGGGCCAAATATAAGCCAATAAACAGCGAAAGGCCAAGCAAACAGAACGCAGCGTTTGGTTTTCTGATGGTTGACATGATGTTGGCGCCAGAAAACGCTTCGTGCAAGGAACCTCTGTAACTCACCAGTCTCAAACTTCTTATTCCCCATCTTCAAAGCTTGTCAGTAAGACCCCGATTGTCAGAGGCGAAAGCGAGGATTTGCAGGGTGATTTCATCTGGAAAAACACACAAATTTCCAAGGTAAGTTAGCTTTACATTTAATGTAGCTAAATCTAGAAGTTTCAAAAGAAAAAATAGTTAGGGTTTTGTTTGGTTTGGAGTCCTACATGGTGTAAATCTACGTAGAAGTGTTGTTGATTTGACTGAATTATGGTTGTATGTGGCTCTGTGATGCTTTTTTCTTGATTTACCACGAAGCGTAGCTGGAAAATACTAACTTGTTTGTGATTACATTTTTGGTGAAGATTGCTATAACAGGGGTTTTTTTTTTGTTTATAAAGTTATCAGCGTGCTCATTTTGTTTGAACCATGGTTGACCATGTATTTATAATCCTGTTAAGTGATTTGATTAGAGTTCCATAGCCCATTTTTTTAAGTTGTTCATGGGAAGGGCAGCTCATACACACTTGCATTTGGTAATTTTGTTTGAACTAAGTACGTAGTTGTTATGAGTTCTGTATAATTGTACTTGCTTGAGTATTCAGTTTGATTACAAGTCAAACAGGCTTTAATGGTAGAGATTAAAGGTCATGGCGGATGTTTAAATAGAAAAGAAGGGCAGATTGGATCCCCTTAGTTATTGATCTGTGGCTATGGTATTTTGCAGCAAATTATAAGAAGCTTTTGTTTTTGATATGGGAAATCTTGCTAACTATTGGTTTGTTGTTGAAGGTTTGTTATGGAAATGACACAAGCTGCTGAGGATGTACTCTTCAACGAGCACATCATGTGTATGTATGTGTTCCCCAAAATATCTAGGAAGGATAAGGGGGTTGTTTCTTTGGTGTGCAAGACATGGAAGGAGATGTGGCATTGGAAGTGGTGGATTCCAGAGAGGGTTCAACAATGGGGGAACCGATTTGAGTCCTGGATATGCTGGGACATCATCCACAATGATGCAAGGTATTTAAGATGGATGCATGAAGAGTCAGATGATGAATTTGAGAGGTCAGATGATGAGTACGAGGAATGAAAGACAAGACTACCCTATTATAAGATGATGCGAGTGTATTCATTTTGTTTGTTTTTTTGTTTTGGGTGGTTGATGTTAGGATCGGGGTGGGGGGGGATTTGGTTGTGACGAGGGCTTTGTTTTTTTTTTGTGGTTAGCCCTTAGAAATGTAATTAGCTAACGTAGGAATGAACTGAATATGGAATGGACATCTTTTGTGTACATGTATTATTCCATTCCTTAAATGAAAGATGCTAGATATTAGTATATAGTGTTAAACTTGGCAATAGTGTGCTAAGTTCTTTTGTATGGAATTAAGTTGGTTAATATGAATGCAGTGGAATGATTATCTCGAGTTCTATTTTAGTTAGTTAAATTGAAGTTGTTATGTAGTGAATTTGGTGCTTATAATCTCTTTTAATTAAATAGCCATTTAGGGCAGCAGACATGGAGAAGAGGGGGAAGAAGGGAAGCAGGTGCAATTGAGAATAAAACAAATGGATGAATTGGACGGTAGATTTCAAATAGAATTTAATATGTTCAATGCTTGTGAGTTTGATTTCAATAAGTTTTATTTATGTAGTTAGGTTGGAGCGATTACATTTAACACTTGCCCCGAAAGGAGAACAACAAAGTTGAGATCAGATTAATTGACAATAATATGCGGTATGGCATTTTTCATCCAAAAGAAGGCAACATTAGGCCAACTTTAGTTGGTTGGTTTTTGAAGATGTTGGATCTTGATTTACTTGGAGTGGGCTCAACTTTGAGGTAGTCTTCTCCAAATGATCCGTAGCATAGAGTGACCTACAAATATTCCCTATTTGTTGTCTGATTGAATAGTACAGTTTGACTATTATATGGCTAAATGGAATTTCATTTTAGAAGTTTGTTTCAGTATGATGAAAAAGTGTGAAAGAAGATACAAAGTGCGTGTAACTAAGACCTCGGACTTGTAAGGACTTTGTATTAGTACTATGTTTGTGTTAGCATAACACAAGCGGTTGTAATAGATAATAGCGACCACGCTAGTGTTGGTAGGAATACCTTGTACAGGGCGGCAAAGCATGAACACATGGAACATTGGAACATGTAGCTCGCAATGCTCTGTGCGGGAGCCCCGTGCATCATTGTTATATATATTCTAACTTTGAATGGGGTCCGCGCCTTTAAAAAGTAGACTAAAACAAGTTTTTCCATAGGCTTTTCCTAAGGGCAAAGCATAGACACATGCAAGTACCCTGTACAGTAAAAAACTAATTAAGCAAATAGTTTATGTATGAGTCCCCAGAAAGCAGTTAGTTGGAGTCTTCATAAACGGCTTGGCAAGAGCAAAGCCCGGAGGAGTGTCTTTGGGACTACGAGCGGCAATATTGTCTTTAGGTTCTACGGCAATGGTGGGCGTGCTTTGATCTTCCGTAGCTTCATCTTCGAGGACAACTTTTGTTAGGATCCATTGGAGGACGTTGTTGCGGGAGGGGGAGGTTGTTTTTAAGCCCCACTTGAATGAGAAAATGGCGATATTGCTAAGGTGTTCTTGGATATATGCAAAGGCTTGTTGATCATCCGGGATATTTTGTAGTACAAGAGTCGGGCAATATGCTAACGTTTTAGACCTACCACTTGTAAGGTTATCTCGATTAAATATGAATGCAAGAGTGAAAGTTTTAATTTTGTCAGTCGGATTGCATAGAACAATTTAGACACATACAGAGTGCTTTAGCCTCGAAGATGTCTTCAATCGGCATCTTGAAAAGCTTCTCCGAATCACTTGTGAACAACGTGGCTTGGAAGGGTGCCCGTTCCATCAGATACCTCACAGCTTAAATGTTACCCTATATGTACAATGTTGTATGTTAGTGATAGGAAAGAGTGTGCATATGATTAAATAGCTAGTTGATATGTATATGAAAACACACACTGGGAGCGCGATATGACGTCTTTTCCAAAGCATGTTGGACATGTGAACCCACTTTGCTTATGGGGACATCTCGTGCGTTTTCCACAAGTAGAACAACCCGGGTATGCATGGACCTTTTTTCAAAGTCAGCTGAGGTATTCTTTACCCGAACCGGATCCGTTCTTCTTGGCGGTGTGTTTTAGAGGCTATAAGTTAATAACAAACACCCTGTTAACAAAGTTGTTGTGTTTTGAAAAGTGTGCCTAGTAAAATGGCAAATAGTGTTGTGTAATAGCTTATTGTTTTCAGCTTTAAATCACGATTTACATGATAACTTTCTCTTTTGATGTGAACCTTACATCGAGGATTCTTGCTATTTGGTTGCCTAAGGCAACTCCCGTGACGAAGTGCCCTGGAAAACATAAGTAATATTAGTGTAGGGTGCATTTACGTGTTGCTTCACTTTGGTTGGTTTGTTACTATACCAGGCAATTTTAAAGGGTTTACATTACCACTCGACTAGTGCGGTTACCTTGTGCCCTTGAGGTTCATGAACAATGGTTGTTGACATGGTTGTTGCTAGTGAGAAGCCTATGTACAAAGAACACAGTGGCGGAAGAAAGCTTATGATGCCATATTTAAATCTGATTTGTAAATTTGTGTAGGAAAATACCTTTGTGAGAAGTAACTTTCAGTGGCGGTTATTCCAACAACTTTGAACTTCTCAGCCCAAGTAGTGAGGCAGTGAGATCGGGCCAAATCTTCTCCAAGATCATTCCAAGCGAGAAATGACCGGGGGGTTCATTGAGTGCTGATTGTGTTTTGTGCATAAGATGTTAGTTCTCCTTGATTAAGTGTTGGTGTAGGGAAGGAGTTTACGATCGGATGGTAAGCATACCCGTGGTCGCCTATGACAATTTCTCGGACCTTGCTTTCACGTGCATTGGATGTAACTATG